>CM054062.1:251265035-251603317 GCA_028641055.1 Alopecurus myosuroides
GGCGTTGGCGGCGGAGGTCACAGTTCGTGACCTCTATGTGGGGTGAGGAACGGATAAAATAGCGACTAGGTCTTCTGATTTGGCGTGGCTTGAAAACCGTTTATGTTGGAACGCGTAGAGATAAACAAAACTTTTTCCTACGCGGTACTTCCAAGATCTAGCCGAGGTAGAAGGCCACGATGATTACCACTAGACGCGTGGTTGCGGATTATCGATGAAGCACGTCGATGCAGTGGAGTCCCACGATCCGATCCAGCCATTCCAATCCCACGAACGTCGAAGTGCTGAACGTACAGCACCTCTGCCGGTATCCACACGTACGAGGAGTAGCTCCGACGGTGGATTGCTAGATCCGATGCGACGGCTGGACTGAGTGGGGCTAGGGTTCCCAACGCATGGAAGTGGACTAATGTGCCCGCAGGGCAACCTGGGCCCCTCTTTATATAGAGAATGGTAGTGGGCTTCACAACACTTGTGGCCCGTTCCCTCTGTGAGTCCGACTCACAACACCAGTCCATTTTCAGTTCGGGTCCAACCCGACCAATACATTTGCTCCCGCTCTTAAGTGTGCGACCCTACAGGCTCATGGCGACTTGGACACGATTGGAGTCTGACTCCCAATCAATCAATCGGTAGCGGCTCTAGCAGAACGTGTCGACTCCTAAGCCCCATTGAGTCATGACGACATACCTTCCAATGTGACTTTCATCTTAGTCCCTTTTGCCTCACGATATACCTTGTCGAACTATAGGCGATTTATCGTCATCCCTTAATAGCTCAACTCTCTTCTCGGTCCAAGATATATGATTCATCTGACTAACTCTTAGTCAATATACTCAGTTAACACTTAACCGAGTCATGCATGGCCATGCTTCCGGAATCATATCACTCGAGAGGGCCCAGAGTATATCTCTCCATTCGGAGGGGCAAAATCCCATCTTGATTATCCACATCACGCAGGCTGCTTCTCATTCGACCCGAACTCTGCCTTTATAACTGCCTTGTCACAGAACAGCGTTTGACAGAACCTAAGTCGGTGATCCACAACTCAGATTGTGCGACAACCTCAGGTCTAAGGATTACATTGATTGAGATATGCAAATGATGACTTACTCGTTGCATCTCAATATGGGTCAGTCCGACTTGCTAAACTAGCCAAGTCTGTGAACGTTGGAATGGCATCGCCATGCCCATGACAAGTGGAACCGAGTCATCAGCCAACACTCACATTAATCTAGGGTGTGTGTCCAACACAATCTTGATGACCAAGGACAATTTAGTATGAACAACATGAATACATAGTTCCACAATCGAATCACATATTCAATGACATATCTCAGATGTTCAAAACAAGGACGACTTAATGACTTTGTGAATACATTGGGAATTACATCATACATGATTGCCTCTAGGGCATATTCCCAACAGTCTCCCATTTGCACTAGAGTCAATCATCCTGGCATCATATGCCTAGGCATCGAATGCCCATACCTCTCGTGTGCGCCTCATGCTTTGGCTGTGGTAGCGCCTTTATCAACGGATCTGCAATGTTTGCATCCGTGTGTACTTTGCATAACTTGATATCACCTTGTTCGACAAACTGGCGAATGAGGTGATAACGCATGAGTATATGTTTGTTTTTCTGGTGTTGTCTAGGTTCCTTGGCTTGTGCGATAGCACCATTGTTGTCACAATATACGTCCAATGGATTGGACGCGCCCTGAACCACACCAAGATCTATCAGGAGGTTCCTGATCCAAACAACTTCCTTTGCAGCCTCCGAGGCAGCAATATACTCAGTCTCTGTTGTAGATGTAGACACGGTATCTTGCTTGGAACTCTTCCAGCTCACAACCCCTCCGTTCATTACGAACACGTATCCAGATTACGAACGAGAATCATCTGAGTCGGTGAGATAACTCGCATCTGTGTAACCCTTTACACTGAATTCCTCATCACCTCCATAAACTAGGAACATTTCCTTAGTCCTTCTCAAGTACTTAAGTATGTTTTTAACCGCTGCCCAGTGGGCTTCGCCAGGGTCAGCCTGGTATCTTCTCGTTATACTTAGAGCGTAGGAAACATCTGGTCTAGTACAAATCATGGCATACATGATGGATCCGATTGCCGAAGCATACGGAATCACACTCATCCGACTTCGCTCATCATTCGTCGAAGGACACTGAGTCTTGCTAAGTTTTATACCATGGGACATCGATAAGAACCCCTTCTTAGACTCTTCCATTTTGAATTTTTTCAAAACTTTGTCCAGATATGTACTCTGACTCAATCCAATGAGCCGCCTTGATCTATCTCTATAGATCCTGATTCCTAATATGTAAGTCGTCTCACCCAAATCCTTCATTGAGAAACTCCTTTCTAATGATTCTTTGGTTTCTTGCAATATCATGACGTCATTTCCCATCAGTAATATGTCATCCACATATAAGATTAGAAAATTTACTTTCCTCCCACTAAATTTCTTGTATAAACAAGAATCATGATCGCTCTTGATAAAGCCAAACGATTTGACTACCTCATCAAAGCGAATGTTCCAACTCCAAGATGCTTGGTTCAACCCATAAATGGATTTCTGAAGTTTGCATACCTTGTCAGCATTAGCCGAATCGATAAAACATTCGGGTTGTATCATATACACGTCTTTAGTTAAATTTCCATTAAGGAAAGCCGTCTTGACATCCATCTGCCATATCTCATAGTCGAAATAGGCTGCTATGGCTAACATGATCCGAACTGATTTAAGCATCGCTACTGGCGAGAAGGTCTCGTCATAGTCAACTCCTTGAACCTGTCGGAACCCCTTCGCGACAAGTCGTGCTTTATAGACGGAAATATTTCCATCAATATCAGTTTTCTTCTTAAAGACCCATTTGCACTCGACGAGTCTTTCACCGTCAGGCAGATCAACCAAATTCCAAACTTGGTTTTCATCCATGGACTTTAACTCGGATCTCATGGCTCCAAGCCATGACTCGGAATCAGATCCCACCATCGCTTCCGAATAAATTGCCGGCTCATTACTGTCTAACAGTAAAACATCACGAGTATTTTGTAGTCTGACAGATCTCCGTGGTTCAGGTGCTGTTACCGATGTAGGTACCACGACCGGCTCAGCCTCCAAGGCCCTTGCCGACTCGCCCCTAGCTAGTTCCTCTCGGATTTCTTCGAGTTGCACTGTGCTCCCACTGACTCCCCGACTGAGAAACTCTTTCTCATGGAAGACACCATTCCGAGCGACACACACTTTGCCCTCTTCCCGGTTGTAGAAGTAGTACCCCAAGGTTTCCCTCGGATACCCCACGAAAATACACTTATCCGACTTGGGTGTGAGTTTGTCCGACTGAAGTCGCTTGACAAATGTTTCACAACCCCAAATCTTAAGAAAAGACAAACTTGGCCTTTTGCCGGTCCACATATCATGTGGTGTCTTCTGTATTGACTTTGATGGTACTCTGTTTAGTGTGAACGCTGCAGTTTCTAGACAATAACCCCAAAATGATAAAGGTAGATCTGTCCGACTCATCATTGATCGTACCATGTCCAACAGGGTGCGATTTCTCTGTTCCGATACACCGTTTCTCTGCGGTGTACCCGGAGGAGTAAGTCGAGGAACTATTCCACAACTCCTTAGATGGTCATCAAACTCATGGCTCAAGTACTCTCCTCCACGGTCCGACCGTAGAAACTTTATTTTCTTGCCGAGTTGATTTTGTATCTCACTCTGGAATTCCTTAAATTTCTCAAAGGCTTCCGACTTGTGTTTCATTAAATAGATATATCCATACCTACTCAAATTATCAGTGAAGGTAATGAAGTACTCATAACCACCTCTTGCTGACGTGCTCATTGGACCACATACATCACTATGTATTAATTCCAACAAGTCGGACACCGTTTCATAACTCCTTGCAAAAGGTGTCTTGGTCATTTTGCCTAGTAGGCATGATTCGCATGTCTCGAATGACTCTAAGTCGAACGAAGTTAGAAGTCCATCATCATGGAGCTTCTTCATGCGCTTCCAACTTATATGACCAAGCCGACAGTGCCAAAAGTAAGTCATATTCAGATCATTTGGTTTCAACCTTTTAACATTTATGTTATAGACCGATTCACTATCAAGATTCAAAATAAATAACCCGTCCTGAACGGGTGCAAAGCCATGAAACATATCTTTCAAATATAAAGAACAACCATTATTCTTAATATTCGACTCATAACCTTGTCTCATCAAACATGAGGCGGAAATAATGTTTCACTAAGCACTGGAACATAATAACAATTATTCAGCTCCAATAAAAATCCTGAAGGTAAATGAAGTTGCATTGTGCCGACTTCCAACGCAGCGACTCTCGCCTTGTTGCCGACCCGAATATCAACCTCTCCTCTTGCCATGCTCCTAGTTCTGACCAGTCCTTGCAACGAGTTGCATATGTGAATAACTGATCCGGTATCATATACCCAAGAACTATTAGGTGCATCAGCAAGATAAATGTCTATAACATTGCACACAAGCGTACCTGAGTTGGAAGTCACACCTCCACTCTTGGCTCTGTCAGTCAAATACTTGGTGCAGTTCCTCTTTCAGTGGCCATCCTGCTTGCAATAGAAGCAATTAGCTCCGGCTGTAGGAGATGGCTTAGTCTTTGAGGAAGCGCTCTGGACAGGGCTATGGGCGTTGCCTCCTGACTTATCCTTCTTCTTCTTAGTCCAAGAACTCTTCTTAAACTTAGCCTTATTCTGCACCATCAACACTTGACTGACGCCTTTCTTAAGATCAGCCTTTGCCGTTTTGAGCATCCAATGTAATTTAGTGATCTTCTTATCCATACCATGCATGTGGTAGTTCGAAATGAACGGACCATACGCACTAGGAAGAGAGTTCAGAATTATATCAGTAGCGAACTCTTCGTTAATTGGGAAGCCCAGCCGATCCAGAGACTGCATGTAACCAGTCATCTTGATTACATGCGGACTCAGTGGATCACCGTCTTTAAGCTTACAGCCCAGCAAAGCTTGAGAGACTTGATACCTCTCGGTCTTTGCCTGAGCCTGGAACATACTTTTGAGGCTTTCGATCATATCGTAGGCCTCAAAATTCTCGAACTGCTGCTGCAAGTCCGGTTCCATGTGTGCAAGCATAAGACAGCTAATTTCCGTAGACTCATCTCTAGTCTTACGGTAGTCATTCATGACAACGACAGTCGCATCATCATCAGGCTCTTCTGGAAGTGGAGTTTCTAGAACATGTTCTTTCTTGTCATGATTGAGGACTATCCTCAGATTACGGTACCAGTTGGTGAAATTAGTTCCATTAAGTTTATCTTTCTCTAGGATTGACCTCAACGCAGAAGTGGACAACTGAGGAAGCTTGCTAGGTGCCATTGATCTACAACAGAAAATATGCAAAAACACTTAAGACATGTATTCATAAAAGAGCAGGCATATTAAACGGTTTAATACTTATGCTCCCACTAGAACCAACACCCCTCCGATGGTTGCTAAGTGATTCAAGATTCTAAATAAGCAAGCCGACTAGTGAGCTTTAGCATCACCGCTAGCCGTAAAGTGATCTAGGTAGGCAACACCTTGCCAATCGTATCCAATACGACTCATGTTAGTTGGGTGGCATCACATGCCCCGGCTCACAACCTACCTCGCCCCGAGCCCCACAACCGTTGTGATAGACTCGTCTAGATTACCAGGTGCTTCCGCTGTAAGAGTCTGACTCAAACCACCTAATCGGAAAGAATTGGTAGCACCTCAATTTTATGAGCCCGTTACCAAGAATGTCCGACTTGTGATGGTGCAGCACTGGCGGGGCGACCGACTAGACCTTCTTTGAGGGATTAAAATCTACCAGCTATCTAAATAGAGGTAAAAAGAGACATAACAATAACACAAATAAAGCAATTATAATGTGAAATGGTATGGCTCTCTTCATGGCGATCTCCATCTCCACAAAGTTTGTAAGTCGACTCGTGCCAACTCTTGTCACGTGCCATCTTACTCCATGTAGCCAACTTGCACATCGACTTGCAGGTCATCCGGATTCTCCAACAAGCTACACTAACTAGTAAATGAAAATTACATAGAGAATCTGACACGCAGACCGGTATATAAATAAAATGATAGCACCTAGGCTCCAGCCGGCTGACAAAAACATGATACGCAGATCATGTATGGATTACACACATCACATGTACATAAGCCATACCATTCACAACTTCGTGCAAAAACAAGTTATGCATAGACGCGATATCTACCGGCGTGTGAAACTCGTAACGACATCTCAGGCGCTACGACAGGGCGAAGCCGGCGGTCCCGACGATTTTGGAAAACGCAGATCTCATCTGCATTCCGAACATGGATTTCTTCATCGGATAAAACGATTTTACCCAAATCTGATCCGTGTTCCGATTCGATCAAACTCTTTGATCTTCGATCACCGCAACTGGATTTATGTGTCATGGCATACCCCGATGGAGGAAACCGACCGGTAGGGGTAAATTGTTCCACGACCTTAGCGGTATGATCACGGAAACCAGATCATCCATTAACCCCGAGTACGATTGATCCAATCAATCTTGTACAAAACCGATCTATCTCATAGAACGATCACCAAAACAACAATTAGATCACATCTAACGCTAACTACATATCACATATGTACGGATCTCGGGCCTAATACCAGAAGCTACCGCTCTGATACCACTGTTGGAACGCTTAGAGATAAACAAAACTTTTTCCTACGCGGTACTTCCAAGATCTAGCCGAGGTAGAAGGCCACGATGATTGCCACTAGACGCGCGGTTGCGGTTTATCGATGAAGCACGTCGATGCAGTGGAGTCCCACGATCCGATCCAGTCGTTCCAATCCCACGAACGTCGAAGTGCTGAACGTACAGCACCTCTGCCGGTATCCACATGTACGAGGAGGATCTCCGACGGTGGATTGCTAGATCCGGTGCGACGGCTGGACTGAGTGGGGCTAGGGTTCCCAACGCATGGAAGTGGACTAACGTGCCCGCTGGGCAACCTGCGCCCCTCTTTATATAGCGAATGGTAGTGGGCTTCACAACACTTCTGGCCCATTCCCTCTGTGAGTCCGACTCACAACACCAGTCCATTTCTAGTTCGGGTCCAACCCGACCAATACATTTGCTCCCGCTCTTAAGTGTGCGACCCTGCAGGCTCATGGAGACTTGGACACGATTGGAGTCCGACTCCCAATCGATCAATCGGTAGCGGCTCCTAGCAGAACGTGCCGACTCCCAAGTCTCATTGAGTCATGACGACATACCTTCCAATGTGACTTTCATCTTAGTCCCTTTTGCCTCACGATATACCTTGTCGAACTATAGGCGATTTATCGTCATCCCTTAATAGCTCAACTCTCTTCTCGGTCCGTGATATATGATTCATCTGACCAACTCTTAGTCAATATACTCAGTTAACACTTAACCGAGTCACGCATGGCCATGCTTCCGGAATCATATCACTCGAGAGGGCCCAGAGTATATCTCTCCATTCGGAAGGGCAAAATCCCATCTTGATTATCCACATCACGCGGGTTGCTTCTCATTCGACCCGAACTCTGCCTTTATTATTGTCTTTTCACAGAACATCGTTTGACATAACCTAAGTCGGTGATCCAGAACTCAGATTGTGCGACAACCTCAGGTCTAAGGATTACATTGATTGAGACATGCAAATGACGACTTACTCGTTGCATCTCAATATGGGTCAGTCCGACTTGCTAAACTAGCCAAGTCTGTGAACGTTGGAATAGCATCGCCATGCCCATGACAAGTGGAACCGAGTCATCAGCCAACACTCACATTAGTCTAGGGTGTGTGTCCAACACAATCTTGATGACCAAGGACAATTTAGTATGAACAACATGAATACATAGTTCCACAATCGAATCACATATTCAATGACATATATCAGATGTTCAAAACAAGGACGACTTAATGACTTTATGAATACATTGGGAATTACATCATACATGATTACCTCTAGGGCATATTCCCAACAGTTTAATGGCCCGGATACGGATGCGCCCCAAGAGAAGAAATCTGATGATTGCAAGTTTGGTCCCGAGCTATATACATTATACGGAATTATGGAGGAACAGGATGTTTCTTTTTTCAAAGACGCACGGAAAAGATGCATGTACATTACACGGAATTATGGAGGAACCGGATGTTTCTTTTTCAGTATATTTACTCCTATCACTGTGTGCAAGGTAAAGTACATTGTAGTGTAGATCGAGTGCTAGTGTAGAAGGGGGAAGTATAGTCTGTTGTCACTGCTGTAATTTTGGCACCGGTGTGCGGTTCTTCGGTTTGTTTGTGACTTGTGAGATCTGTTGTTACTTTTTTGGTCACCCTACATGTACATTATTCGAGAATCTGGAAGACTTGGTGGTTCTTTTTCGCTATTACTCGTGCAAGGTTACAGTACATTATAACATAGATTGAGCGCTGCTGCGCTAGTCGAGGAGGGGGAAATAGTGTGTCGAACAGTGCTGTAAAATTGTGGCATCGGCTTGCGCTTCTTTAGTTCTTTGTGGGGTATGTGTCTTGGTACCCACCCTGATGTATATGCTTTTTTTTGGAACAGGGAGCGCCCCCAAGGGGCAGAACCTTTATTAGAATTCAAACGGTGGATATACATGAAAATACAGAGGACCCCAAGAAATATGAAAAATACATATAGGTCCTCAGCATTTGTAAAAAAGACCTTGCAGAAAAAACGAAAAAGCAATCGGGTCCTTCTTCTTCTCCACCGCGGAGCAGAGGGCGAGGTTGCTGCAGCCATGAACTTTGGCGGGGACGAAACCACTTGCCGCCATCCCGGCAACACCATCAGCAACCAAGCTCCAAAGGGGCCTCACAAAGGAGGTTACAACGCCGATCTTCGGCTTGAGCGGCCAACTACGGGCCATGGATATCGGAGATCCCTCGAGGATCACCGATGAGAAGCTCCAAAAACAGGTTCTAGGACTCCAACACCACTCCAGATTGCCCTCTGCCCGCCTATTCTTCTCCTGCAACACCACCATGGCGCCCCAGGAAGAGACAGAACGTGCGGCCTTCAAGCTCGCCAGGGTGATGCAAGCACGCGCACACCGCCTCGAAGAAAGCTGCTCGCCATCGAACCCAAAATACCTGCCACGGACCAGGGGAGGCAAGCGGAGAGGATGACGGTGAAGGCATACCAAACAGGCGGACTTATTGAGGCAGAGGCCATTCCCCACCCTCCTCCTTCTCAACCAGAGAGCTCGGAGAGGAGTAGAGCTCAACCACTCCGACGAGTTGCCCACCACCTCGCCGGCAACACTGCCTTTGCAGACCTTATTTACGGAGATGCTCTCCACCTTGTCCACCACTCGCGACGCCGAATGCCACCTCGACGCCACCAAATCGGAGCAAAGCTTCGAGGAACCGAGTCCATGGGTGCAGGGGACTGGGATCTACTCCACGACATCACTAAGGAAGAACCTACATCGCAACTTCTACTATATACAGGCCACCGCACACCTCTCCCTACTCCACTCCAGCTGGCCACGCCATGGAGGAAGCTACGGGATCGGGCCGGGATCTGGAATCCTCTTCCGACTCTCAACGGTGGCTCTCTCAGGTGGTGGCTCTCTCAGGTTTCTTGATTAATTTGGTGAGTGTGCAGTGTACCCTGATGTATATGTTGGCGTGGTGTAATTTCTACACAAATCAATGGGCTTAGAACGGACTCCAGAGATTTCCACTAGTACTTAAGAGATAAGAGATAGTATCACAAAGTTCTGTATATTTCACAAAGAAGATTACAAAGACCACCCAGAGATACAGATACCGAGTCTCACATCGCCTGCTGTATGCGACCGCCTAAGACTGAAGAATACAAAATAATACTACTAAACAAGACTCTAGGAACTGCATACGTTCAACCTAGCTACTCTAAAATCCAACAATCTAATTAATCTCACCGATAGGACAAGTACATCGATTGCCGATCCAGACTCCGTTGAAGTTCGTTGACCTTCCTCTCCGCAGTCCGTTGAAGTTCGTTAAGTTCGTTGACCTTCCTCTCCATTCTGAAAACATAAAATACCATGTAAACCGTTCCTAAAACCTTCAGACCCCTTGCGACGTCCCGAGGGGTTATGTCGCCCGAGCTTCCCGCATCGGTCGACATGGACATGGTCTTGCCGTAGTTGACCCTGCCGTTACCGCCGCGGACGACCTTCGCGATCCCAGTGGCGCAGCTCCTTCCCAACCCCAAGCCGAGACGAGCCCTCAACGCCGGTAGCGCCATCGATACGATCTCGAGATGTGCGCCTGGATGGAATCAAAGAACTCTCGCAAGACAAGACGTACACCGTACGTTCTGCAATGTGCGATATGTGTGCTTTGTCCTGGTGGGATCGATTTTATAGCTCTGCGATTTGATCCGATTCGACGTGAATAGGAACTGCATGCAAGTTGTTTTCTTTCCCGGTCTCGGTTTGTGTCTCTAGAAGCATGTACTACTACAACTAAATCAGCCACGTAAGAGAGAGGGGGGATACAGCGTTGTATGGAGATCGCCCCGTATCGTGGCCCAGAAAATCTCGTGTCCAGCTTTTCCAAGATCCTGTCAAAAAAAAAAACCTTTTCCAAGATCTAATCCTACGGAATCTCCATTTTTTTAGGTGCTTACAGATGGCTAAACAGACGAGCCGTTGTCGACTGTGTCTGTACTACTGCTTTTTTCCGGTGAAGTGGAGACAGATTACATTGCAGACAAAACATGAGTCTGAGCAAATACACATGCCCATACGACATGTATAATTACGAGAAAATAGACAAAAATAAGGGAAAACACTTGTCTTAGGGGGACCTATAAGGCCTTCCGTAATGCATCGTCTCTTATCGCGGTATCCTAGGTAATACAGGATTGCAAGATACAACCATTCTAATGCATTGTATATTAAGTGGTGTATCTTAGTAAGTATGTATTTAATGATTTTGGCCTCATACTAATATGTGATTGGTCTAACAAGTTGTTTTGCCTATGATACCGTGCAAGAGCCGTATCCTAAATAAGATACAACACCCTTCTCTTTCCTCATTAAACATAGTGCCACATCAGCATTTTGCCTATGATACCGCGCTAAGATACCCCCATTACGGAAGGCCTAACGCCCAAGCGTAGGTCACTGGCTTCTCACGCTCAATCACCGCGGGTTCCCCTATGTAGCGCCTAATAGCACTCCGTTAAAGGACACGCCCATAGGAGCGCTCTATTGGACCGGCCCATTAATAGTTGTTTTTCCAGAGAAAATAGAAGCAAATAGGAGAGATATAGAGGGGAGGCCAGTATTCGAACTCGGGATCTCTGAGCCGGACGTACAGAGCAAAGCCACTGGGCTGAACAGCGGTTCGTGTATTGCATTCGTGCTGATATATTTTTAATGTCTTTTCTCGTTTTTTATCTGTTTTCCATTTTTCTTTTCACCAAATTTGTTGGTTCAGAATATTTTTTTTGTTCAAACTGAAAAAGTATAAAATTTAAAATGTTCATATTTATATTTTTGTTCAAATTCGAAATTTGTTCAAATTGGAAAATTGTTCAAATTCAAAATTTGTTCAAATTCGAAATTTGTTCAAATTAGAAAATTGTTCAAATTCGAAATTTGTTCAAAATCGAAATTTGTTCAAATTGGAAAATTGTTCAAATTCGAAGAGTGTTCAAATTCGAAATTTGTTCAAAACTAAAGGAAAAAGAAAAAAATATCCGAACAAAATTTGAATTTAAACATTTTCAATTTTGAATATTTTTTGTTTTTGAACATATTTCAAAATAAAAAATTCCGAATCGAAAGGAAAAGAAAAAAGAAAAAAGAAAAGAAATAAATAAAACGGAAATAAGAAAACAGAAATGGAAAAGAAAATGGAAAAAGCGAAACTATAAAAAGCTAAAAAATCAAACTATCCACAAGCCGGAGCGTGGCCCAGTGGCTTCGCCCCCGTCGGACGCAAGCAGAGGCGCGGGTTCGAACCCCCTCCCCCGCACTGCACCTCTATTTTCGCGAATTAAATTCGTTTAATGGGCGGGCCCAGCTAAGAAAATTACATGGGTGTGTCCTATAACGGAGTGCTATAGGCGCTATATAGTGTTTCCGATCACCGCTCACGCTCGATCGATGCCCACTTTGGACCGGCTCGTTACACTTTATGCAGGCCCAACAAGTAGCAATTTGTTTTTAGCCCAATTTCGCGTCACAGTACGTGCAGATTATATGCTAAGTGTTCGTCGCCATTTTGGCCAATGTTGCGTTCGTCTTTAAAATTTGTAGCAATTTCGCACGGTTTTTTGTTGAGAAAGTACAAACGAGATGTTGCAATTTTTTTCTCAACGATTTTGTAGGAAATGCATATATGTATTTTAGAATTCATTTGGAATGATATATTTATGCGCTCTTTCACCTTTTGTAAACATGTGGTTTTATTGTTGCTATCGATTTACTTTTTTGTTGAAATAGGTGATGATTTTTGTTGCAACTGAAATATTGACAAATTATTTTGTTACTTACCAACTTTTTAATTGATGCAAATAATTTTTTTGTTGCAATAGGTTGTGAATTTTGTTGAATTGTTTAAACTTTTTTGTTGCAACGCAATAACATATTGTTTAACTATTATTTGTAACATTACTTATTTTTTAAAAGATTTCGAAAAATTTGTTGCAATATTTTTTTTGTACACGGGACGATAATTTTTGTTGCGATACCAGTGAATTTGTTGCAATGGCAGTTCTGCTGTAATTACCGAGATGATCAGGGGCAACACAATATATCTCTTCGCTTAAGTGGGGCTGTTGCGAAGTGCGGGTTCTATATTCGAAAAACAGAGGGGCTAAAATACAAAAGTGTGTTGTCCTGATTTCTGCGCGTTGGATGACGATCGGACGGCTCACGAGGGGATCTAGATTTGGCAAATCTAGGAGGACCTACGCCTAGCGCTTCCTAAAAATAACCACGAGCTAAAATAAATTTACAAAATAAACGATAGGCTGAAACTATTTCACTCAAATAACCATTTTATGTAGCTTCCAATGGTAAGACGCCACTCTATAGTATATGGCGCTACATATCCTGGCAAGCGGGCTCCTACTCGTGGTCATGTAGCGCCTAGGCCCAAAGCGCTAATCTTTTCTGGCCTGTTGGCTCGATTTTGTTTTGGTTGCCTTCGATTGCTTTCATATTAGATTGTTGGATTTTAGAGTAGGTTCAATCGTATGTACCTACATTCAACCTACTTAAAATCCAACAATGTAATCTCTCCTTTGGTGTAGCGCCTTATGCTTGGGCGTTGCATGACCTCACTCCTAGCGGCTAGGTGCCACACCCTGATTTAGAATTTTTTTTTGGCTTACTAGCTCAACTTTGCTTCTGTTGTCTTCATATATCAAATATAAACACATCGGTACAATTTTACCAAGTTTGACATATATCAAATATGATAACAAGTGCAACGTTACTAGAAGTCCACCTCTTTCGGGCGTCCAAATGGTAAGCCATCCCAACTCCACAAGCATATGACCACCAGTTCCGGGTTTGGGTAGGCTCCTACGACCAGTATCGTCCAGTTGCACCTAAATGCAAACAAAGTTCAAACATGTTTGAAATAAAAATCTACAAAATAAGCAGAAGTTACCAATTCATTACCATGTCGGTACAAGTAGCTAAGTGCAGCAGTCCTCTAGCTCCATTTAGAGTCAAAGACGGTCAACGCATTTAGCCCCATCCATTGAGAGGTCCTGCCACCGATGTTAGAAAACAGAGTCCTGATGATAACATATCACACGTAGTCACTGCCTCATTGGCTTCCTCGGGGTAATGCGTGAAGTTGTCTACTATCCACGTGAAGGTAGGCCGTGAGTCTCTCTTTATCTTAGCTTCAAGCTCGAGGGGGGCATACCAATAAGGACCTCCATCTGCTCACGCCACCCTTCAAAATTTGTGTTAATACACATAGGCTTCCCCTCAATAGGAAGTCCAACGATCATGGAAACATCCATACGCGAGTCTCTCTTTACTCTTATCTTGAGGCCCGGGGGAGGAGGGCATACCAATAAGGTCCTCCATCTGCTCAAGCCACCCTTCAGAATCTGTGTTAATACACATAGGATTCCCCTCAATAGGAAGTCCAACGATCATGGAAACATCTATAAGGGTGGGGTTCATCTCGCCGGTCTGGAGGTGGAAACTGTGTGTCTTCATCCTCCAGCGGTTAACAAGGGCAATGACCGCAGGACAGGCTCGTTCATGTTTGGGGTCGACCAGCTAAGAAAAATACAATCGGTTTCTAAGCAAAATTAACCTACGATATTTTTACCAATGGATACTATACCTACCATGATGCTAAAGATCATACTAATAAGTCATTGTTACATAACAAAGTCAAAATCAACTAGAAATTAGGTATCCACCAAAAATTGCACATAAAGGCCAAATAGAATGAAATTGGTGGATGATAAGAGGGAGATCGGAAGAGGAGACTACCCGGGGAAAGTACTTAGGGAGGAAATCCCATCACTTTCTCTTTCGGATTGGAGAGGATTTGATGGATATTTAGATAGGGGGAGAGACAGCCGCTGCCGCCACCATCCTTATATTATGTTTCGGGTCTCGGTTTTGTGTCAGGAAGAACTAGGGCTGGAAGAGAGCAGCACCCGCGACTTACATTAACCAGACGTGTATCGTCTTGGCACTACGTGCTACAGGGCCACAACTAAGGTAACGCGGGCCAATTCACGAAATCAGAAAATCTTGAAGACTTTTCGGGTCCATCTTTTTGTGTGGACTAGGTGGCTGGCCGTCCGCGTCAACTACACGACTTCCACGTCGTCGTGTGACTCCGCCACGTCCGCGTCAACTACACGACTTCCTCGTCGACTCCGTCCGCCGTGTCGAGTACACCTCCACCGCGTCGACGCCATCCGCCTCGTCGACTACACGACTTCCTCGTTGACTCCGTTCGCCGTGTCGAGTACACCTCCACCGCGTCGACTCTGTCTGCCGTGTCGAGTACACCTCCACCGCGTCGACTCCCTCCGCCGTGTTGAGTACACCTCCACCGCGTCGACTCTATCCGCCGTGTCGAGTACATCTCCACCGCGTAATTACGTCATGCGAAAAAACGGGCGCACGAGGGCACACTTTCGGTCAAAAGCTGACACGATGGGCCCTACGTGCCCTGCCCCACAACGTCACGTCCCATCGGGAGCAGGCGAGTGCGCGTTGACGTCATTGCACACCGCCTAACACGAAATTTCTTTCGCATAAGCACCCTGACACGAAATCTCTTTCGTATGGACGCGAAATTTCTTTCGCATAGTCACCCTGACACGAAATCTCTTTCGTATGGGCACATCAAGACAAAATTTCTTTCGTGTAAACTTCGTAACGCGAAATCTCTTTCGCACAAGATCAAGAAGAAAGATCTGTTCACCCGAAGAATCGCAAGAACTTGACCAAGGTAAAATCGCGAGTATGCGGCTCCCGCAACTCTACCACGCGATGTATTTACACATCATTATCCTGGATCGTTCGGCCGACTAGGCACATCCGGATGCCGTATTCTTTCGAGTACGAAGGTAAGACCCAAGGATCTCTCTTTTGGGCCTGGAATCGCACTCAAGTTGCGTCCTCCGGTAAAATTTCCGTGTCAACAACACGAAGAAAAATCCTAGCGGACGTGCTAGGTACCCCTTTAGGTTAAGTTCGACTCGGTAAGACCTCAACGGCCCAGTCGCAACGATCACCTCGCCGGATTCGAGTCGGAGGTCTCGAATTTGTGTAGGCCAGAACCGTTTTTGCCCTAGTTGCAATTAATTGGCCCTGATCTTTCGGGAGAGCCAAGCGACTGAGCCGCATTCTTCTGCGAAAACAGCCAACACAAGGCACATTTACCACTCGATGCTCGAGTACAGAAGCGCATCGCGCACAGGGTATACACCCTCAAAACCAGACGATTGAATAACCAATCGAAGAAATCAAGAACGGACTCTGAGTGCCCACCCGACTGATTCTCAGTCGATTAAACACTCGGGGGCTACTGACGTGGGGATGATTCCTGGACCTGTCGGGTGAGCCTACCCGGTCCAAGGCCCAAGACCTAGTCCCAAAGACAGGTGATATCCCGTGGTTCTAAAAGGCCCAACAGAAGCCCACCCGCAAGACTTGCGGGTCAAGACAAGAACTCCTATACGTAGTCTACAAGGACTCATGTAACCCCTCCTGGATGCATATATAAAGCCATGAGGGAGGAGAGAAAAAGACATCCAATCTGGGGATCCAATCTAGAGAGAGAGGAAGATACAAGCAACAACTAGACTAGGCAATACACGGGATACCCTGTACGCCTCACCATGGCATCGCCATTGTAAACAGCTCGACTATCTCGTCATAATACAGATCAGACAAGCAGGAGTAAGGGTTTTACTACTACGAGGGCCCCGAACCTGGGTAAATCTTTGTCCTTGTTAGCCGTCGAGATCACTAGCGCGTACATCGTTTCTCTACTCGAAACCCTACCGGATCATCCGAGGGATTTGTCGACACGACTCTTCGACAAGCGTATTACTGAAAGCTACACAAAATGATTCTTTGGGTGAAATAGTTTCGGTTTGTTCTTGTCCATTTAGTCAGATGTCATCTGGCTATCTGAACTTACCGACGTGTCCAATCATGTGACGGCCCATCACCAACCACATGGGCAGAGCATGTACACGAGCAGTGGTAGTCGGCTATCTATCATACTAGAAGGATACCCCACGCATTGCGGCGGGGATCCTTTAAAGTAAATGGCATGTGTGTGTGTTTTTTTTATGCAGAGCCCGAGGGTCTCAACCTCCTTTTCGAAAAAATAAACAACATCATACATTATATAGTCTAAAGAAATATGAAATTTTTGGTTGATCATACTCGATATACTAAATTTATAGACATGTGATACGTATTATAAACCATTAGTTTGGAAAATGGATGGTTTAAAGAATGTATGATATGTAGCTTGCATAAATCATTAAATTGAAAAATGAATGGTTTAAAAAAATATAAAAATGCAGGTTGCATGTAATAATTAATAAATATTAGAGGAGACGACATGGACAATTGATTGGCTAAGAAGATGGGATGATGTGGATAGCTTGCATGTTGAGATAGAAAAATAATTAATACACGATAGTGGGGTTTTGCTTTATAAGAAGTATAGATACGATGGCACACCGGAATTTCTATTCCGTATCGTGTCTGGCCCTTGACATCACAACGACGAACTGCCACGATGGCAGGGACGGACGCGGTAGACCGGGCAACCTGTAGCCCGGCCTACAAATGTCCGCTCTCCTGCGTAAAGGGGCTTAAAAGTTTTATCTGGTATCTGCTGTTTTTGGCATCGACTTTTCTTTTGCACGGCATTCTTTCTCACGTGCTTATGCGCCTTTTCAGTAGTTCTATATACTCTTCCCTCAACAACAAAAAAAGTAGTTCTATATATACGCCCTAAGTTCCAAATTACTTGGCATATTAGCTTTAGTTACGACAGGGCTGTGACCAACAATTACTCCATAAGCATATACTTTATCTGACATATAACCTATATCATTAACTTTTTATTTCAAAGTACTCGTTTTCTTATGATTAATCTAAGAACTATGTATTAATAGTGTAACTATTGATCAAATGTTTGTCCTGGCGAAAAGTAATGTGTAGAGTATTTTAAAACGGCAGATGACTATCACCGTTTGGAACTTCTGCAGTTTTCACTCCCAGAGGATTACTGCCATGTCCAAAAATATTCATCAATGCTCACACCATTGTCATGCACCTACCTACCAGCGAAAAATATGTTCATTGCTGGATTATGCATCCTGCTCTGGCCTTGGGCGCTACATAGACCGGCACTAGTCATGAAATAGTGGGACCATTGTTGAGGCGCTGGGAAAGTGGGAATTAGAAACTCCTCTGGGCTCGGATAAAACTTTCCTAATCCTTCGTTGTCAGCTGTGATCTCCATCTAACACAGTAACTGCAAAGAAGACAAAGAATGTCTAGTCAATATTACGGATTTTCTGTTTTAAAGAACATTATATATACTTATTAAGAGATATGCACACCAAAAAACACCAGACATGACGCAACAAACAAGCATCGCTGGCGAACTTTCCAAACAACAATATATGAGCACAAACAGATACATTAACTGAATGATCGGCAAGCATCTAAACTATGTTCAGAATTTAAACAAGACTATTCAGAAAGAAGAAAATGTAGGATAACCTGAAATCTTGGATGTTCAGAAACAAATTATTGGAAGATTCGACCGGTAGAATATTCTTCCACCACAAAATAGAGGACCTACTGAAAATCTTACTTCTATAACGCCTAAAGCGCCTCAAATCGCCGAATGTACCCTAGAACGGAGGTATCCAGTTGAGAGCGAATCAACAACATACCTGTCAGCGCAGTTTAACGTGTATTGAGAGCAAATGGTCATTTCTTGTCTGTGATGTCACACGGGCAATGTCCTCAGCAACTGAAGAGCACGATTCCAGTGTGGGCTTTCCACATGCACAATCCGCTTCAACAGAGGCACTGCTCCAGCAGCAATAATTGCTGGGTGATTCTCTGGATCCATGCTTAGATTATACAAGACAGCTAGACTAGCTTCCAATACATCTCCCTCACTCTCTTCAATCATTTTCACCAGCGGAAATATACCTCCAGCCGTGGCAACTGCTCTTGTGTATTCCATCACGCCTCCAGATATTATCCTGTTCAGCTCTATTACAGCTTTTCTTTTCTTCTCAAAAGAAAATGAGGTCATCAGCTGTTCAACTAGTCTGGGAATAGTGTGGTAGATAGTTATCTCCATGCCTATACCACCAACACTCCGATCAACCAAGCCATCCCTTGATTCTAGCTTAACGAGGCATGCAGTGATCCAATCCTTTGACTGTAGGGGAATGTTGAACTTAAGCATTGTCCTTAACAGACCAACAACTTTTACAGTATTTATGCTACGGACAAAAATATCAAATTTCAACAACTTTGTGAGTAACCTCAGAGTTGAATCCACAGCTTGACCGACTTCAATCACAACACTGTGAGACTCATCAAGATTTTCAGGATCACCTATTCTCCCTGTTATATAGCGCAAAAAATTACTTCACAGAAGCACTGCATATGAGATTGCGTTATTTACAGAAACTTTGTTTTACGAAAAAAATTGAAGCAAAACATTCAACACAAAAATCACTTGTGACACATCATTCTTGGTAATATTTATGCCAGCTGTGTCTACCACAAGAAATACCATTCCAAGTTATCTGTCACAGATCAATTACAAATAGCAATCAAACGACAATCAGGCTACATCACCATGCCAAACCAACAAGTGCACGATGATCATGGTGTTAGCTGTACTTTAGCATGTACAGAAAGCCTTATTCGCTTACAGCAGAAAAACTCACCCGCTCTATGCCAAATAAGGAACTTCAGAGTGGCAATCAAAGACGAGAGCTTTCAACTATGTAAGCACCCTAATTCAAAACTCGATCTGTTTGGTGGCAGGTTGCAAAGATGAATCTACTGCCGTATCTTTTGCTCGGTGTCAAAATTTGCGTGCAGTAGATTTTTCAAACGAACTGCAATCAACTCTCCTCCTTTTGATTCTTTATTGCGCTAGGTTTAACATTATTATTGTTGAGATGCTATTGAATCTTTGCACACACACCATGCTTATCCACAAATTATTTGACACCTATTAAAACTAAGAAAAGTTAGGACACTGCAACCAGACCACATGGCATAGCTCTTGGATAACTAAGTACTCAAACAAAACATGCTTACATAGAAATAAGTAAAAAAAAAAAATCATGATTGCATCTCCATCTATAACTTTTTATACAAAAATGAACCAAACTTATTACCATTGATAAACCCCGTTTCCAGAACAGCTTCAATTACTGACGCAATGCAAGCAGCAGTCATTGCAGTGGCATGTTGCTCAGAAGTTGCCAAATGCTCCAGGACAGTAGCACATTTTGCTTGCAAGCTTGGAGATGATTCCTTTAGAACCTTGGTTAAGCTGGAGATGACATCAAAGTCAAACATTGACTCTCTACAAATGTAAAAATCATAAGTAAACGTTGTTAACATTAATAGAAGATATGCAACACATATCAGGACATCCACACAGATGATAAAATCAATTGTTTGTACATACTTTCTGAAGAAATAATCATCCAGTGATATGAATACAAGTTTTTCTAAGGAGACTATTGAATTGCATGCATCAACCAGTTTAACCAAAAGTATGAATTGATGGAGAGGGGCGGGAAATATATTTCAACACTCCCCTCACGTCTAGGCTCTACATGCCTTAGACGTGGGATCGATGTAGACTGTAACTATTTTTATTAATAGTGTGTTGGCCTGTTCTTGAACTCCATACTATGATGGCCTATTGAATTGGATGCACTAACCACTTCACCCAAAATTCTGAAGTGATTGAGAAACACATGCAATACAATTCTATGCCACCCCTCACATCTAGGCTCCGGAAGGCCTTAGAAGTGCCATCAATGCATTAATAGTGCGTTGGTCGGGTCTTCAACTCAAGACCTGTTGGCTCTCATACCATATTGAATTCGATGCACCAACAAGATCGCCCAATAGTCCAAACTTCCGAACAAAGAGAAAGGGCCGGACATTATACTCCAACAGAGACGACTTCTCAACCAATAAAAAATAAAATCCCCATTCACAGATAAGATTTTTTATTATAAAATACTCCCATCCTTAACTAAATGTCCTTAAGTACCAAGTTACTATATTTGTAGGATTACAAGGTGAATAAACCCAAATCATGACTATATACTGTACAGAAGCGCTGAAGTGCATTTGGTGATGAAACATATGGATAGGCTAAGTATTACAGCATCAATTAACGGTCCAAAAGCATAAATTGTATTTGCAGCTCCGAAGACCCCAGACTTTTTCAAACGAATGTGCATGAAGCTAAAACAGCACTTACTTACAGATAGAGGGGTAAGAACTGACAGATTTGGTGTGAACTATGCAAGTAAATAACGAACCTAGCCATCTCATCTTGTGTCAATAATCTGTGAGATGTTCCATTGAGCCCACCATCCACATTACCTTGACTGCACTTTTGATCATTCACTATATCCTCAGACCCAATACTAGCATAGTTATCCGGCTGATATATTAAAAACGTTGTAATTCAGGTTTATAAAGAAAAATAAAGTATAATCAACGAATTGAAAAGCCTAATTCACCTCAGTAATCATGCTGATCTCCATGTCAAGTATTCGAGAAAGTATATTGATCATCTGCATCGCAGCTGTCTAGTTAGTACCTGTCAATACACTGGAAATTTAGAAAATTAAACTGGCCATATTAAAGGTTTTGACCTTCTCCAGTTGTTCCACTGGGGTATCTGGATCCTTCACTACATTTACAAGCAACTCTAGACCATCTTCTCCTCTGATCTTCTCACAAACTTTGGAACTACGAAAGAAATGGAGAAAATAAAGAAACATTGACTCTAGACAAGGAAATATATGTAATGCACTAACACATAATCATAAACCTTTCAGAATATTGCAGAAATAATAGTTGAGCATGTTGCACTCATAATAGCGCTATATGCTATCTGGTAGCCGGTATAGAAACACAATCTGTTAAAAAATGCTTCACTGCTATGCTGTATCTTCTATGGAAAGCATACACCACTTACAGGTTACGCAAGACAACTCACGAATTTTTCTTCGGTAAACCCGTTTAGGAAATGTGCAAGTTTTTGGGTGACCTTGCATGCGCGTACATACCTTATCTCTGCCATCCATTGTTGTTGGAGATATAAAAAAACGCTCTGTAAGAAAGGTTTACGTTCAATGCAAAGTTGCAAGTGGAGATTAAAACCTACCCCTACA
Source organism: Alopecurus myosuroides (assembly GCA_028641055.1). Lineage (NCBI taxonomy): Eukaryota > Viridiplantae > Streptophyta > Magnoliopsida > Poales > Poaceae > Alopecurus > Alopecurus myosuroides. The sequence continues at coordinate 251,287,065 of CM054062.1, forward strand.
GTTGAAAAGTTTGGCCTATTTTCGCCCCTGTAACTCTACTACTCCAGTTTATACACCATCCCAAGGATTACAGCCATGAAAAACAACAGGCTTTTGCCATAGTGAGCCATTGGCAACTGGGCCTGAGTCCTGTGTTCAATTTCAAAACTAGGTCAGTGCATTCCAGGAGAGGCCTCTCCGCGTGAAACTGCCCGTGTTGGGTTGCTCGCGACAGCCTAGCGCATTGTGGTTGTTATGTCACAACGATAACACAATACCACCAAGCAATCCGAAGGGAGTCTTGGAGTGCATGATGCGCCCCCCTTTGGATATGGTGAGGTGGGACCTCGTGGGTACGGTGCAGTGGCTTAGGCAGTCATCATGATTGCAGAAGGCACCAGTAATTAGTAAGAAGTTAAAGGACACAATTAGCCATCATTAAGTGGATTTAAGATACATAAACCTTTTTGTAGGAGTTGTACCGAATCAAAATGCCTACTTCTTAGTACGAATGAAACATTTGCAATACTAGACGAATAATGTTATGGTGTGGTCTGGTTAGGTAAGATCAATTATAGCAGATACTGTAGAAGGGCCCGAAGCGCAAATTTCCGCGCGGTTTGCAGTTCGAGCCCATAAAATGCCCAGACTAAGGATGGCAATGGGTAGGGTATGGGGCGGGCAGAGAAATACCATACCCATACTCATGTAGCCAATGGGTACAAAATTCTACCCATACCCCTACCCCTGGTATCCCATACCTGACCGAAACCCATACCCATTGGGTACCCAACGGGTAGATCAACCAGTGCACAAGTTATTCACAATTTTACATTTATCGATAACACATTTGACAAAAGAACATTTATTACAACTCAATAACATATATATGAGTATATGAAAATTATCTCAATTCCATTTGATGATTGGTGTAGCATGTTCGGACAAAGGATCAACTGAGTTATCAGGGTAATGTCCACATGTCACTATAAACGGGTAGGGATCTACAAAGAATTAGAATTTTTGAAAACTTTTTTACATGATCTCCACTGAGTTAGACCCAGTTTGAGTTTTTACCTGATCTGTTAGATCCAATGCACAAAGACATATATGTAAAAATATCGGCAAATATATATACAACTGACCGATGGAACTCATAAATTAGTTAATTTATTCAACAATGTAACCTATACGAATAAAAAACTAATGTGTTGAAGTCGCAACACTCAAAAGAAATGGATGGTTTATTGGTTTTCATATGTAATTTTTGTTCCACTCAATATTATTTTATATCATTGCTGCGAACGTGCTAGATTTTGAATGGAGGCAAGACAATAATACCTGACACTTAGTCTTTCCAATGCATAAGCACTTGCTTCTCTAACAGCTAGATCACTATGCATCAGCAACTGAAGTAAAGTTTTAACCGCCCCAGCTTCCATGAATGAAGTGCGCATGTGTTCATTTACTGATGCATTACCAATTGCTTTGGCAGCCTTTGCAATTGCAGAGATATCGTCGAGACCAATGATTAAAGCTAACCGTGCAACGCCATCTACCCAAGGTAAGATGGTATAGAGACCATTCCTTTGAGTTCCAGATTGTTCTTTCCCTTCATCATCCAACTCGATAGCTCCAACACGAGCAAGGAATTGCTGATTAGAACGCCCTATCATAGCATTAATTTTAGCTTCGTCTGGTTCAGTTTCCTTCTCATTGACACTCAGGCCAAGAAGCAATTCAGTTGCACCATATTTTGAAGGCTGAGAGCTCCGCTGAATTTCAGAACCATCGGGAAAAGATGGCCATGAATGAGGTTGAGGTCTGAAGGCTTTGTATGCAGAAGAGCCAACCAGAGGAACCCGAACTAGACCCTCCTCTACTATAAGGGCATGGTAATTATCATCACTGGATAGTTCCAATAACGAACTTCGAGCTTCCTTTCTGATAATTTTATAATCATCTTCTTTGGTTTGCAAAAGATGAATCTAAAAACAACTCCAAGATTAATTCAAGGTAATGCTAGTAAATAATCCAAGCAAATGATATTAGCAGACTGTAACCCAAATAGACAAGCACAGGGATTTTAGCATGAAAAGCTGAAAATAAAAATTAAACCAATGACAGTTGCCAATGGTGCTGATGGAAAAATTGATGTCCAGCAAGAAAAGAAACATGCTAAAAAATCATAGAATCAAAAATTCAACACCATGTTTATACAAACATATGTAATTTTATAATACTTTGGAAGGACATATCTAGATGAGTGCAGAACATGTCCACATAGCACCGCTACACATGTGACAATTTAAGCAAAATTACTCAAACATTAACAATATTTTGACAATTAACAAATTATAAAAAGTTCATAAGGATTGACATGGTATTGCAATGGGCCAATGGCATTAAGCTTTTTAGTTCTTCATGCAATAGAAATTCATCTCCCAATCTCCATAGCTTGGCAAAAACTCAATTATTGTCCTATAGCAACATGAAATAAATTGCATCTTTGTTTGCAATGTCTACTTGAGATTTTCTTAAGACGGAGAATCAATATTTGGTACTAAAATAATATTAAGACTTCGTCATCACAGAGCAATAAACTAATGTTCAGAGCATTCAACAAGATTACAGGGCAAACAATAACAACAGAATTTATGAAATACGGTGTAGATAGTTCCTGCAGAGTTAACTTGGTGCAAGCATGTGTGAACATGACTTGTTTTTTAAAAGGAACATAATTGAGCTACAACTAACCAGTTTCGGAATTACGCCTGCTTCGACCAGATCTCCATGACAAGAGTGACTTAAAGTTAAATTTGATATGATACCAGCAGCAGCCTCTTTGACTTTTATATCTTCGTCATCTAGGAACCTAACAATCGGTATTAGCATATCACTCCCCAAAATCTTACACCGCAAATTTTCATCAGTAGAGAAGTTCCAAATGGTACACAGACACTGCTCCTTCATCTGCAAGAGAAATGGACCCAGATACCAAGATAATTAAAGATTATTAAAGATTATATGTCTGTATTAGTCATCAGATAATTAAAGATTATTTCAAAATAAATTTTGGCAGACTGGCTATCCATTGTTACCAGATACCAAGCAAGCCAGAAATGGACCCACTTGTATCTTTTTGCAGATTTTGCAGAAGGAAGTGCATCTTCGAACACTGGTGGTTATGTTTGCAGTTACCTCTGGGGTTATTGTAGATTTACTGAGACGGCTAAATATTTCTTCCATTGCTCCACCCTCAATTGCCACATCTCTATATAAATTCACTGAAGTTATATTATACAAAAGGCCTGCCGCTGCTTCGCAAGCACGAGCAGACTCTGACTTTAGGAGGCTGATGATGAGGCTGATACAACCTGGGAACTGCATGATCTCATCGATGCACTTCTGTCCACCAAGGGAGTAAAGCCGGAGTGTGCAGATAGCATGTTCCCTGTCATGAGCGTCATTGTCCAAGCCAAGCATTCGGACAAAGAGACCAACATATGCAGATCCTGAGCTTGGCGTTCTTTCAGAGCTACCATCATCCTAACAGAAACAATAAAACAAATTTGATGGACAATAACTCCAAAGAAAGTACATGCAGAGAAAGTTTGTCAAGTTTGTGGCTACAGCCTGAAATGGCACCCATGAGTGTACTCCCTCCTTCTCATAATATAAGATTTTTTACAATCAATATACTCATATATTATGGGACGGAGGGAGTACAGTTCTATACTAGCAGAAAGCATCTCAAGCAAGTGAGGAACTAACCGCAGCTTCTTTAGCAATAGCGAAATGGGGAACTCTGAGTAGAGCACATGAATAAAAGCCGAGGGGGGTATTGTGAAGATGACGGGAGCTTACCTGTCCAGCGCCACCATCAGCGGAGGCGAATGCGCTGGCCAGGAGGCGACCGCGGGTGCGGGCGCGGCCGGCGGCGGCTAAGGTAGGGAGGCGGCGGAGGTGCAGGTGGACGCCGTGATGGTGACGGTGGTAACGCCCGAGGCTGGAGAGCGCCGGAGAGGCGTGCTGCGTCGGTGAGGCGGCGGCGAGGGCCGGAAGCATGGCGAGAGTTCTGGAGACCGGAGCAACGAGTGTCGTGACGATGGGGAGAGGATTTGGATTTATTTTTCTTTATTATTATGTGGAAGAAAAGGATTGGGATTTGGGAGGGACTTTTCTAGTAGAGCACTTCCTCGACTTCGATGTGTCCCCGGCCTTTTTTTTTCTTTTTTGTTTAACTGGATCTATACTATTGGGCTATTTACAGATTGAAGAAAATGCCACTCTAACTTCTTTGGACTCTACATATGTCATTTTTATGAATGGTTTGACAAATTTCAGGACAGATTTTGAAATGTCAGTTTAAGGTCCATATGTGCCCATAATGGGCTCATATTTAACCGTAGACCTATCTATATTTTTTTTATAACGGCGAAAGTTGTTACCTCTTCGCTCCAGCGATTAGGGTTAAGACTCCTACCGGCGATAGCGACGGCGGAAGGGCGCTCTCTCTCTCCGGTGCAGATCACCCTCAGCTTCCCCTCCTCTGTTTACGTATCGCTCGGGCTGACCAAGGGGACGTCTGGTACGTCTACCCGGCCTTGGCGAAGTGAGCGAAGGAGGCGGCAGGGCGGGATCGTCCGGGCCTGATCTGGGAAACCCTAACAATGGCAGCGAAAATCCCCAAGGAGGGGGGGCTCGTCTGAGGCCAACCCCCCTGTGGATCTGCAAGAATTGCTAAAGAACCTTGTCCTGAAGGATGAGGAACTCGACAACGTGGTTCTTCCAAAGGAGGAGTTCGCCAATCTCCCGGAAGGGGCACGATGGATGGCGGTGGTTAAGGTGCACACCAGTACACCACAAAACACTTTGGAAATTGGCCGTTCTTCCAAAAGATGGATGTTGCATGGAGCTTTGCGCGGCAGTGGTCTATTCGCCCAGTGGAGGACAATATGTTCGTCCTACAAGTCTCGTGTGTTGGTGATTGGAACATAGTTGTGCTGGAATGACCTTGGATCTTTCGGCAGATGGGAGTGATGCTTGAACCCTATGATGGAATCGTTGATCCCAAGTCTGTGTCTCTAAACCGTATCTATGTGTGGGTGCAGATCCGGGGAATTCCGATGTTATTCCGTAAGGAGGATATCGTGTGTGGCATGGCTAGTCGCATTGGTGATGTCAAGAGTGTTGACATGTATGCCCTAGGGGCGAGCCGCACCGATTTCGTGAGGGCAAGGATCAAACTCGATGTTCATAAACCTCTCACTAGGGTGCTTGGTCTACACCCCGAGGGAATGGAGAGGCTCCCCTTTCAGGTCCCCTATGAGAAATTACCGAAGTTCTGTGATGTGTGTGGTCTGTTAGGCCATGATGAGTTTGAGTGTGGTGATGGAGTCCATGACGGGACTTTCAAGCAGTATGGGAAGTGGATGTTATCACCGGTCGAGGATTGGCACCCTTCTTCGTCTGGGGTGAGAACAAGGGCACCAGCTGGAGAAGGATCACGAGGGGCTCGTGGTGGAGGCCGAGCTAGGGACAGTGACACTGGTTCGCACAAACGCGCTCCTGAAGATTCACCGCTCAAAGCGGAAAAATAAGGGGGTGTGCTGCAACTTACCTGCGAGGCTGAGAAGGTGGACACCCATCCAACAGCTAGGAGAAACCTGAACCAGGGACTAGGGGAAGAAGGAAAGAACAAGGGGGCCTTGCCCCCGTCACCGACAAAACCTGATACAAAGAGGGCAAAAACAGGGGCAGAAGAGAAAAGTGAGGCGGCCTCCGCGACTGAGTGCCGCCAGGAGCAATGAGTTGCATATGTTGGAACTTTCGCGGTCTAGGAAACGACGCGACAGTTCGAGAGCTTCGCAACCTGGCGAAGCGTTTCCACCCTACCGTGTTGTGTGTTGTGGAGACACAGATACACAAATCACGGGTTGAAGGACTAGCCAGAACGCTAGGTTTTGATAAATGTTTTGCTATCAGTAGCTCAGGCCACAGTGGCGGCATTGCAATGTACTAAAATAATGATATTGATGTTGAGAATTAGCCGTTTTCGCAGTATCATCTTGATGCTAGGATCTGAGAAAGAAATAGTGAACCGTGGAGGCTTACATGCGTGTATGGAGAGGCCCAAGTCTCTCAATGTTTCAAAACGTGGGACATGTTGATGCACATAAAATCGTCAAATCCGCTCCCGTGGTTGTGCATCGAGGATTTTAACGAGGTGCTTCATCAACACGAGCACGAAGGGGTGGCAGAGAGGAGTTTATCACAAATTGAGGGTTTTAGAGAAACCGTTGACATCTCTAAGCTAGCTGACCTCGGGTACGAGGGAAGGAGATGGACTTATGAAAAACGTGTGGCAGGTGGATCGTTCTGTCGGGTCCGGCTGGATGGAGCCTTGGCAACGCCAAGTTGGAGTGAACGTTTTCCCCTCGCGACTGTCACGAACTTGACAGGGGTGGTCTCAGACCATGGGCCTATCCTTTTGAGGTGGCAGGAGGCAGCGAGGCAGCGGCGTGCTACTAAAGAGAATATCTTCACGTATGAGGTGATGTGGGAGTCACGTAACCAGTTTGAGCCTTTCCTAGAAGATATATGGAGGGCAGAAGGAAAAGCGGTAACGATGGGGGAGCTGCAGCATAAGCTAAAGCGCATGTCAGGCTCACTTGATACATGGGGGAGGGACACTTTTGGCAACATGCAAAGATAGATTCGTAACCTGAACAGTCGGCTGTCAGACATGCGTGATGATCCACTCAGACAAGGACCGACGGAGGAAAAAACACCATCACCCAAAGGTTGATTGATCTTTATCAGCAGGAGTAGGTGATGTGGAGACAGCGCGCCCGAGTCCAATGGCTGGCGGAAGGGGACAGAAATACCCGTTTCTTCCATCTTCGAGCGAGTCAAAGGAAGAAGAGGAACAAAATCACGAGGCTCACCAGGATGGATGGCACTATCACGGAGGACGACAATGAGATGGAAAGTATGACGAGAGGTTTCTATGAGAATTTATACCGCTCGGATGGTGTACAAAACATGAACGAAGTGATAAACGTGATCCCTTCCAAGGTTACAGCATAGATGAATAATCAGTTGTTGAATCCATTTGTGGGAAAAGAGGTGAAAGATGCCCTCTTCCAGATGTTTCCTACAAAAGCACCTGGGCCTGACGGTTTTCCTGCCCATTTCTTTCAGACCCATTGGGAGATCTGTGGAGAGGAAGTTACCTCGGCTGTTCTTCGGGTGCTGAAAGGAGAAGATGATATGAGTGATATTAACCAGACGTTTATTGTGCTCGTTCCAAAAGTGGCCAGCCCAGAAGAGTTGGGACAGTTTAGACCGATAAGCTTGTGTAACGTGATATACAAGATAGCGTCCAAGGTTCTCGCAAATAGACTTAAGGTGTGTTTGCCAGAGATCATTGCCGAGGAACGGTCTGCCTTTGTACCAGGAAGACTGATCACGGATAACATAATCACCGCTTATGAGTGTTTGCACTTCATGAAGCGGAATAAAGCAAAAAGACACAGGTTTTGCGCGTTGAAATTGGGCGTGCAAAAGGCGTATGATCGACTAGAGTGGTCTTACATCGAGGTAGGGATGCTGAACTTAGGCTTTCACCGTCTATGGGTTCAGATGGTCATGAGGTTAGTCACAACAGTCTCATTTAGAGTGTTGTTTAACGGAGGGAAGTTGCAGCGGTTTTTACCCTCGAGGGGTGTCCGCCAAGGGGACCCGATATCTCCATATCTATTCTTGTTAGCAGCCTTTCGTGCATGTTAAAACATCATACTTTATCATCCGATCTCGATGTATTAATGGTGGAATCGTCGGCACCGGCGGTTAGTCACCTCCTCTTTGCAGATGACAGCATGTTGCTATTCAAGGCGGATACATAGAGTGCAACCAAAGTTCAAAGTCTTTTGGACCTATGTTGTATCGCTTTGGGCCAAAGAATTAACCGTGACAAGTCCTCAATCTTCTTCGGTAAAGGATGTCCGGGGACAGTTAGAGAGAGTGTAAAGATGGCTCTCAACGTTCATAGTGAGACGTTGAATGAGAAATACCTCGGCATGCCTTCTGACGTAGGGAGATCGAGCAACGCATCCTTCAAGTATTTAAAAGACAGAATATGGATCAGAATTCAAGGATGGTTGGAGAGGCTCCTGTCAGCCGGGGGGAAGGATGTTATGATTAAATCGGTGGCCCAATCAGTGCCTACCTACTCAATGGCATGCTTCAAACTGTCTAGAGGCTTGTGTTAGAAGATTAACTCAATGGTGCGTAAATTTTGGTGGGGCAGTCGTCATGGTGAAAGGAAACCATGTTGGTATCATGGAAGGAGATGTGCAAGCCCAAAAACATGGGGGGTTGGGTTTTAGAGATGTGGAATTATTCAACTTAGCGTTGCTTGCACATCAAGGTTGGTGCATGATACAGCAGCCCAAGACATTGAGTGCTCGGGTCCTTAAGGCACGCTACTTCCCTGATAGGGACTTGCTGCAATCATAGGTAGGACCAGCTCCTTCGCAGGTTTGGAGGTCAATTCACGAAGGGATACAAGTTCTGAAGCAGGGCCTGATCCGTCGTATTGGCAGCGGGGAGAACACAGACCCATGGAACGACAATTGGATTTCACGAGACGGAATGCTACGCCCGATGGCATGTCTTGGAGTTAATCCTTCGAGAAAGGTATCGGAGTTCATTGATCCGAGTGGGTCATCATGGAGGATGGAGAAGTTGCGGTAGTTCCTACTAGCGATGGATGTGGAGGTAATCACTCAGATTCCTATTTGCAGACAATGATATGATGATTTCTGGTCCTGGCAGTACAATCGCCGAGGTGTGTTCTCGGTTAGATCAACATACCAAATGCTAGTGGCGACGAAGGACAGGCGAGAGGCCTGGTTAGAGAACAGGCCATCCATCTCTAACAGCGAAACGGTGAAAGAGGAAGGGTCAAGGCTATGGAAAACGAAGGTCCCTTCAAAGGTCAGAGTTTTCTTATGGCGCCTAGCGAAACAATCCATTCCTACCGATGATGTACGCCACCACAGGGGCATGGCCTCAAATGACAAATGCCAGCTATGTGGGGCGAGGGATTCTTGGTGCCATGCTTTACTGGACTACGCGTTAGCAAAGTGTGTATGGTCGATGGCTGATGAAGAGGTTACCGAGCACATGATGAGCTCGGATGAAGAGGAAGGTCGGGTGTGGTTAGCGAAAATGACTAGCACACTTGGAGTCGATGAGAAGACGATGGTCTTCATAACACTATGGGCCATATGGCATGCAAGGAGGAAAGTGATCCACGAGCACATCTTTCAGAGCCCTCTCTCGGTGCATGCGTTCGTGGAGAGATTTGTGACCGATCTGGGTTATGAGTCGGGAAAGAGCGTACGGCAACAAGGGGCTGGCGTATCACCCAGCCCACCGGCATGGATCCCGCCTCCGGGGGGGCATGCTGAAAGTCAATGTTGATGCAGGGGTGAGCAAGAACACGGGCCGTGGCACAGTAGCGGCGGTGGCAAGGGATGGGTTTGGAAAATTCATGGGAGCTTCGTCGGTTGTTTTCATGGGGAAGACAGAGGAGGAGACGCTGGAGGCACTCGCCGTTCGCGAGGGGCTCGCACTTACGAGGGACATCAACGCAAGGCGCATATTGCTGGCAAGTGATTGCCAGAATGTCATCAAAAGTATCGAGAAGGGGGCAATGGGAACCTATTCTCACATTATCTAGGAGATTAAGGAGGCTAGGGAGGAGTTCGAAGCTCTAGCTTTCGTTCATGAACGAAGACTCTCCAATAAAGAGGCTCACGGATTAGCCAAGAGTTGTGTGAGTTTAGAACAGGGTCGCCATGTTGGATGATTGAGCCCGAGGGGGCATTTGTATTTCTATATCGATTGAGGAATAAAAGGAGCAGGGAAATCTCAAAAAAAATCTATATTTTTTTATTTTCTGTAAAAAAATACTCCGAAGGACACTTTTTATGGATCGGAGGGAGTATATTTTTTTAGAAGCTCAAATTTTTAGCAAATATTTAAGAAATTCAACTAAAAGTTGTTAGTTTAAGGATCCATATGTGCCCAGAATTTGCTCATATTTGAACAGTAGGTTCATATTAATATTTTTGATTTTCGATAACCTTTTTAGATTTTTCTGAGAAGTTCAAACTTTTGGCCAAAATTGGAAAAAATTCTCGACATAACTAAAAATGTTATTTTAAGGGTCATATGTGTCCAGAATTGGCTCATGTTTAACAGTATGCTCGCATTACGGTTTCTGGTTTTATGTAATTGTTTTACATTTTTCTAAGAAAGTTTATTTTTTGCTAGAAGTTGAATTTTTATATCTGGACACCCACACGACTTTAGGTGCTGCAAATAAGTTGTCCACATGCGACGGAACGCGGCCACATCTGCGACAGACCCTGCGGCGGCGTACTGTTCTACACCTTAGAGGACTCCAATCGTGCCTGCAACTACGGGAGTGCCGCCCTCCGTAGTTGGATCTCCGGTGTCGCCTACGGCACCGATCTTTACCGAGGCCATGCCGGAGGTTCCTTCGAGCGTGGTGGCAGAGGATAACCCTAGAGACGTCGGCGCCGGATCTACGCCTCCTCCTCCCCCCACCAATACTTTGCCTCCCGTCGTGGAATCGGAGGGCAGGAAAACATGACTCGCACCGGCGAGGATGCGGAAGGTGAGGGGGCCGCCGGAGTCGAGGAAGAAGGAAAGGATGCGGAAGCTGGGAACTGGATTTCGTGTTCCATCGCCCAGGATCTTCTTTCGAGCCTGCAAAAGGATGGATTTATCCTGGAGGGCAAATGGCGTCTTGAGGAAGTAGCCGAGGAGCCGAAGCGGAAATACGGAGAGCATGTAATGCTCGCCTCCGACATCCTCACAGGTTTGGGATTCCCGCCTTCTGCCTTCTTCCTCCAGGTTTTAAACCATTATGGCGTCCAGCCCCACAATCTCAACTCCAATTCTATTCTTTATATCCGGCTTCCAGGCCTTTTTTTAGGGGTATATAGGAATAGAACCTAGGCTAGATTTTTTCAGTATTGCTTCTACGTGAAACGCAATACCTGAGATGGGTTGCCTTCCATCTGTGGGACATTTACCCTTGCAAGCATCCTCAACTACAAGAAAGTAATTAAGAAATAAATCTAACCACAGCTTTAAACTCCGGGATCCTACGTTTCCTCGTGTAATGGTTTCCTAACGGGGGTTTAGGTTTATGTCACTCCGGCAACCCCACAATTAGTAGCCAAATACACGATGCATCCCCCTAGGCCCATAAATGGTGAAGTGTCATGTAGTCGACGTTCACATGCCACCACTAGAAGAATAACACCACAACTTAAATATCAAACATTAAATATTATTCAACATTACTTCACTACTAACAACTTGACTTCTCCCATGTCCTCAAGAACAACACGAACTACTCACAACACATCATATGGATCATGATCAGAGATGATATAATGGATGATAACAATCTGGTCATAAAGTGCAAACACCGATAAACCTCACAAGCATCAATTACTAACAAGTAATCCACACCGGGAGAGAGATCTAATGCAAAATAACGATAGAGGACCCTAATTGTTATAGTGGGATGAAGGTGGATGATGAGGATGATGGTGCTGGTGGTGATGATGATGATGACGATCTTGATGATGCCCGGAATGATGGCGGTGACGATGGCGGTGATTTCCCCTCTCCGGAGAGGAATTTCCCCGGCAGATTTCTCCCTACCAGAGAGTTTTTCTCTCTCGGGTATTTTCCGCCCCGAGGCGGCGGCGGAATAATTCTTCGAAGATGGAATGAGGCTTAGGGTTTCCTTGGGGACAGGCACACCAAAAATATCCCCCAGAGGTGGGCCAGGGTGGCCACACCTATAGGTGGCGCGACCAGGGGGCGCGCCACCCCATGGTGGCCCCCTTCTGGCTCTCCTTCTGGCTGTGTTCTTTCTGTGAACTTTTAAGACACCCCCGGTGTCCCACTTCTTCTTCTGATCTTCTGAATATGGTATCCCGACGGTGCTTTTTCCATCAGATTTCTGGTACCAGTGTTTATTCTCCAAAAATATTCTCCAAAAATTATAAAACATGCAAAATAAGATGAAATAACATAAGAGATGTATCATAACATGAAATATATCGATGAATGGCAGAAAATTATTATATAAAATAGTGATGCAAAATGGACATATCAGCTGCCGCCGGCCGTTTTCGTCTATTCCGGCAAGGTAGTCCATCACCCTCTGTCCCCGTTGGTTCCATGTGGTTTCCCATGCCCGTGCGCACCTCTCTGATTTTTTTTGTTGTTTCTCTTGCATCTGGTCTGCCGCATCGAGCTCGCCGAGGTTCACTGGAGCGGCCACCGTCTGCATCCACATCAGGCTGCAGTTACACGGGGCCAGCACCCGCTCCATAGTCACCATCGGACTCACCTCGTCGTGGCGCACCTCCCCGTGGTCTTCTTCGAGATAGAGCACCACTGGAGAAGCCCCGCCATCCAAGCCTGAGAGCAGCACCGCCGCGCACGACATTTCCGGCAAGGTCCCCGCCGCCCGGTGAGCAATCCCCTCCTCCAGATCTAATCAGGACCCTTAGATCTAGATTCAACCGCCCAAAATAGATCACTTACTCGAAGAGGTACCGGCCAATCAGAAAGGGCCACGTGTCCGTCCAGTCAGAGCCTGGTCATCGCTTGGTCAGCATCCTAGTCAGCACCACGTCAGCCCACCTTTTCTGTTAAATTACGGAATAAAAATTCATTGGCAGAATTGCAGAAAGGCCCCTAGAACTTAGAACATTCATATCTTTTTAACCATAAGGCCAAATTTAGCAAACTTGGACTTTTTTAAATCCTCAGAACATGTACAAACTTTTGGCACTATACAAATTTGAATTTGAATATTTAATTTTTTTCAAATTCAAATATGCTTGTTTGATGAATTTTGGCATAATTCAAATTCTACAAATCCAAAAATGCAAATAAAATATATTTGGAAACCATAGGATGTGTACTTTCATACCCTCTGTCCCAAAATAATTTTTTTGAACAAATTAAATTTGAATTTAGAATTAAGTTATCTATTTATGTATTTTAGACATAGATTTAATTCTATAAATAATTCATATATTATTCCTTTCGCAAAATTGCTCCTTTTGTGTCGCACCCGGACTTCTAGAGGATACACACAGCCCGCTAAACAGTAGATAATTGGCTTACGGGGCCTACCTGCACCCGCATCTCAATATGAGTAGGCCAACACGTAAACGTGTGACAACCATCCTCTACTATTCATCGTCTGTGAAACCATCCAATAGGAATCCGAATACTTCCATTGACGTACTTCATAACATACACACATGGTACGTCAACGGCATTTGAACAAGTGATACCACAACAAATCTCTAAGACACAAAGAAATAGAAATAAGTGGCAAAAGCTCTCACTAGAGCAGAGATAGCAAATACAGTCATGCAGAGGACACATGTCCCAACAAGTCATCATTACATCACAGCGGAAGCATCCAAAGTGTCTGAGTACAGACGAGATCCAAATAGGCCTAAGAGGCCGGAAACGACAAGAACGGAGCCCATCCACGAAGACTCGGATCCTGCCCGGGTCCGCTATCTACTCGTCAGCAGCCTCGTCATACTCCACGTAGTAGCCACCATGGGGATCCTCAGAAACGTAGTCTGCAGAACCAGCAGCCCCAAAGGGGTCAGTACGGACGAGTACTGGCAAGCAAGACGCACAAGATACCAAAGTGTACCCGACAACACCAAGTACAGATGTTTTGGGTTCAACGGAAGATAGGTGATACAAGGTGCGGCAGCGGGCTGCACTAACCAACTACAGAGACACACTACAACATCCGGCTAAAAAGAAAGGGATAAGATAGCACATCGAAGCCAACTACCACTAACCTCAAACAAACCCATCCTGGATCTCGCCCCTTATCCAAAGAAGCAATCCGAGGATAACCCACACAGTTGGATTAATGAAGGTTCAGGTTATTGTGACAATATGCCTATTACTAGTCAAGTTATTATTAATTAGGTGTAAGTTGTCTAATCCTTGTTAGCCAGCCCTATCACCAAGTCATCCATAACCGCGGACAACACGGCTTCTCGAGAAGATTTAACCCTGCAGGGATGCACCAATTTGGCCGTACACGTAAGAATAACCCGCCAGGCGGGGATCAAACCCACCAAGCAGGCCACTCAACACAACCCAACTCTTCTTCGCATCAAGCCCAAAGAACCACGTGCTGTGCGTGCGCGGCTAATCGAGTCCCCACGAAGGAAAGGGGGGCCCTCATAGCACTGGAAGACCACGCCGCCCTAAATGCCGACTACAAAAGTTCCATCCTGGCGCCAAGGGTTGGTACCTGCATATGCGTGCATCAAATGGAAAGCCCGAACTAGGTGTGGCGATTTGGACGAGATGCGAATCGAATCAGAATTGCGGGGGGCGCCCATACACGCTTCCCACATGCGGTTAGCGCGCTCATCATGGATCTAGAGGACAAGAACTTTTCCTGAGTTCGACACTAGCAGGCCTCAAAACCATACCCGGCCTCCTGCCGGTGCCTTATCATCAAATTATTATTACCTCAAACATTAACAGGTGGTTGTTTAAATATCGAGCCCCCAGAACATAATAAATATGGTAAAAGTAATAACGGACATCAGACTCGAGCACAACAACCCTAAGCATGCTAGTAAGACACATGCCAACAAGCAACAGGGTTATAGGTGTGGAGGAGAGGCTATTTCGGGGTTGCAGGATAACATGTGATAGGATCGGAACATAAGCAACAAATCATAAGGCTAGCATATTAGACAACGGAAAGTATCGGTATCAAGTGTGGAAAGGACACAATGGTTCAGGTGAGTGAATACTTGCCTGCAAACTCAGTAGCCTGGTACTGGGCTAACACCTCTGAAGTAGTATCTTAAACCTCGTATGTCTCAACGTTGTCGTCTATTCGAGAAGAAGCAAACAAACAACGAAGAGAGACGAACAATCAATAACATGGCATAATGCACAAACATAGGATGATGCATGACATTTTAATGCAAGTAAGAGATCATGGACATGATCATCAAGTTAAATGAGTGTCCCAAATAAGTTTGCATTATTTGGAAACCTCTCATATTTATCTTAGTGGTCTATGATTAATTTTAATAAGACCAATACATCAAAAGTATTCCCACATGCATGAAATGATGCTTTTCTGTTATTAATTGAAGTTCTTTCCATTTTGGTATAGTTTCCATAATTTTTGGGTGAAGAAAATAATAAATAAGAATTAATTCTTATTGTTTTAATTTCTGCCATTTTTGGTAAACAATTTAAAAAGAGGTACTTTCAGTTACAAAAGCATGGGAAATACTTGAAAACATGTGGACAATGTTTCACTGAACATTTTAAGCCATTAAACATAATTTTTGGATCATTATTGAATTTATTATGCATTTTTCCATAAGCATTTTTATTCTGCCCCTTTTAGTAAACAGAAGGAAACATATTCAAATTTAATTCAATTGTGACCAAATAAAACACCACTGTGTAGAGTTTGTTAATACAAAATTTTAGAGCCCAAGTTTGCTCAATTTGGGTGTACAGAACTCAAGTTATGAATTTCCAAAGTTTCAAATTTTAATAGCCATTTCTGTATTTAATTATTTAGTGCAAAATTTATTACAGAAACATGTTGACATTTTTACATATTTCGAAAGTGCTCACAGTTATGAATCTACAGAAATTTGAATCACCAAAATTGGAGCATTTATGAATATTTGGTGGAATTTACAAATTAAGATGTGATCTGCTTTAGGGCTGGGCTGCAGGAAATAAAACCAAAAAGAAAAAATGCGCGGGGACCAAATAAAATACCACTGTGTAGAGTTTGTTAAGAAAAAATTTTAGAGCCCAAGTTTGCTCAATTTGGGTGAACAGAACTCAAGTTATGAATTTCCAAAGTTTCAAATTTTAATAGCCATTTCTGTATTTAATTATTTAGTGCAAAATTTATTACAGAAACATGTTGACATTTTTACATATTTCGAAAGTGCTCACAGTTATGAATCTACAGAAATTTGAATCACCAAAATTGGAGCATTTATGAATATTTGGTGGAATTTACAAATTAAGATGTGATCTGCTTTAGGGCTGGGCTGCAGGAAATAAAACCAAAAAGAAAAAATGCGCGGGGACCAAATAAAATACCACTGTGTAGAGTTTGTTAAGAAAAAAATTTAGAGCCCAAGTTTGCTCAATTTGGGTGAACAGAACTCAAGTTATGAATTTCCAAAGTTTCAAATTTTAATAGCCATTTCTGTATTTAATTATTTAGTGCAAAATTTATTACAGAAACATGTTGACATTTTTACATATTTCGAAAGTGCTCACAGTTATGAATCTACAGAAATTTGAATCACCAAAATTGGAGCATTTATGAATATTTGGTGGAATTTACAAATTAAGATGTGATTTGCTTTGGGGCTAGGCTGCAGGAAATAAAACCAAAAAGAAAAAAATGCGCGGGGGGGGGGGGGGGGGGGGACTCGAACCCACGCCCTTTGGTGTGCGCGCGAGAGGGCTCTAGCCACTGGGCTGCTTTGCTGATTCGTGTTAGACTAGGATGCGGAAACTGCTTGAGGTGAGATCTCGCGGAAAAACTGAAACTAAAAAGTTCAGTTGCTGAACTTGATCGATGACGACGGAAACAGACGACGGCAGCAAGCAGAGAGGCGGCCGGCCGCGCGGCTCGTTGCTGCTGCTGCGCGGGCGCGCGCGGGGGTGCGTGGACGCCGTGTGGGGAAGAGGAGGACGGGGGCGTGCTCACCTAGGGGCTGGGTGGCGAGGAGTGGCGACGGGGAGCAGAGGAAGAACGCCGGCGGCCGAGGTCTTCACGGAGGCGAGGCGAGCTCCAGGGGCCTCCCCGAGCCCGGCCGTGGGGACGAGTAGGTAGCAGAAGGTGGGGCGAATCCGTTCCCGCGGTTTCCCGGCCCCGTCGACGAGTGGAACGACGGCGAGGAGAGCTTCTGGATCTGGCCATGGCTGCGGTGGTATGGAGCATCAGAGAAGAAAAGGGAGGGGATCGGAGGGGAGAAGAAAGGAGAAGGGTGGCGGCGGAACAGTGGAGAGGGAACCCTAGGGTTGGGGCTCTCGCGGGGGTAGAAATAGAAGGAGGGGGAGCAGGTGGGGGAGCTGCATGGTGGGGGAGGTTCTCCCCTTCTCTGTCTCCGTACAGAGGAGGAAGACGACAGCAAGGGGGAGGCGCTTGGGCCTGGGGTAGTAGGTGGGCTCAGCCCACTTGGGCTGGCCTGCCTCCCCCTCTTCTTTTTCCTTTTTTTTTGTAGAGAATAGAAAAGAGAGGAATAGATAGAAAAGAGAGGTGAGATTTGGAATTTTATTGTGCAAATATTTTTAATGGATTAAGTAACTCAAAAGCCCAGTTGCATGATGTTTTCTTTTCAAAAAAAATAAATATTTGTGGATGTTTGAATTTTAAATGAATTTGCTTGAGCTTTGCAATAATTGAATTATTTGAAAAAATAACCAAGTCACTCATTTGGAAAATCAAGTTTATGGGAAGCAATAAAACTATTTGATTTGTTTCTGTTAGTGATTTATTTTGAAAACATTGGAACATACCAAGTATGAGCCAATTGGTTTGAAATTGAATTGAATTTCAAATTGAAACACATGCCACATGCAATGCTTATGATGACATGATGCATTAACATAAATTAACAAAAAGCAAAACATTCTAAGGTTGTTTTCATACTTGTGATGTTACATTTTGGTAACCTTGAACCGGAGACATAAGTACCTTACCATTTTGGACACCCTTGGACCATGCCCATGTGTTTGGACCCAAAAACCCAACATAGCGATTCATCCATTTTACCATGTCTTAGAATTTGTTTCTATCCTTGTTACCTTTGTTGTTATGGCTATTTTGGATCCAAGACCAAGTCCCTAGTATGTGTCAATCACATATAAGACCAAATAGTAAAAATTAAACACTAGTACCATAATTTTCTATCTATTCCTCCACTCCCCTATTCTTGCTTCAAGAATTCATCAAGTTAGCAAATGGAAAACAAGACTCAAGCAATAGAAGGTATTTCACTTTGAACTTGGTGGCAACATGGAGAGCTACAAGGAAGATCAATGAAGAATTTTTGAAGAAAAGACTTGCACTCCATAATTAGAAACAACTCAAGGAAGTGCAAATTCATGAAGAGATTAAGAAGAATATCAACCCCTTTTCTCTTTCTATCTTTTGTTCTTCTTTCCTTTTGACTTAGTGGTATTTTTGTGGTGATCCAACTAGTGACAAAGCCATGAAGATTCTATCAAGACCAAGAAAAGAATCCATCCAAGGAACATGACTATAATAGAAACATGAAGATGATATTCAAGAAAACAAGCAATATGAAGACTTGGAGAAATCCATACAAGTTGAAGAATAATAAGTTTTTTTTTTGTCCAACCATTGACCCAAATGGAAAATCCCAAGGCTTTATTTTATTTTCTTTATTGTTATGAAGTTAGTTGAACCTAGACCTACATTAAACCAAAATGGAAAGAATAAACTTAGATCACTCAAATGTCTTGATGAAAATGACTAAGTGTTACACATTGTTATGTGTTATTTTAGTTGAAATAGTTAGATCACCCTTGGTGAATTCTTGGAACTTCCTCTAGAAGTATATTTTTAATAAAGTTAGATCACATCAAACTCAACCTAGTCCATCCCAAGTAAAGCCTTGGAACTTCCTTAACAAGTATTGAACCAAGAGAGAATGAACCTTCCAACTCAAATCTTGACCTTGTCCTAGCCAACTTGGTTCAACCCCTTTGTTATGTTAATTGCTCTGTTTGTTTTCTCCACTTATGTGTTTGATTTATAGTATGCTTGTTTATTTTGTGTTTGTGTTTTCAATGTATAGATTGTACGGAGAGCAACGATCTTTTGTGAAGAGAGTGTGATTCCTTCACCAACTTCAACAAGGCAAGTAACACACCATTCACTATCCATTATTTTCTATATGCATCATTAGAGTTTTTAGTAGTATGCATGATAGGAAATTTTACTAGGTTATATTATGCTATGCTATATACTAGTAGTGTGTAGCCATCCTTATACCTTGTTATTTTGAAGACTTAGTACTTAGTTGATGCTTAACCTTGCTACAAAAAATTTCTTACTTGATGTTGTGGAAAAATTCTAAGTAACAACTTCAATGAACCACATGGGTGGATTGGTAGTGCGGGGCTGTAGAAAGTTGAGTGTCTCCCCAAGGGTAGTTCACTTGAAGGAATGCCACCCAGGAACAAAGTGATTATGCCCAAGTTTAGAGTGCTTCAGGTGCAGCCTTTAGTTATACGGGCTCTGTCTTGATCAACTAAGTTGTGAGGGTTCAGCCTGGGCTTGACAAGCAGATATAGCATAATTATAGGTGGAACGGGTCTTGCCATTGGTTTGAATTCTTGCTTATAAAAGATCCCGTATCAATCTTCTCCTTTCCTTAATGCACTCAGGGTGTATAGGATGTTTGGGCTGATTTGAGTCTGAAGGTGAAAGTGCACAAACTCTGCAGAGTCAACAAACTAAGATCTTAGCCGTGTCCCCGGTTATGGACAACTATGAGCAGTTGGACAAGGATGGAAGGAAGAATCACATCACCATTTTCAATACGTAAAATTTTGACCAAGTGAGCAGTAGTCATGGTGCTTGGATTTCAGTCCAATGATGCCACCCCTTTGAAAAGAAAAGTTTGTTTTACAAAAGTGATAGGTGAAAACTAGCTTTATGCAAACTTAGCAAAAACTCCACTCAGCCCAATAAGCATGTAGTATTAGCCTTGCCATTTATATCCACCATAGTGTTACTTGCCAATACATTAAATTGTATTGACTCCCTTGTGGCTGCATATTCCATCATGGAGATGATTCCGAAGACGAGTGAGGATTTCGTTTAGGATCTCAAGACTATCGCCAACATGTTTTGCCTGTGGCACATGAAGAAGATGGGCTCAATGTTGTTCTATGTTTTCCGTTGTACTTCTTTGTTTTCTGCTAGTCTTCTAAGACTATGCAAGTTGTTATTCTATTTTGCGATGTAATAGAATTTGATGCATTTGCATGATATTTCGTTTTGTACTATGGTGCTAGCAATTGATCCAGGGACTAGTACAATAACACAGATGTTCTTACATTATTTAAATGTGGGAACGCTAAAAAAACAAAGAAAACAAAAGAAAAAGAAAAAGACGCTCCAAGTAAACTTCATATGATGTGACAGAATAAAAATATAGTTTCACTAGAAGTGACCTGATAGATTGTTGATGAAGAAGGGGATGCCTTGGGCATCCCCAAGCTTAGATGATTGAGTCTTCTAAAAATATGCTTGGATGAATCACGGGGGCATCCCCAATCTTTAACCTTGCACTCTTCCTTATCACATATATCATCCTCTTCTCTTGACCCTTGAAAACTTCCTTTACACCACACTCAAAAAGTAATTCACATTAGAGGGTTAGTGCAACAATAAAAAATCCAAGGGTTCTATATGGCACAAGTCCTATCGATACTTTTAAACAGAATCTACAGCCACTGATGTTTCGTGAAGCAAAGAAATCCACTTGACATAACAAGAAAAATGGCAGAATCTGTCAAAACCAGAACAGTCTGTAAAGACGAATTTTATCAAGGCACTTACGTCGCTCAGATCGAAAAACTTAAATAAAAAAGTTGCGGAATTAGCCAAGGAATAAGCACAAGAAATTTCAGGTCATTCCGATTTTTCTGTGAATTTTTACTGTGAACAACAGAAATCTGTTTCCTGCGCAGAAATCCGAAAACTTACTACAACTCTCGTCAGAAACCTTACATGGAACTACTAAAACATGAAAATAAAGATACAAAGGAGTTGCTACAGAAGTATACAACCCCTTGGCTCAAAGAAAACATAGAAAAAGAAAGCAAAAAATCAAACCATGGGTTATCTCCCAAGAAGTGCTTTTCTTTGACGCCTTTTAGCTAGGCCCAGAAAAGTGGAATCAAGTATTTTCAAGTGAAGAAGCATCCAAATTGTAACTTGTTAGAATAATAGAATCAAAAGGAAACTTCATTCTATTTATAGGAAAGTGTTCCATACCTTTATTGAGTGGCAACTGAAATTTAATATTCCCCTCTTTCATATCAATAACGACACCAACAGTTCTAACAAAAGGTATTCCGAAAACAATTGGACAAGAAGCATTGCATTCAATATTCAAGACGAAAAAATCAACGAGGACAAGATTATAATTAACCATGATAAGAACATCATCAACTCTCCCCAGAGGTTTCTTTCTAACATAATCAATAATACGAATATCCAAATAACAAGGTTCCAATGGTGGTAAATCAAGAATATCATAGAGTTTCTTGGGCATGACACAGATACTAGCACCAAGATCACGTAGAGCATTGAAATCAAAATCATTCACTTTTATTCTAATAATAGGTTCCCAACCATCATCTAGCTTCCTATGGATAGAGGCTTCACATCTTAATTCATCCTCTCTAATTTGCATGGGAGCATTTGTAATATGTTTTTTGAATGCCATATTCATAGCACTAGCATTAGGACAACTAGCAAGCTTTTGTAAGAACTTCATTACTTCAGTTATGGTGCAATCATCAAAGTCAAGATCATTTTTATCAAACATAATGGGACCACTGTCTCCCATATATCTAAAAAATTTAGCACTTTTATCAGGAACATTTTTAGCAGTTTCAGGCAGTTTTGTATTTTTAATAGCATAAGTGGGAGCGTTTCCAACACCAATTACTTTACCATTGATAGTAGAAGGTTTTATAGCATGAGAAGATTCATTTTTACTAGTGGTGGTAATGGTGCAAACATTAGCTATATTATTCATTCTAGCTATTTCATGTTCTTTGTCCCATCTAGCATGCAATTCAGCTAACATCCTAACATTATCATCAATTCGAATTTGGATGGAATTAGTAGCAGCAAAAGTATTATCGTCTATGGTTTCAGTTTTAGCAGTCATTCTATTAATCAAAAAATATTGAGCTTTAGACATGGATGAAATAGAAGTTTCAGCATGAGCAATTTTAACTTGCAACCCAGATATTTCTCTATTTAAACTCTCAAGTTGATAGCTGATATTTCTTAGCATAATAGATTGTTCCTCCATGGTTTTGATAAATAGTTTATTTTTCTCATATTGTTTTTGCATAAAGTCTTTAGTGGCTCTTTCAACTTCTGAAATTCTTTCATTAGACATTCCAGCTCTACCATTATTACCACTAATAAAAGGATATGGCCTATAATTGTTGCTACCAAAATTATTCCTATAAGCATTGTTGTTGAAATTATTATTTTTAATGAAGTTCACATCAACGTGATCTTCTTGAGCAACCAAAGAGGCTAAAGGAACATTATTTGGATCAATAGGAGCATGGCCATTCACAAGCATAGACATAATAGCATCAAGTCTTTCATTCAAAGAGGAGGTTTCTTCAACGGAATTTACCTTCTTACCAGTTGTAGCTCTCTGAGTGTGCCACTCGGAATAATTTACCATCATATCATCAAGAAGTTTTGTTGCTGCCCCCAAGGTCATGGACATAAAGGTTCCTCCAGCAGCTGAATCCAAAAGGTTTCTTGAAGAAAAATTTGGACCTGCATAAAAGTTTTGGATGATCATCCAAGTAGTCAGTCCATGAGTGGGACAATTCTTTACTAAATAATTCATTCTTTCCCAAGCTTTAGCAACATGCTCATTATCAAGTTGCCTAAAATTCAGAATGCTACTTCTTAAATATATAACCTTAGCAAGAGGATAATATTTTCCAATGAAAGCATCTTTACACTTAGTCCAAGAATCAATACTATTTCTAGGCAAAGACAACAACCATTCTTTACCTCTTCCTCTCAACGAGAAAGGAAAAAAATTCAGTTTAATAATATCTCCCTCTACATCTTTATATTTTTGCATCTCACATAGTTCAACAAAATTATTAAGATGGGCAGCAGCAGCATCAGTACTAACACCAGAAAATTGCTCTCTCATAACAAGGTTTAACAGGGCAGGCTTTATCTCTTAAAAATCAGCAGCAGGAGCAGGTGGAGCAATAGGTGTGCTAATGAAATCATTGTTGTTAGTGCTAGTACAGTCACACAACTTAGTGTTCTCAGGAGTAGTCATCTTAACAAGACTAAAAACATGAATAAAAATACAGCTAGAATAAGAACTATTTTTTTGTATTTTTTGATAAAGAGAAGCAACCAAGATAAAATAAAATAAACTAAGCAAAACTAAAACAAAGAAAAGAGATTCGAAGTGAGAGACTCCCCTTGCAGAAATTATCTTCCTCCCCGGCAACGGCACCGGGAAACTTTGATGCAAACATTGGTAAACCCCAAGTAGAAGGTTGTGAAAAGTGCAGCGGCAAGTTTTCCCTCAGAAAAGAAACCCAGGTTGAATCGACCAGTAGGAGTACAAGCAATCTTTGAAGATTGATGAAGCTGAGGTGGCAGGGCGCACTACCGGTTCAGCAGCAACGCGGAACCTACACAACACAATCAAATCACTTTGCCCCAACGTAGCAGTGAGGTTGTCAACCTCACCCGTTTTGCTGAACACAAAGAGGTTAAACGTATGGTGTGGAAAACAGTATGAAAAAAGTAGCAACAGTATGAAAGCAGTAGGTGTTTTATAAGTATGAGGAAAATGGACCGGGGTCCACAGTTCACTAGTGGTGTCTCTCCGTGAAAGATAAATAACATGTGTGGTGAACAAATTACACCTGGGAAATTGACAGAAATGAAGGCTGCACCGTAGTGCATATGCAAGACATAAAGATTACTATGTGATTCATGCGGGCATTACACCCAAATACATAGACCGTCATCCAACTGCATCTATAACCCACCCTCCGAATATTATCCGAACAAACGTTGGGTATTAAGTTGCTAGCAACAGATTGTCCCAGTAAGCAAAGTGTGTAATGTAAACAATGTAAACTAGATAAACATTGTTGTTTCACCCTAATGCAACAACGCATCCTCCATCTGTCACGTTTCTGTCACTCGAGCATAGATGCAAAGGAGGCATGAACCCACTATCGAGCATAAATACTCTCTGTTGGAGTTACTAGCATCTACTTGGCTAGAGCATCTACTAATAACGGAAAGCATGCAAGATCATAAATAACATATGCATGAACATAACATGATAGATTGATAATCAGAATACATAGCATTCAACTTTCATCAGATCCCAGCAAACACAACATGTAGCATTACATAAAGATGATCTTGATCATGTGAGGCAGCTCACGAGATCTAATCATGACGTACAAAGTGGAGATAACAACCATCTAGCTACTGCTATGGACCCGTAGTCTAGGGATTAACTACTCACGCATCACTTTGGAGGAGGGCATGGTGCTGTAGACCCTCTGGTGATGAATTACCCTCCCGGCAGGGTGCCGGGGAGAGCTCAAGAACCCTCCCGAGCTCGGGATGACGATGACGGTGGCCTCGAGTGTTTTTTGGTACGAAGTGGTATATCTTTAGGGATTACGTCTCGGGGGTATAAATAGGCGAAAGAGCAAAGGCAGTGGAGGCCAGGGTCCCACACCACCCCATGGCGCGGCTAGGGGGCGCGCCGCCCTATGGTGTGGGCCCCATGTGCCCCCCCCCCCCTCCGGGTCTCTTCGGAACTCCGTGGAACCTTCGGGAATTCTAAAACTTCCGGGCTTCAAATTTTTAATTCCGAGAATATTTCCAGAACAACTTTTCTGAAACTAGAAACATCAGAAAACATGGAAATGGCTCTGTGGCATCTTGTCAATAGGTTAGTCTGGAAAATCGATAAAAATAACATAAAGTGTATAACAAACATGTGGGAAACAATGAGAAAACAACATGGAACATCAGAAATTAAGGATACATTTATGACGTATCACTAGGTCACAAGAATGTCATATCACAGAACGAGTAAAAGAGTACTTGTCGGTAACGGGATGTAACAAGGTATGGTTGATACCGATGATCCGATCTCGGACAAGTAAAATATCGCGAGACAAAGGGAATTAGTTACGACGTTGATGGTTCACACGATCACAAGATTAATAGTTGAATATATAGGAGTCATCACGGATCTCCAGATCCCGTTGTTGATTATTGATCGGAGAGGTGTCTCGATCATGTATGTATTATTCGCGAACCTTAGGGTGACACACTTAAGGTTCGATGACGTATTTGAGAGGATACAGAATATCGGCGAATAGTTTAGACAACACTAAAACTATTTCGGGTAAATTTGAAATAGTTCAAGGGGTTTTCCATCGAATGGTTGTTAATAGAATTAACAGATGATTCGAGGTGCTATATGGAAATGTTTGTTAATAGAATTAACAAATGTTGAAATAAAGAAATAAAAATGTTTTGTTTATTTATTAAATAAAAACCTTTGGATTTTTTAGTGGAGTTTAAGTGGAGGATGAGTGGGTGTGAGTGGAGAGTCCACTCACATGATGACGGGAGAGGTGGGGGCACTACCATGCTTGGCCGCATGGGGCCTTTAGGCTGCCCCCCTCCTCCTATAAATAGAGGGCATGAGCTCCCTCTCCCTCACACACTTGGTGTCATATCCACCTCCTTCCTCCCGCTGATCCACCTCATGTTCATGCGCTTGGCGAAGCCCCGAACGAATATTTCTCCACCACACCACTCTGTCGTGCTGCTGGAGTTCCGAGAGATCCTCTACTTCCACTGCCCCGCTGGATCAAGGAAACAGAGGTCGTCATCAAGTTGTACGTGTGACCGGTCACGGAGGCACTGGCAGATTACGGTGCACATCTTCTCGGTGTTGAGATCGGTGTGAGTACGACTACGCCAACAACGAGATTTGATCTCGTAACGCTTAGAGTCATCGAGGGTATCTTTTCCTAAAGACTCTTCCTCCCCGTTGACTTTCATCTTCTAGATTAGATCTTGACCCTTCGGGTTTATCTCGTGTAGGATTTTTTTTCTATGCAACGTACCCTTCAGATATTTTCGCCAGGCTTCTTTACTCCGATGGCACATTTTGTTGTGAATCTCGCGAACGTGGCACTCTTGGGTGGACAGGTGCAGTTTCGTTGGCAGTTTTATATTGAGAGAGAGTTTAAGTATATTTGAACCAAGTGTGGAAACAAAAATAAGGTTGAAGCATGCATAGCTGACGCAACTATCCTCCAGGAGATGGCAGACGCCACGCTAACGTACTATCCCGATGATGTTGCCACTATGCATAACCAGGCCTCTCGGTACAATGTCGACGAGCCCAAGCAAGACCCCAGGCTCCTTCTCTTCCAGTGTCCCGGTAGCAAGGTCGGTGGCGCAAGAAAGTATAACCTGACCATAGAAGAGGTGGAGTGCATAATGCTTTATGTGCTTATAAACATGAAGGAAGTGACCCGCGACACGCATGAAGGAGGCGATTTCCTTAGGTAAAATGGTTAACAAAATTACTTTGCAACTAATAACTTGGTTGCGGTCTAACACGTATTTTCTCCTTTTAGTCAATTCATGGATGAAATGTGGTCGGGAACGACGTACCCCACTGAATCTGAGTTGGACACTCTTCTAAAAGAAGGTGCCCTGGAAAGAAAATATTCACGTATTCGTTCAGGGAAAAGGTAAATTCTAACATGTCCCGTCTACCTTGCAATCATATATTGTCCATCTTATTACATGTAACTAGTGCACATAACAATTTGTACCAAACTTGTAGGGAGCTGATCCCAACGTTGTAATGTCGGATGAGTTGAGATGTGTCTCCCAAGGTTGTAACCGTAAAGTCAATATGTATGAGAAGTATGATGTAAATGGGTTTCGCTTCCATACAGAGTATCACCAGAGCAGTCGTCCTAATGCAAAAAACTATAAATATCGGGGTTTTCACCAAGGGAGCCGGTGAGTTTGACTACTACAGAAGGTAACAGAACGTATACGAGGTGACGTACAATAATACAAACTTATAGCTCAAGCTCGTTGTGTTCAAATGCCACTGGTTCGACCCAAAGGAGGCTGGACTGAGAAAAACGCCTTCCATTGGGTTAGTTGAAGTTAAACCTTGAACCACCTATAGCGGATCCGATGTCTTTGTTGTGGCTCACCAAGCCAAGCAAGTTTATTGTTTGACCTACCCATGTAAGAAAGAGGGACTCAGGGGCTGGGAAGTCGTGTACCAGGTATCTCCACATGGTAAGCTACCCATGCCCTCGGACGATGATTACAACAACATTGACCCTAAAACATACGAGGGGATTTTCTATCAAGAGTAAGAGAACTTTGGGGACTTTGGCATACAAGTTCTTGTGGACCTTGAGAACGAAGCACCAACAGGTGGTGAGGTGGTGGTGAAATTAAAGGACATAGATATGCGCACCATGTTTCATTCGGACATTTCCAACTAAGATGATTCTCCACCATGTGATGAACATCCACCATACTACTCACGTGATAGTGATGATGAGAACGCAAGACTTAATTACGAGAGTGATGATTCGTGGTGAGGGTCTTTTCTGTCCCTATGCTTAGTATTTAATTTAGTTATTTTCCTTATGTATTATGCTTGCTATTTAATTTCCTTGCAAACTTTATTATGCTTATTATTTATTTTTCAACATGCTTATTAATTGTTTACCATTTGTCGATGCAGGTGATTGACCAATATGAGCGGCAAGGAATCATCGGCCTCCTTGAGCAAGTCGACACGCCGATAGACACCAAACCTGCGTTACACGAGTGAGGCTGGTGAGAGAGGAGGTGCAGAACGAGGTGGAGGGGAAGCTACCAATGCACTTCCCCCGAGGGGAGGACGAGGTGGCGGGTGAGGTGGCGGGCGAGGTGCAGGGCGAGGTGGAGGGCGAGGAGGACGAACACGAGCTGACATACCCTCTTCTTCCTCCGACGTGGCTTCAGAGTCTCCTAAGGTTGAGGTGGAGGGGCAGTCTCAAGACGAGGATATGGACTCTCAAGACAAGGAGATGGAAGACTCCACAACGCCGAAGAAGCTAAAGTATCGTGGGGAATCCACAATCCCTGATGAGTCAGAGGAACCTGCTACCGTGGAGCTAAAAACCCTCATTAAGCCTAACAGCGTTGAGTAAGTGACTTCATTTTGAACATGATAATTTCATTTTAAACATGGTATCATTTTTACATGTATTAATATATGATTATTGTGTAGCAATTGGACACATCGAGAGGGGATCAGACGTGTTCCTAACACCCTGGTTGGAGCTCTGCTTAGGAAGTATTTGCCAGTATTTTACGCTCCGGTCTCCAATGGCGAGCGGAAGCTAGCAGTCCGTTGGGTTGAGTATGAGTCCGCCTCTTGACCTGGCTACAACTCAGCTGCTGACGCTGTGATCACCAGGTTTTGGGTAAGACGAACTGTTCAAAATCCGTTCATAGTTGATGACTAATGCTAACTCATGCCTCTCACAAATATTTTTATGAGTGATTATAGAGATTCTTTAGGGTGGATCCGGAGCTTCATATTATGGCAGACAAGACTTTGAGGGGGGCTTGTAAGAAGTTGGCACGCCAACATTTCTATAATCAAATGCATACCGCCATCAATACATTCAGTTCCGAGAAGTTGGGCAAGAGGGCACCGAAGCATGATAATGTGAAGAATGCGCCCGATATGACCTTGGAAGATTACATGGCGGTAAGTAAATTGTCAAAAAAATTGTATGTTCTGCTAAGTTGTAACTGCATTTTCTGTTCTTTATATGAGTATTGATTTTTCAGGTTAGACCCGGGTGGGCCGATGGTAGGGAAGACGCATGGGCTGCGATGGCTACGAGGTGGCTAGGGGAAGACTCCGAGTTCAAAGTCGTGAGCGACCAAAACAAGGAAAACCGCGGCAACGAAGGGACACACAGTGCGGGAGCCCGTGGCCTTAGTCGCGTCAAGAATAAGATGGTATACATGGAACAATCAGCATTTATTTTCCCTTATGTTCCTACTTGATACGCATAAAATTTTTTTTGGCGCTACAGGAGGTCAAGAGTGGTCAGCATGTTACGGTCATAAAAGCATGGGAAAGGATTAAGGCGAAGAGGCCCGATCCATCCAAGCCTCAGTCCTCGGTTCCCGAGCACTACGGCACTACCAAGGAGGACTTGGGTAGCTACTGCAAGGCGTTCCTGGGTTATCATCCGGAGGTGGATGACCCACTTCAGCAGGAGACCGAAGAGAGAGCGTTGGTCGTGTTGGGATATTGCAGGCCGCATGGCCGTTATCGCTTAGTCGATTCGGTGACCCCGCACACTCATGAGTTGAGCCTCACGCGTGTCAAGACTACTCTCACCGCCGACGGTATCCCGCCTCCTCGACAGACTTCCCGAGCTCGCCACGATGTAAGCTTTCTCAATTTCGTTCTCTTTCCGACATTCCTTAGTGGCTAAGTTGACGAGATTCATTTTCCCTGAAATTGTAGCCTGCTTTCGAGGCGGCATATGAGACGGCGTATGACGACTGGTTGCAGATCTCAGCGGCCTATGGAGAGTGGAAAGACTTGCACGATGTTCTAAGTATCTTGTTTCTGAAAATCTCAAGTTCTACCTTCTGCACATCTCAAGTTCTAGTTCTTGCAACGCCTACCATCTAAACTATCTTGCAGGTGACCCACAAGTTTTTTGCCACTGGACAGCGGGACACGCTACCAGATCGGCCAACTAAGACGGGGCCGCCGCCACGGGCCCCGTCCAAGGACGGATTCTGTTGCACGTCCTACTCAGCGACTCCGGTAAGTTATTTGATAAACCGTATGTTACCGTTATATTGTATCTTCCAGTTTGCTAACTTTAGCTCAAATATGCTTGTAGGGATCGGGATGCTCTGGGAATGGACCATTTGGTCGTGTTGGTGCCTCGGGGACCTCGTCGCGCGCGATCATACCGGTTCATGCCGGTGGTGGTGTCTCGTCGAGTTCGTCTCGCGAGACGGCTCATGCCGGTGGTGGTGACAACTCACCGATTTCCGGGGCTGGTTCGACGGCGGCTACCCAGCGCGGACGGTCTCCTGTTTTCACGCAAGGAGATCTGGGTGTCTCAAGCTCTCGGGAGATTTAGCTAGGATGATTTTTGTGGTTGTATGCACCGTACGTATTCGGGGTATTGTTCGTATGCACCGTATGTTGGATCATATTGGTGTTTGTATGACATTCGATGGTGTTTGGATCTTATTTGAAGCCTCTACTATGTTTGGATATTGTTGAATCATTATTTTACATTTCAATTCACTCTTTAAAATGCCCCAAAAAAGCCGGCCAGCGGCGAGTAACCGTCGGCGTGTCTCTCTGGCTGGGCCGACGATTTATCCGTCGGCGTCTCTGTTGGGCCAGGAACCAGCGCGCGACTGCCACGTCGCCGGATGGGCCGATGGGCCACACCGTCGGCGTACAAATCCCGTTACTGGACTGTTCAAAGTGGGACCCACCTGCGCACGTACGCCGACCGTTTTCTTTCGTATGCCGACACGGCAGTACACCAACGGGGAGTCGCCGACGGTGACCGTCCCATTACGATACGCCGACGTGGATGGTGCCTTTGTCGGGTCCTAACCGTCGGTGTCTGAGCCGTTTCTGTAGTGCCGGTGCAGATCTCGTCCAAACCATCGTCATTACTTCATTAATTGGAAGTCTTATATTGTAACACCAGCTAGTAAAGTATTTGTAGTACCACTGTTGGGCTAATTTATCACCATGCAAGTGCGTGTGCACGTCTCCAACACTAGTCAGTCTAGTCCTAAGAAAGAACATATTGCTCAATTAACAATACTACTACCAAATATTGTTTGCTACATGGAGAGCCGGTGTAATTGAACAATCAGTATATGTAGTACAAATAGAGAAGGGGTGATCCTTCGCACGGCACAGAGAAGAATTGCTGCTTTTGGCGAAAAGGAAACGTCCCTGTACCTGCAGATTAATCATCTTGGCTCGTAACAAAGTTAAAATAAGACCCGCCATACATGACACTAGTACTGGTTAGCAAGTCCACCGGTTCCCATTGCCCTGGGCAATCCCTGTCCTGGATCCACCGGATTATCCATTATCGCCGCCATTTTTTCCATGATCCCGACCGTCGATCCAATCAGGCCGGAAGCCCGGCCTGCAGAGAGAGATTTCCTTTCGGTCGCAAAGCCCATCACCGCCATCGCTGGACAGCGACACGCCACGGCCCCTCGAGATCCTACTGCCGCCCCGCCCCGCCCCACCACGTCTGCGCGCTGACGTCCTCGGCGACGTGACTTCTGGCGGGTCGACACGTCGGCGGTGGCGTCAAGTGGGGCAAGTTGTCTCGCCACTTGCCGGTGGGCCATATGGTGGTTGCCTTTAACTGTTGGAGAAACGTGCAGCGGTCGGCGTCGGCGCCACACGTGGCGAGCGCTCGCGTCCTGGCGCGAGGCAACTTGGAGGGAGGAGTAGAGTACTCGGTGGGCGGTTTGGACGTTTGGTGATGTTGTGGGCGTGGGTCCGGCTGTTTGTGGGCAGGGTGGCGCTCATTCGGGTGTGAAGGGATGGGGCTGGAGTGCCTGAAAAGGGTCTGTGCAAGTTGCGATAGCCCAGGCCCCACATGGCAGTCTCGCCCGGTTCGCTCCACGCCCGTTTTGAGCTGAGATAACGTCTAACATCGCACCTACTTCCTCCGTTCAACAATGCTGACTTCCACTTGTCAAAAAAAAAATTTATCTATACACTAAAAATATGTCTAGATACATTATTAAAAATATAAATATATCTATACATAAAAAAAAATATGTCTATATATCCGATGTGGAGAGTGGATATATGGAACATGGGGCATGCGCTCATGCTTTTGTATGATGGGATTTTTTACTTTTTAAAATGTAAAAAAATCTGGAACAGAATGTTGAACGTTATTCTCACGTGTACTCCTGTAACGTTTACTAGTGTAGGCCTAGTCTGTACTTAACTGTCGATCTCGATCTGATAGTTCAGGGTTCAGTTGTTCGCTCTCGCACGCACCTGCGCGTGCCGCTGCTTGCGCTCACACGATTCCTCCATGTACCTATATATGTAACAGTCTGATGATAATACAAGTGAGAGTCCAGCGTAATTCTGCTTGGTATCAGAGCGCTAGAGCTCTCTTCTTCCTCCCTCCCTCCCGATCTCATGAGCGGCACCCTCTCCATGGCTACCTCCTCCCTCGGGGTCATCCCTCCCGGAATCTCGATCCACAGCCTCACCATCACCAACTACATCGACTTCAAACTCGACCTCACCGGAAAATTCCTCCGTAAGTGGCGTAATACCATTCTTATTCTTCTCGCTCGTTACAACGCCCGCCACCATGTCGAAGAGGAGACCGAGGCGCACCTCGCCGACGAAGAACGGCGCAAGACCGATTTCTCCATCACTCTATGGTTCATCGCCACCCTCGCCGACGATCTCCAGGAGATCGTTCTCTCCCCCGACAACACCGCGTTCCAGACCTGGCACGTCGTCCTCGCCTTCTTCACCGCGAACAAGGCCGGCCGCAGCATGCATCTCCGCCGAGAGTTCCACGATCTGCGTCAAGGCGACATGGCCGTCGGCACCTACTGCAGCAAGATCAAGGCCATCGCCTATGCGCTCGGCGACGGCGACGATCCGATCTCCGACGCCCAGCTCACCATGCGCCTCCTCGACGGCCTGAGCGACGCCTTCGCCCTCTAGGCCGAGATGCTTCAAACCCCTCTCGCCTCCTTCGCCGACGCACAGTCTCGCCTCCTCCTCGCCGAGATCAAGCAAAAGGCGAAAGCTCATGACGCCGCCGCCCAAGCCCTCCTCACCCATGGATCCGCTGGCACCGGATCTGGTGATCGCGGTGACCGCGACAAGAGTGGGCAACACGGCGCCGCCCCTGGCAATGGTGCGTCCAACGGCAACTACGGCGGCTCCCAAGGAACCCAAGGCGGCTCTGGTGGCGGACGCGGCTACGACAACCCCGCCCATCAGTACGGCTATGGCAACGGCGGTCGTGGTCGACATGGATGCGGCCGTGGTCGTGGAAATTGGGGTCGCGAGCCACCTCAGTACCCACCTCCCTACTCCTACCACGGCGCCTACAACCCGGGGTTTCGGCCACACTACATCCCCAACCCGTCGAGCATCCTTGGCCCCCGCCCCGGCAGCCATGCCCATGCCTACGCCGCGAGCCACCCCAACTTCTACCCTCCACCCGGCTATCAGTACCCCACTCCCCCGCCGTTTTCGTGGGATCACAACGCCATGGTCGCCGCCGCCCCGAGCTACTCTCCACCGACCTGGACAATGGACACCGGCGCCTCGTCTCACGTCGCCAACAACCAAGGTATCTTGGCCACCACTCATTCTTCCTCTCGGCTCAATTCTTCGCATATAATTGTCGGAAACGGATCACGTCTACCTATTACTGCCACGAGCACTGCTCTCCTTCCCACCCCACCTCACACCTTTCGTCTCCAAGATGTCCTTGTTTCACCCTCTATGGTCACTAACCTTATCTCCGTACGCAAATTCACTCGCGACAATGCTTGTTCCATTGATTTTGACCCCTTTGGTTTCTCTGTGAAGGACCTAGCCACCAAGAGTACCATTCTTCGATGCAATAGTGACGGCGACCTCTACACTCTCCATGGTAGCTCCACATCTCCAACAGCCCTCCACACCACCTCCTCCAGTGATCTATGGCACCAACGACTAGGGCATCCCGGACCTCGCACCGTTTCTCAATTGTCGCAATTTCTTTCCCCATGTAATAATATTGCACCCTCCTCCTTGTGTGAGGTGTGTCAATTAGGCAAACATACTAGGCTTCCCTTTTATTCTTCAAACTCATGTATCACCGCACCGTTTCAATTAATTCATTGTGATTTGTGGACCTCCCCCGTGCCTAGCTTTAGTGGTTACAAATTTTATCTTGCTATCCTCGATGACTATTCCCACTACTCATGGAAATTTCCCCTCAAGAACAAATCCGACACCGCCCCCATCCTCCATCGTTTCTTGTCTTTTATAAAAACCCAATTCTCCACTACCATTAATTGTGTTCAATGCGATAACGGTGGTGAGTTCATCAACTTCTCCCTCCGCAACCTATTCTCTACCAACGGCATTGTCTTCCGCCTATCTTGCCCTCACACATCTTCGCAAAATGGCAAAGCCGAGAGGCTCATTCGTACCACAAATGACATCCTACGTACCCTACTCATCCAAGGCCACCTCCCCCCTTCGTTTTGGGTCGAAGCCCTACACACCGCAACGCACCTCCTAAACATACGTCCTTCCCGCTCCATTCACTCCTACACACCTCATTATCGTCTCTTTGGACAACATCCTACCTACGACCATCTCCGCGCATTTGGTTGTTTATGTTTTCCTAACACCCTAGCCACGTCTCCACATAAACCAGCCCCTAGATCCGTACGGTGCGTTTTCATAGGCTACCCCCGAGAACACAAAGGCTGTCGTTGCCTTAATCTAGAAACACGCCAAGTTCATGTGTCACGCCATGTCACTTTCAATGAATTTTCGTTTCCT
Organism: Alopecurus myosuroides; assembly: GCA_028641055.1. NCBI lineage: Eukaryota > Viridiplantae > Streptophyta > Magnoliopsida > Poales > Poaceae > Alopecurus > Alopecurus myosuroides. Next base: position 251,321,708 of record CM054062.1, read on the forward strand.
TTCTCCTCCGCCACAGACCTGCCCACACAGCACCCAGCCACACCGCATCCTAACCCACCTGGCGAAATCCTCCCGGAACTCCGCGCCACCAACCACGATCCCGCATCCCCCTCGGGATCCCCCTCCGGATCCTCCTCATACGCACCTTCCACGCCACCCACCGCACAGACTCCACCCACACCACCCACTGGGCCGACACCATCATTACCTCCCACCCCGCACCAATCCCCTTCCGCCACGCCATCAAGCTCCGCCCCACCCAGCGGACACACACCAAACCAATCATCCATCAATCATTCCAGCCCCGCAGCCCAAGCCAGCCCAGATTCGCCCCCAACCACTCCGACGCAGCCACGTCACCAACTCCTGCCTCCTCACGCCCAACCGGTACAGCCACCCCAAAATCCACACACAATGACCATAAGGGCCAAAAATGGATTTCTAATGCCACGTCGCCTCTTCTCCCTCACTGCCACCACCAATCCTATTTCTCCCCTCCCCTCTAACTACAAAAATGCTATACGTGACCCCAACTGGCATGCCGCTATGCGTGAAGAATTTGATACCCTGATTAAGAATGGTACTTGGTCTTTGGTCTCTAAACCTGCAGGTGTCAACATTGTTACAGGCAAGTGGCTTTTTCGTCATAAAATGCACCCTGAGGGCACATTGGCAAGGTACAAAGCACGATGGGTCCTCCGAGGTTTCACTCAAGGCCGGGGTCGACTACGACGAAACTTTCTCCCCCGTCGTCAAACCCGCAACTATTCGTGTGGTTTTGAGTCTTGCCACCACTCACTCTTGGCCAATGCATCAATTGGATGTGAAAAATGCCTTTTTACAAGGTAACCTTCAAGAAACCGTCTATTGCCACCAACCATCCGGTTTCATCCACCGCACCCATCCAAACCATGTTTGTCTCCTCAAAAAATCCTTATATGGACTCAAACAAGCCCCTCGTACGTGGTTTCATCGCTTCACCCAATACCTCCACTCTCTCGGTTTCTTGGCATCCAAGTGTGGTCCCTCCCTTTTTATTCTACATCGTGGCTCCTCCGTCGCAAAACATATGCGTAACACCTAAATTTTGTGACGAAATTTCTATTTAATATGTCTCCACGAAATAGAAGAATTTCTCGGTTCTATATAGAGAAAATCACATGACATACTTTTATCTTTTTTACATAGGCCAAATAAAAATTTGTTTGTCCATAAAACTTTATATGCACACATAGAATTATAAGATGGACACGCGCAGTTTTTTCAAAAAAAAATACCATTTGGAAAAGTTTATATAGAACCGGGAGCATCCCGGCTCACCCTCCTATTTTCCGATAGATATGACATATGAGCATGTTGAGCCCCAAAATACCCACTCACAAATGGTAACAATAGTCTCATTGTCCGACACTCACGCATTAATAATTGTAATTTCGAGATATGGGGTCAACAACCATATTGATTATATGGTAATAAAGAAATATAATAGTTCATTGACGAATACGATCATAGGTGAGTCATAGTAGGTGAGTCATACGCAAGTTAAAATTCAAACCTTACTAAGTTTGATATAATATATAAAAAAATATCAGCTACTGTCACACTACTTATAAAAGAGTAAAGATGTCGTTTACATTAAATCGTAGTCGTTAAATTATCGGGATCAAATGGACAAGACCGTTCCAATGCTTATCTATTCGACACTGGTTGAAATTACAAAAATTGTCGGTATGGCAATATATTACTGCATCTTATCATGTGGTCTGCACATGCACCTCATCCGTAGATTTACTCTTCGAACTCGCCATTCAAGTCGTACCCCTGCTCATCCCAGCCGCGCGTCACTACCGCTGACAGCCCATCGATCAACAGTGAACAGGCGGCGTCCACCACTTCCAGCGATGGAATGGGGCCGCCGCAACCCAAAGCCCCCAAGGCCCGAGCCCGGATGCTCCACCACGCCCACCTCACTCAACCATGCCCTACATGCTCCTTCTCACCCTCCTCAGATCCGACAACTATAGTACGGTGCCCACAGCATTTCGAAGTAGTAGTGGCGGTGGGCTCACGGGCGGCTGATGACGTGAGAACAACCGCTCGTTGGGAGACCCCAAGAGGAAGCTATGAAGAGTACAACAACAAGTTTTTCCTCAGTAAGAAACCAAGGTTTAATATGACCGGTAGGAGAAATAAATCACTTCTGAAAGTTGATGAATGCTAATGTTGGCAGGACGCACTACCAGACTCAGCAACAACGTGGAATCCGCACAACACAACCAAGATACTTTGCCCCAACGAAAAAGTGAGGTTGTCAATCTCACCGGTTTTGCTAACACAAAGGATTAGATGTATAGTTCACTAGTGGTGTCTCTCCATAAAAGATAGATAACATGTCAGGTAAACAAATTACAGCTGGATAATTGAGAGATATAAAAGCTGCACCGTAGTGTATATGAATGACATGACGATTACTATGTGATTCATGCGGGCATTACAACATAATTCATAGACCGTTATCCAACTGCATCTATGACTAATAGTCCACCCTCAGAGCGCAATCCAATTAAATTTTGGGTATTAAGTTGCAAGCAACAGATTATTGCCTTAAGTAAAGTGTGTAATGTAAACAATGAAAACATTGTTGTTTTCTCCCTAATGGCAACAACACATCCCCCATCCGTCACGTTTCTCTCACTCGAGCACAAATGAAAGGGAGACATGAACCCACTATCGAGCATAAATACTCCCTTTTCGAATTACAAGCATAACCTTGGCCAGAGCATCTACTAGTAATGGAGAGCATGCAAGATCATAAATAACATAATGATAGATTGATAATCACTTGACGTAGCATTCAATATTCATCGGATCCCAGCAAACACAACATGTAGCATTACAGATAGATGATCTTGATCATGTTAGGCAACTCATAAGATCTAAACATGGTGGCATAAAGAGGAGAAGACAATCATCTAGCTACTTCTATGGACCCGTAGTCCAAAGATGAACTACTCACACATCACTCCGGAGGCAGGCATGGTGATATAGAGCCCTCCGGTGATGATTTACCCTCCCGACAGGGTGCCGAGGAGAGCTTCAGAACCCTCCCAAACTAGGATTGACGATGATGGCGGCTACGGAACTTTTCGTGGATGGAGGCTCAGGTATTTAGGGTTAACCCGAGGAGGATCTTAAATAGGCGAAAGGGCGATGTCGGTGGGTGGCCAAAGGGCCCACACCACCTGGTGGCGCGGCCAAGGGTGGCGCGCCACCCTATGTTGTGGTGGCTCCATGGCCCCCCTCCGGGTCTCCTCCGGACTCCGTGTACGTGACGGATTTCTAAGACTGTGGGATTTTGTTTTGTCCAATTCCGAGAATATTTTCAAAACAACTTTTCTGAAACCAAAAACAACAGAAAACATGAACTGGCTCTGTGGCATCTTGTTAATAGGTTAGTCTCAGGAAATCCATAAAAATGATGTAAAGTGTATAGGAAACATGTAGCAAATGACATGAATACAACGTGGAACATCAGAAATTATAGATACATTTGAGACGTATCAAGCATTCTCAAGTCTAGTTCTACTCGTCCTCGAGTAGGTAAAACGATAAAAACAAAATAATTTCTGAGATGACATGCTACCAACATAATCTTGATCATCATATTTGTAAAAGAATTTGTAAGCTGGGATCATAGTACTCTAAACATAGACACGATAGATATAATTCTAACAATGAAACTTAGCAACCATGTTGCAACATGAAAAGTAACACAAATAAAACATCATGAATAATAATGCACTTGAAAGTTATACGTTTGTTTCGAGCATAAAGACAACATAGCAAAGTGGTATTCTGTTTATCCTTAAAAGTGAGAGCAAAACATGAAGCCAAGACACCTTCAAAGTTCAAGTGGTGACTAGAAATAAATAATTTGAGAACAAGTAATAACATATCATGAATCAATCAATAATAATCTTTTTGACTGATGCACCTTATACTCAGAATGACAGCTATGATCTCTTAATTGTGCACAAAGTTGGAAGATGACGACTCAACATAAATGTAAATGAAAGACCATTCGCAGAGGGAAGCAAGGATTAACTAATGTGCTAGAGTGTTTTATTTTATTAAAACAGAGGTATTGAAAACAATTTTTAGAGAGGTGTATGTTTATGTCAACGAATGGCAAACAAACAATACAGTACGTCATAAGCCAACTAGACTTTACAAGAGCGGATCCCATTGAAGGACGTTCTTTCTACTGGGGTCAGTAGATCATCCCTCTTCTCTTTTGTTTCCACAATTATGTTTTGACTGATAAATCAGGGGCAAAAAGAGTGAAGAGAATTTATAGTAACCAAGTTTGGGGCTGGGCACCCTGTTGCCAGCTCTTCTATCAATTTGGATAAGCATATGTGCCACTAGTCCAGGTGTATAAAGTCCAAAGAACAAGTGAGATAAAGATCGTATACCTGCGTCCTCACGAGCTAAAACAGGGACACAAAACAGGTATATTTTTGAAGGTTTTAAAGGTAGCACATGAGAAATTTACTTTAGAGTGACGGTTAAATACCACATATAGGTAGGTATGGTGGACACATTTAGCAAACTTTGGTTTTTGGGAGTTGGATGCACGAGTAGAGCTCATACTCAGTACAGGTGTAGGCTAGCAAAAGACTGGGAGCGACAAATTAAGAGAGCAATAATGGCCATAATCATGCATAGCGACAAAAAATTATTAATCAAAGCATAAATGGTATTACAAGTTAAAAACTAAATGATCATAGAGGCTATAGGTGACTGGTGTGTAGTCATAACATGGTGTAATCATGCACCAAGTCAACCAAATAAAGCCTTCGAAGGAGAATAACACAATATTATGCTTTGATACGATAAAAACAACGCATGATACTTTCAATGGCACATTAAGCACTCTCAGATATTCGAGACAAGTCATCTAAATCAATAACTACTAAGCATAAAATTAAAATAACATCCAACATGACATGATAAAGTCTAGTCACAGTCTAAACAAGCTTCTTTTTGCACCGTTATAAGCATGAAATATTTTATTGCTTTCCAACACCAATCATTTTATCTAAAAAAACTCTGCAAATAATTTATCAATGAAATAAGAGAGTACTACTACTCTACAAGAACTAACGGTTCTGAATAGGAGATGCATGGAAAACATGAGCTAAAAGGATTTTCAGCAACTAGAAGAAAAACGAAGAATACAAGTATGATAAATGAAGAGTACGAGTATTCATATAAAAAATTGAGTGTGTCTCTCTCCCACACAAGAATGCTAGGTTCCAACTAAATTTATTGCAGCAAGGAAAATAAAAGAAAACAAAACAAAAACAAACAGACGCTCCAAGTAAAGTGCATATGATGTGACCGAATAAAAATATAGTTTCACTAGAAGTGACCTGATAAGTTGCTGATGAAGAAGGGGATGCCTTGGGCAACCCCAAGCTTGGACGCTTGAGTCTTCTTAGAATTTGATGGGATGAACCACAGGGGCATCCCCAAGCTTTGACTTTTCACTCTTGTTGATCAAATTATATCACCCTCGTCTCTTGACCCTTGAAAACTTTCTTCGCACCAAACTCAAAGTAATTCTCATTAGAGGGTTAGTGCATAATAAAAAACAACTGACATGTTTTGCATGGACACAAGCATTATTAATATTTTTTAAACATTAGCTACATCCACTTATGTTTTATGGAACAAAGAAATCCACTCAACATAGTAAAGGATAAAATGCAAAGTAAAAAGGCAGAATCTGTCAAAACCAGAATAGTCTCTAAAGACGATTTTTTTTCGAGTCACTTACATTGCTCAATTCAAAAAACTCGGAACTAGAAAAGGTTTCGTAAATAGCTGAGGATCAAGAACAAAAAAAAATTAGTTCGATTTGATTTTTCTATGAATTTATACGAATTAAACAATGGACAGCAAAAATTTGTTCCTACACAGAAAACCAAATCTAGTACTAACTTTTCACTAGAGACTTTACTTGGCACAACAAACACGAGAAAGTAAAGATACAAAGGATTTGCTACAGAAGTAAACAACACCTTGACTCAAAGAAAACAGAAGAAAACATTGCAAAATAAAAACATGGGTTGTCTTCCAAGAAGTGTTTTTCTTTAACGCCTTTTAGTTAGGCCCAGAAAACAACAATCAAGTATTTTCAAGTGAAGAAGCATACAAAACATAATTTTTTCTAATAATAGAATCAAAATGTCACTTCATTATCTTCCTAGGAAATTGTTCCATATCTTTCTTGAGTGGGAATTGATATTTAATATTCCCCTCTTTCATATCAATAATAGCACCAATAGTTCTAAGAAAAGGTCTTCCCAAAACAATAGGACAAGAAGCATTGCATTCAATATTCATAACCAAAAAAATCAACAGGGAAAAGACAACCATCTAGCTACTTCTATGGACCCGTAGTCCAGGGATGAATTACTCACGCATCACTTCGGAGGAGGTCATGGTGGTGTAGACCCCTCCGGTGATGAGTTCCCCTCCCGGTAGGGTGCCGGGGAGAGCTCCAGAACCCTCCCGATTTCAGGATGATGATGACGGCGGCCTCGGGTGTTTCTCGGGACGAAGTGGTATATTTTTTGGGTTGACGTATCGGCGGGTATAAATAGGCGAAAGGACGATGGCGGTGGACGCCCGAGGGCCCACACCACCCCCAGGCGCGGTCGGGGGGGGGGGGCGCCGCCCTATGGTGTGGCCCCCCTCTTGGCCTCTTAGGGACTCCATGGAACCTTCGAGAATTCTAATACTTCCGGGCTTCGAATTTTCCAATTCTGAGAATATTTCCAGAACAACTTTTCTGAAACTAAAAACAGAAGAAAACAGGGAACTGGCTCGGTGGCATCTTGTCAATAGGTTAGTCCGGAAAATCGATAAAAATGACATAAAGTATATAGAAAACATGTAGAAAACAACATGTAACATCAGAAATCAAGAATACGTTTATGACGTATCAGTGTCTCTCCATAAAAGATAGATAACATGTTGGGTAAACAAATTACAGTTTGGCAATTGACAGATATAAAGGTTGCACCGTAGTGCATATGCATGACATGATGATTACTATGTAATTCATGCGGGCATTACAACATAATTCATAGACCGTTATCCAACTGCATCTATGTCTAATAATCCACTCTCAGAGCGTAATCCAATCAAACTTCGGCTATTAAGTTGCAAGCAATAGATTATTTCCTTAAGTAAAGTGTGTAATGTAAATAATGAAAACATTGTTGTTTTCTCCCTAATGGCAACAACATATTCCCCATCTATCATGTTTCTGTCACTCGAGCACAGATGAAAGGGAGACATGAACCCACCATCGAGCATAAATACTCCCTCTTGGAGTTACAAGCATCAATTTGGCCAGAGCATCTACTAGTAACGGAGAGCATGCAAGATCATAAATAACATAAACATGATAGATTGATAATATTTTGACATAGCATTCAATATTCATCGGATTCCAGCAAACACAACATGTAGCATTACAGATAGATGATCTTGATCATGTTAGGTAGCTCACAAGATCTAAACATGGTGGCATAAAGAGGAGAAGACAAACATCTAGCTACTGCTATGGCCCGTAGTCCAAGGATGAACTACTCACGCATCACTCCGGAGGCAGGCATGGTGATGTAGAGCCCTCTGATGATGATTTTCCCTTCCGGCAGGGTCCCGAGAATAGTTTCAGAACCCTCCCGAACTAGGTTTGACGATGAAAACGGCTACAGAAATTTTCGTGGATGGAGGCTCGGATATTTAGGGTTAACCCGAGGAGGAGTTTAAATAGGCGGAAGGGCGATGTCGGTGGGTGGCCAGAGGGTCCACACCACCTGGTGGCGCGGCCAAGGGGGGCGCGCCACCCTATGGTGTGGTGGCTCCAGGGCCCCCTCCGGATCTCCTCCGGACTCCATGTACGTGACAGATTTCTAAGACCCTGTGATTTTGTTACATCCAATTCCGAGAATATTTTCAGAACAAATTTTCAGAAACAAAAAACAACACAAAATAGGAACTGACTCTGTGGCATCTTGTTAAAAGGTTAGTTCCAGGAAATCCATAAAAATGATGTAAAGTGTATAGAAAACATGTAGCAAATATCATGAAAACAACATGGAACGTCAGAAATTATAGATACGTTTGGGACGTATCGGCGGCTGCCGGGTACCACCCAAAAGCGAGCACGAGTAGATGGAAAGGCGTGTGCTTGCTTCTTGAGAAACTTCCTAAGAAGTTGAGAGAGGAGCGAATCGTAGCAGATCTTGGCCGGTGTTGTTGTTCTGTTCTGAGAGATAGCGTGAAAACTATTATACTAAATTAGAGATATTTGAGGGGATTGAGAGGGATAGTGTGTAAGGATTGAGAGAATCTATTACATGACTTTGCTACCGATTATTTGAGAAAGAGAATAGATTACACTACTTTGCTTGTGTCCTGCTCGTTGTTTGAGAATAGACATTTGGCAGTGGGGAGATATTATTTGCTTGCATGTGTGCTGCTCATTGAAGAAACGAAGAATCGGACGAAGCTACAAGATTATTTTGCTTGGCTGTCTTTTCTGCATGAAAGAGCGGGGAGGATTTAGAGTTTTCTTACTTGTGTGTTGCTATTTGTCCGAGAGCAAATAGGATTGTGCGAATATGGATTTTTATTTTTCTGATAAATTTACGGCATACTGGAGCTATCGAAGTCTCAAAATCTTCACCATGCTTATTTTCTTGGGAATCAGATTATTTGTCTCGGTAGAGAAGTCGGTCATTACGCCATTCAACAACTACTTTTCAAAGTATTTTTTTTAATCTTTCGTACATTAGGCCATTCAGCAACTACTTTTCAGATTTTTTTTTTAATATGTAGATTATTTTGTTGTATCAAAATTTTGTTGGATACATGTTGTGCTGCAGGAAGAGAGAGAGATATTTGGTACTTATAAGAAGTAAATAAAATATAGGTGAGATTGTGTGACTGGGTTTTACTCCATAGTCCCCAACATATTTGCCATTCGTCGTTTCTCATCTGCTGGTTCACGTGGAGTAGCAGTTTTCTTTTCTGGTGAAAACTTGTGGTGATAAAGATGATGATTTGACGGGCGTTTTTTTTATTACCGACCAGAAGCCGATAGAGTTCACATGGGAAAAGAGGTTTGATGAGGATTCTGTTGATAAAATTAATTATTTTAAAAAGCATTGTTGCTTATATTTCCACTTGATTTACCATTCAGCACTTCACTTTGTAGAGTACACTAATGGTGTGCTTCTTAATTCCTGAATTTAGTAGGCGTTGTACCAGAGGTCTCAAGATTTCACAGGTTCATTCTTCTATCGTGTGTTTGTCTGTGACTTCAAGGTGTTTGTCTATTAGCTAGCAATAAAACTGTTGTACCAATCCGTGGGAGGTTAGACTTTTCTGCGTAAGGAAAATTGTTCTAGTTTCCTTTTAGGATATGCATTATAATGCAAATTGGCAAATGAGTATATGGTAAACTTTGAAGGGTTCTATGTCTTTCCTGAGAACCTCTGGCGGTAGATATGAAATAGAAAAACAAAATTATCTTTGCACGAGGGAGCATAGGCAAACGGTTTACTCACTAAAATATTTTGATCAAATGCCACTTGAATTTTCTTGCACTCGTGTGCCAACACATGCTCTTTCTCTTGGCTCAATGTGTCAAAATGGTCGAATATTCTTCGAGCATAACATTTAAATTTGTGATTAAATATTCTTGATGGCCCGTGGAAAGCGGTGTTCAGGAAGCTTCGTTAGAATGTGTCATAGTTGTTTTGAATGTTCTTCAGATTCAAAGTAGATGAAGATGTCATCATCTTGGGAAGTCACACATCATTAGAGAGGTCCAAAATATTTCAAAACCAAAAATATTTTGTTTATACTTATGCGAAGTTCAAATATATTGAGAAATGCAGGGATCATGTGTTGCACGTGCCTAACTACTAGTAACATTAAATAAGTGAGTTATGAAAATATATTTTATATGAATCTATTGATATTGATTTAATATCAAGAATATTCCTATATTTGACCATAACATTGGTCAAAATTAGATGTCATTAACTTTTCACTGAATTTATACTCTCTCGATTTATTAAAATAAGAAGTATAAATTTAGTCAAAAGTCAACACATCGTAAGCTTGAATAAATAGTTAGATAAAAATGTAAAGATATAGAATACCAAATCAACATCAATAGAGCATTGTAGACTATTTTTATACTCAGTATACTTACCAAATCTATAGATGTTCATACTTTTGTCTATAAAATTGGTTAAAGTTACACATGTTAACTTTTAACTAAGAGTATACGTGTTATTTTAAGAAACGAAGGTAGTATATCTTATTCATTAGAAACAACGGGGTGCGTATATTTCTGTAGACCAGCTATGTACATCATGTCTTAGTGTGAGCTCTTTTGGGTTATATTGTTTTGATATAAACTATTGAGTGAATTTTATTGAAAAATATATATCTTTTAGACCTGCTCATATTTGAGGCGATTCGAAGAAAATCCCTCATGGCCACTTCACTAATGATCTTTTCCCTTCTGAAAATGGATTTGAACTAATATTCTACCACTTGTTGTGAAAAATAGCTTCATTTCTAAGCATATACGTAATTTCAATTCAAAACATTGAAAAGTTAGAGTTATATCTAACTCTCGGTGATTTTCTTTAAGTTCCAGTCAATTAGAAAAATGCAGCTACTTAGTGCAACTCGTTCTAATTGCATTTTTCTTGATAAAATGCACTTCTTCGCATGAAAAGTGCATATATATACGAGTTATGGTTATGGTTTTCACTTAACTGTGATTACACTTTTTATAAAAATTGACCCATACAAAAGCTATCTCCACTAATCTAGACTCATTAAGAAGATGGTTTCTTAGAGAATCAAATGGGGAACAAACATAAAAAAAAATGTGTGGATGGGGATGGGAGAGAAAGAATGCATGCATGGAAGTGAAAACACTAGTGGAAACAGGGCCTTTTGTCCCGGGTCGTAAGGGCCAGTTGTCCCGGTTGTGCCACCGGGATGGGCTAGCCGGGACAAATGGCCCTCCCCCATTGGTCCCGGTTGTGCCAGGACCCGGGATGGTAAGGATAGGCCACGTGACGAACCTGGGCCAGGGGTCGGCCAGGGAGTTCGTCCCGGTTCGTTCAAGAAACCGGGATGGATACTTTTTAAAAACAAAAAAATATAGCCGTCAATTTTACCCTGCCGCGGCAGGTTTTTTTCGTTTCGTTTTTTGGGCTCCTGTCTCCCAATCCCCAGCCGGCTTCCCCCTTCCCCAACCGCGTCCAGCCCCACGTCTTTTATTAAGCCCACTGGCCACATTTTTTTGGTCAAAAGGGCCCACTGGCCCGCGTCTTTTATTATGGTCGGTCAACGGTTCGAAGGGGCCACTGGCCAGCGGCCTAGTGGCTGGCTCGCCTGGTCCCTTAAATTAAGACCACAGGGGCGGTCAAAGGGCCCACTGTCGCCTCGTCTTCCCGCCCCGCCTCGGCTTCCCGCGCCCCCACTTCCCCACGCGCGCGTGCCACAGCTGCAACCGCCGCCACGCCTCGGCTCCCGCCCCGCATTCATGGCCGCCTGCAACCGCCGCCACGTTCTGGCCGCCGGTTGGCATGCGCCCCCCCCCCCCCCCCCCGGGTCCTTTTTAAAGGGCCCCCGCCGCCCGTACAACCCATCCACCCCGGCCGCGTCCAAGGCAACGCAACCATGTCCCGCTGGTTCTCGAGCGGCTCCGGCAAGCGCCCCAGGAACGACCACGAAGTATCCTCGAGCGGCGGCGGCCGCGTCCCACCCCCGCCGGCGGAGGCCTTCGGCTACGGTCCTGGAGGTGTCCGCATCGTGGCACGCGCTGTACGCCGAGTGGGAGGCGTCCGAGGACCAGCCGCAGCCGCTCCCCCCAGGCCTGGAGTACGGCATGTCCTGGGCCTGGACCGGCGGCGTTTGGTCGCCGGAGCAGGAGGACCTCCCCCCACCACCGCCGCCGCAGGAGATGCTGCCCCCGCCACCGCCGTACGCGCCCCCGATGCCTCCGCCCCCGCCGGGCCCGGCCCAGCTGCCTGCCCACCTGTGGCAGCCACCCCCCTACCAGTGCATCTCCTCCGACGAGGAGGACGAGTAGATCGGCGCCGGTGCGCCCCCCCTAGACTAAGCTGCCCCCCTAGACTAAGCAACCCCCCAAGAAAACGGCCGGCCGCCTGTGGCCGCGCCGCCGACCCCTTTATGCAAGTACGGCCGGCCGCCTGTGGCCGCGCCGCCCCCTATCTATGTAAGCAAGGCCACTGGCCTTTTTTAATATAAGTTGTGTGCCCTAGTCTACCGTGTCCCTAGCCCATCCCCGCCGGCGGTCCGCCGGCGGGATCTGTCTACTCGTTCCCGCCGCCGGGCAGGGCTTCGCCAAGCCATGTCCACTGTCCTGAGGTGTTCGTTTGGCCTGGAGAGAGGGCCGCGATTTTTATACACCCGGGCCTCTAGTCCCGGCCCGTGCCACCAACCGGGACTAGAGCCCCTTTGGTCCCGGTTGGTACCACGGGCCGGGACCAAAAACATATTTCGAATTTTGGGGGTGGCACCCTGTGCGCCCAAAAGTTTTTAGCGCCAAAGTTTGAAAATTATTAAGTTTGCACATTAACAACTTCTATATACTTTCGAATTTGACAAAAATTCCAACATGAAAAACACTAGAATTTGCATAACTAATTTAAATCCATTTTTCGTTTAACTAAATAATTTTTCTAACTATTGAAACTATTAATTATTTTACCATTTTTATATAATTTGAATATAAAAATGTTACAATTTTTGTTTTCTCTCGTGATCTTCCGAGTTAGTCCAGAGCATACAAGGCATCCCGGGTGATTTATATAAAGTTCGACAAAGCGAGTTGTACCTTATTGACACGGTGAATTTGAGATCTTCGTCTCCCTTTATCCCGACCCCCGCTTGAAAACATAGTAACTTCCGTGTACGCGGCAAGCCTCAGCGGGAGCATCAGACTTAAAGCAGAGACGGGCGGTCGGGCGGGGGAGACCGCGCCGTTGCTGTCGCGCTTTCCTCTCCTCTGCTCGTCCGCCGTCTCCGTCGTGCTCCCCTCCGCCTTCAACATTTGGGATCTTCATTGTTCAGTTAGACGTTTCTCCTCCAAAAATTTATCATATCTGTTAAAGAAGTACCGAAGCTCTATTTCTGTTTTAAGGATATCTGTCAGGATGGTATCCCTGCTATCACTTCGAAGTGTGACTGCAATATTTGCGCAGAATATATGACACCCATAAGGCAAAACCCATTTTTCTCTATCCTCATACAATCTACTTAGCCACTCGTTATCCTTCAGATTGTATTTCGCCAAGACCTACTAAAATCATGAGCGAAATTTTCCGAACAGTGCAATATATCCCTTAATACTTTCGTTGCATTTTGATATATATCCGAGCGGTGGACAGTCCCTGGCCAAGCAGAAGCAACTGCATCCCCTATCGATGTAAAGCAGTCAGTCAAAACTGTTTTCGGCTGTTTATGCTGGTTAACTCCAATGAATAACAATAGAGGCATGCCATAATCACTTGTTCTATACCGTGTGTCAACACATACTACATCTCCAAAGTAGTTATAATCCTGCAATATCTGTCAGGATTGTATCTGTACTATCACTTCGAAGTGTTCCTGCAATATCTGCCTACAGTTATCTCATACTCGGATATGGGTCATAGTTGTCAGCTTTTTACCGGTCAATACAAAATACTGATCAAACAGAACTATATGATCATGTATTCCACGCTTATTATTACACATCACCAACAGACGGAGGAGAGAGAAACAGAAAAGTGGGTGGGTGTGCTGCTGGTTGGAATAATAATGAAGTCAGGCTGGTCATAGTTGTCAAGCACTCAATGCTTGCCAGCTTTTGACCGATCAATACAAATTATTGGTCAAACTTGCACCTACTCCATTCATAATCACAGAATATGTATAAATATCATTTTGGCTAACAAAATCTCGTTCATACTGCGTTATAAGAACTATGATCATGTATTCCACGTTTATTATTACACATCACCAACAACATCCCTATCTAGTCTTCTGAATTTTCTTCGTGTCCCTTGCTTATGATCGCTTCGGCCGTAACCATGGAGCATCTTCATTATTTAACGGGATGGTGGGGTCAGCTTTCACTGTGAAGGGTGGAATTTCAACAAACTTATTATAATCTTCTGACATGTCTGTCGTGTCCTCAATTCCCACGATGTTTCTTTTCCCTGAGAGAACTATGTGACGCTTCGGCTCATCGTATGATGAATTTGTTTCCTTATTTTTTCTTTTCTTCGGTCTGGAAGACATGTCCTTCACATAGAAGACCTGAGCCACATCATTGGCTAGGACGAATGGTTCGTCATTGTAACCAATATTGTTGAGATCCACTGTTGTCATTCCATAAATCGGGTCTACCTTTACCCCTTCTCCATTCAGGTTGACCCATTTGCACTTGAACAAAGGGACCTTAAAAGAAGGTCCATAGTCAAGTTCCCATATCTCCTCTATGTAACCATAGTATGTGTCATTTTTTCCATTCTCGTTTGTTGTATCAAAGCGGACACCACTGTTTTGGTTGGTGCTCTTCTTATCTTGGGAGCTCGTGTAAAATGTATTCCCATTTATCTCGTACCCTTGAAAACTCCCAATAGTCGAAGATGGTGACCCTGCCAACATGTATAGCTGATCTTCAACAGTGGTGTCATTTATAAGACGTGTTTGCAACCAACTTCCGAAAGTCTCCATGTGTTCGCGTTTAATCCATGAGTCATCTTTCCACGGGTTTGCAGACCGTACAATATTCTTGTGTTCCTCGAGATACGTAGCCATGAACATAGAATTTTGTAGAACTGTGTAGTGTGCTTTGGTCAAAGAATGCTCGTCCCTAGGTATCATTGTTTTCTTTCCCAGCGTTCCTTTTCCCCTCAGTCTCCCCTCATGCCGCGATTCAGGAACACCAATTGTCTTAAGGTCAGGAATAAAGTCAACACAGAACCCAATGACCTCCTCTGTTCCATAGCCCTTCGAGATGCTTCCTTCTGGCCTAGCACGGTTATGAACATATTTCTTCAAGACTCCCATGAACCTCTCAAAGGGGAACATATTGTGTAGAAATACCAGACCAAGAATATGAATCTCTTCACATAGGTGAACCAGGAGATGAGTCATAATGTTGAAGAAGGATGGTGGGAACACCAACTCAAAACTAACAAGACACTGGACCACATCCCTCTGTAATCTTGTCAGACTTTCTGGATCGATTACCTTCTGAGATATTGCGTTCATGAATGCACATAGCTTCACAATGGGTACTCGAACATTTTCCGGTAGAAGCCTTCTCAATGCAATCGGAAGCAACTGCGTCATAATCACGTGGCAGTCATGAGACTTCAGGTTTTGAAATTTTTTCTCTGCCATGTTTATTATCCCCTTTATATTCGACGAGAAGCCAGACGGAACCTTGATACTGTAAAGGACTTCAAAGAATATTTCCTTCTCTGCTTTAGTAAGAGTGTAGCTGCTTAAGTAATGACGCCTATCTGTGTGCTTGTTGCTTGGGTCTTTCATACGTTGCTGGTCCTCCCGTGCTTCTGGCGTATCTTTGGACTTCCCATACACGCCCAGGAAGCATAGCAGATTGACACAAAGATTCTTTGTCACGTGCATCACGTCGATCGAAGACCGGACCTCTAAAACTTTCCAATAGGGTAGCTCCCAAAATATAGATTTCTTCTTCCACATGGGTGCGCGCTTATCAGGGCCGTACGGAACTGGTTGGCTGCCAGCAGCCTTACCAAAGATTACTTCTAGGTCCTTGGCCATATCGAATATATCATTACCACTACGCAGCTCAGGCTTCTTCCGGTTATCTGCCTCACCTCTGAAATGCTTCCCTCCTTTCTTTCTTACGGGATGCTTGATCGGAAGAAATCTACGATGCCCCAGGTATACAACCTTTTTACATTTATCCAAAAAAACACTGTCAGTATTATCTAAACAGTGTGTGCATGCATTGTATCCCTTGTTTGTATGTCCGGAAATGTTACTAAGAGCAGGCCAATCATTGATGGTTACGAAAAGCAACACCCGTAGGTCAAATGGCTTTTGTTCGTTCTCATCCCACACACGTACACCTGGTTTGCCCCACAATTGTAAGAGTTCTTCCACTAATGGCCTTAGATACACATCAATGTCGTTGCCAGGTTGCCTCGGGCCTTGGATGAGAACTGGCATCATAATGAACTTGCGCTTCATGCACAACCAAGGAGGAAGGTTGTACATACATAGAGTTACAGGCCAAGTGCTATGAATGGAGCTCTGCTCCCCAAAAGGATTAAAGCCATCTGTACTTAGGCCAAACCATAAGTTTCCCGCCTCTCCTGCAAAGTCTGGAAAGTCTCTCTCGATTTTTCTCCACTGCGATCCATCGGCGGGGTGCCTCAACTTTCCGTCTTTCTTACGGTCTTCTTTGTGCCATCGCAACAACCTAGCATGCTCTTTGTTTCTAAACAGACGTTTCAGCCGTGGTATTATAGGAGCATACCACATCACCTTAGCAGGAACCCTCTTACGGGGGGCTCGCCGTCAACATCACCAGGGTCATCTGCTCTGATCTTATACCGCAGTGCAGTGCATATCGGATATTCATCCAAATTCTCGTACTTCTCACCGCGGAAGAGGATGCAGTCATTAATGCATGCATGTATCTTCTGCACATCTAATCCTAGAGGGCAGAGAGCTTTCTTTGCTTCGTACGTACTCTCAGGCAATTCGTTATCCTTTGGAAGTTTTGGCTTCATTAGTTGAAGTAAACTCTCAAATGCCTTGTCAGTCACACCGTTCTGTGCCTTCCATTTCAGCAACTCCAGTGTGGTACCGAGCTTTGTGCTACCATCTTCGCAATTTGGGTACAACAATTTTTTGTGATCCTGTAACATGTTGTCCAGCTTCAACCTCTCCAATTTATTTTCACAGTCTTCCCTTGCATCAGCAATAACTCGGCCAAGATCATCATCGGGCTCTTCTGATGCCTGTTCTTGATCACCTCCTTCTTCTCCATTCTCTTCCATTGCAGTATCGTCGTATTCAGGGAACAAAGGATCTTCTTCTTCTTCATCGTCTTCCATCACAACCCCTCTTTCTCCATGCTTCGTCCAACAATTATAGCTGGGCATGAAACCTCTCCGAAGTAGATTGTCGTGAATGATTCTTTCGGAAGAGTGCTCTCTGACGTTCCGACAATCAACACATGGGCAACACATGAAGCCATTATCTTTGTTCGCCTGAGCTACAGCAAGAAATGCATTCAGGCCTGCCATATACTCGGAAGTGCGTCGGTCACCATACATCCATCGCTGCCGTGCATCCAGCTGCATCGTATAATTAAGTTTATCAAAATACATTACAATAACATATTAATACGACAAATACTACTTTTTTATGTATCAGTTACAGATGAAAAAGATAAGTTTGTTAACCTCGGTTGAAGATACCATTTTCAGTGAGCTTATGTGCGGCTCGGGAATTTCGTCGAACACCTCGTGTGCATAGTAAAATAAAACACACTAACACCACACTCTCTCACACCTCCAAGCAAAAAAAAAAGATGGAAGGGAAGGGGCTGGGCCAGTATATATAGGGGAAGGGGGGCATTGGTCCCGGTTCGTGGACTGAACCGGGACAAATGTTCATGCGCGTGCTACGTGGCATGTGGCTACGCATTGGTCCCGGTCCGTGGCACGAGCCGGGACCGATATGTCCCCACGAACCGGGACCAATGCCCCCAGCCGATTCCTGTTGCCCCGGGCGCACGAACCGGGACCAAAGCATGGCATTTGTCCCGGATTCGGTTGCAACCGGGACAGCTGCCCCCTGGCCCCCTGGACGAGAGGGGTTGTTTCCACTAGTGAAAGCTAGTAATAAAAACACTCATTGAGACGATCAGTGGCCGAGCTTGCTGAACTTCGCTGGGTCAAACTGTGACATTTGAATTCTTGAGGGGCAAAATATGCAGAAGTTCCTATGCTAAGTTATCCCTAAAAAAATACTTCACAAGTTTAGTAATCCTGGGGGGCGGTGGCCCCTGTTGGGATACACTAAGCTCCGCTACCGGAGACGATATCAATCTACAGCACGAGTAGTTTTATACGTTTTCTCGCGCACCCTTATCCTTTGACTTCCAATTCTTTCAAGAAGTGGATTTTTACAAGCGTGTCCTTTTTCTTTGTTTCGGGGACCTTGACAATTTCTTTCCTTCTAGATGACATCCTACTAATTCCTGTATTAGCCCATTCTTGATCCTAATGAATGAATCCACGATGAGATTCATGGAGATGCAGCTTCACTTAGCCAATCAGAAGGATGACTAGGAGGAAGTGATCACAAAGTAAAAACAGTCAACATAGATGAAAATATGAGTTTGTGCAACCAGCAGGATCAGACGTATGAAAAATACTCCCTCCGTATCAAAATATAAGATGTTTTAACATTTTCTAAACAATATGTACCTAGATATTTTTTAGTGTAAGATGCATATGAATCTACACACTAAAACATGTCTAGATACATTATATCTACAAAATGCTAAAACATCCTATATTTTGATACGAAAGTAGTATTAGTCGACTGAAATTTAGCAAAAATTCAGAGCGAAAGCTTTTGGTCGATCAGCACACGTCAACAGAAACCGAACAGCGAAAACGGACGGTGCCGCTCCGCGGCAGCCGCCCCCGCGCGGGGTCGTGCCGTGACTCCACTCCACATCCGCCCCACGAGCCACGCTCTCCGGCACCAGCGCGAGCGTTACTCCTCCGGGTGCTGGGCTCCGCCACGAGCCACGCCACGCGTCCCCCTGTCCCGACACGTGCCGTGCCGGCGGCCGCTCCCGTTCCCGCGATTCCGAAGATACCCCTCACGCCCCGAAAGCAAAAGGGAGAGCGGCGGGCCCGAAAAGCAGCAAATTATTTTCTCTCTCTTCTCCGTGCGACGGTGCGAGGCGTCTCGACCAGACCAAAGCAGGGCCGCGGCGAGCAGAGCAGAGCACAACGAGCGCGTCAATGGCGCCCCACTCCTTCCTCGGCTGCCTTCCCCTGGAAATCCTCGTAAGTCGGGCCCCTCTCTCCTCTCCCCTCCCCGCCTCCTCGGCTCTCCCTCGTTGCGTGCGTCGTGAATTCGCTGTTTGGCTCACCGGGCCATGGTGCCGCCTTGTCCCTGGTTCGTCCCTCGCCAGGCTGTTCTCTGACGCGGGAGCTTAATTTCGTCTGACGACACCGCGCGACCTGCGATGGAGGGGTATTCGAGGGACTTGCTGCGCGGCATCGGCGGTGGAGACGAGCAGAGGCCGCAGCGCTTGGATTTGGAGACGGAGGAGGTGGAGCTTAGCCTCGGGTTGTCGCTCGGCGGCCGGTTCGGGCCGGACAGGAGCAGGCTCCCGAGGTCGTCGTCCGTCGCGTGCATCCTGGCGCCGGAGGAGGTGGCGCTGGCGCCGCCCGCTGCTCTCGCCAGGACCAGCTCGCTGCCGTCCATGGCCGACGCGGACGCGGGGGATAAGCTGAGCTTGTGTGGCTGGGACGCTGCCCGCACGAACGGCGCCGAGGCGGTGCCCCCGGCGACCCTGCAAGGGAGCGGCGTCACGGCGGGGCCGGCACCAAAGCTGCCGGCGAGCGGGAGCCCGTCCCCGGGCTCCTCGGACGGCGAAGGGAAAGGACACCAAGGTGCGTCTGGCTTATTTCCATGTGGGTGTATGCTATCTTTAGTCCTTTGCCAAACAAATGTGGCAGTACTATACTATTTGGCTCAATTAATTTTCATACCAAGCAATGTCAAATTGTCAAGCTGCATATACATGGCAATACTACTCTGCTGGTTAGGTGTAGCGGACATGAATTTGTTCCATTGTCTGCAAGGTAGGTTTGAAATCTGTGAGTGTTGAGGTGCAGCGCACATTAGGAAAGTGGAATTGGGGCTTGCCATTTGTCAATCGCACCTGGCCGGTGAATAAAGTAGCGCTCCGTGGAGCAGGGCACCCTCCTGTTCTGGAGTAGCTAGGTGGATTTGGCAAGCCAGGGACATCGGTGTTTCCTCGTTAGCAACGTAGGATTGCCGTACAGCTCGCTTCGTTTGCTTTTTATTTTATACAACTTTTAGACGATGGAGTTGGCCTGTTTACAACTGTTTGTGTGCCGGGGTCTACTAGAACACCTGCCATGAATTGTGTACAGTTTTAGGCATCAAGGTGGGAAAGCAAGGTGGGGTCAGTGTGTGGGCTTAGTTGCTTGGGCGGCCATCTCTAGCGTATGTAAGGATAGAGATTACTGGTGCCGTTTAGCTCACTAATTAGCTTTACATTTATTGTGTATCGAATTTTAGGTTGCTAACCACGTATGCCACGTGGTAGGTAGCTTACTTTTATGAGTTGTAGCACATCTATATGATGTAAGAATGCAGCTTACTTCCTACTCCATATAGTATTATAGTATCACCAGATTTTACAAGATGGAAGGAATAGTCTATGTTAGTCATTTTCTCAATGTTACCTTTCCAACAAATTTGTGAATGTTAAAGAAAAGTTACTCAACTAGGGGGGACAACGTACCACACATAAGCATACACCATTGCGGTTGCAGTCATCTACACCATTGCGGTTGCACGTACTTTGGAAAAATTATACCTAGTCCCTTCCATAAATACAACTCGTAATTCACATGACATTACGTCAACAAAAAAACGAGATCTATGTTGGCGAGCATGAACAAGTTGAACATCGTGAGGTGGCCTGGCCTAGCGCTAAAACTCAGCCATTTCAGTGTGACTTCCAGTGCTTGCTTACCTCGTTTGATGTCCTTACTCAGGCGCGGTACGATTTTTGGTTCCATTCAGCATCAAAATTCTGGACACAAAAGTTCTGTAGACTGCAAATAACATTTTCAGACTCTAAAACTAAAGTTGCACATTGGCCCCTGGTCTTTGTCAGCAAGGAACAAGACTCGTCTGGCCCCGACGCTCGACACTTTGGTGTGGTGTGTCTATGTTCTTCCTTGCCTATTTTGACATTTGCTCTGTCCAACTTTAGTGCTCAACTTGGATGAGATATTTCTACATAAATGGCACTCGAATCCGGCACAGATTCTCGGCAATGGAAGTTGGAAGCACGTTGAGGTCTATTTCATCGAGGAATATGATGGACAACGTTGGGAAGACTAGGCTAGATGCGTGCCACTTTGTGGTTTCTTGTGAATCACATGACTTATACCTAGCCTAATGTTTAGCCGGGCACACGATACACGATTTGGATTCATATTAATATTGTCAGATACGACAAATAATACTTACATCGGTTCGACAACCTAAGTTGGTAACCTATAAATGTCTATCACTCATCGTCGATGAAAAAATCGAACGATAATGGATACGACAAATAATACTTGAATCCGACATGGGTTCATGGTGTATACTCAACATTCGACAACCAAAGTTGGTATCACTCATCATCGAGGAACAAGTCGAGCGCCAAAGGATACAACAAATAATACTTGAATCCGACATGGGTTCGTGGTGTATACTCGGTAATCGAAGTTGGTAACCTATAAAGGTCTATCACTCATCGTCGAGGAACAAGTCGAACGCAAATGGATACGACAAATAATACTTGAATCCGACATGGGTTCGTGGTGTATACTCGGCAACCGAAGTTGGCATCACTCATCGTCTCAGGAACAAATCGAATGCGAATGGATACGACAAATAATACTTGAATGGGTTCGTGGTGTATACGCGGCAACCAAAGTTGGTAACCTATAAAGGTCTATCACTCATCGTCGAGGAACAAGTCGGATGCCAATGGACACCCTTCTCCATACGCCTGCGTCGAGGAACAAGTATGGACGCCAACGAACATCCTTGAGCCAATGGATACGATAAGTAATACTTGAATCCTATAAAGGTGTATCACTCATCGTCGAGGAACAAGTCGGACGCCAATGGACACCCTTCTCCATATGTCTGCGTCGAGGAGCAACAAGTCGGATGTCGTATCACTCATAGTCGAGGAACAAGTCCGTCGAGGAACAAGTCGGACGCCAATGGACACCTTTCTCCATGCGCCTGCGTCCAGGAACAAGTCGGATGCCAACGGACATCCTTGTCTATACGCCCGCCGCTCCGGTGTACTGTTGTGACTCCTATGTGTATTCTTACCTTTAAGATTTACTCAGATGTGATATTGTGACTCCTATGACAATTGACATTCCGGTCTACCTTGTGACAACTATGTGGTCGCTTACCTAGTACGAGTACTTGGACATGATATCAAAATTTCATGCTTGGTTTGGCAGGATTTCTTTTGGACATGATTGTCGTCTATCGCCGAACAAACAAGTCTAACGCCATTGGCCATCCTCGTCCTACGATCGCCATTCCGGTCTACCTTGCGACTCATATATGCTTGCTTACCTGGTGTTACATTTACTCAAACATGGTACCTGATTTGGCATGATATTTGTTGGAAAATCCGAGGAGCGATAATCGATTACACGGGGGCGAGCAATCACAATGCCACAAGTTTGTTGAGGAGGTTCGACGAACATGCCTACTTCCTCCCGCGACATATCGACCGGACTTTGAGCCTTGGTTCCTAGTTCTCACCCACAGATTCTCCAGCACCGCATCTGTTGTCGCTTTCATTACAAATTCATGATTCAACTTGGAATTCTGGCGGCAAACCAAATTAAAGGATGAAATTTTTTGCCGATTAGCCTTGCTACGCCACGACTAGTTACACAATCCCGGGTTCGCTAAGCGTCGTCTTACCACCCATATGCTTCGTGGGACCGCTACACTAGCGGCCCAATTTGAGAGCCTTGAGCCCTCTGTCCCTAAAAGAATAACTCGATAGGGGGGACACTCTCATCTTTATATGTCGTGCTCGACCTACCCCCCCCCCCCCCCCTCTAGCCGATGGGGGACTAAATCCAATAGAATTCCCCCATCGTTCAACATGGGCCAGTTGGGCCCGCTAACATGAGCCTTCAATCCAACTAACCATGACCAACAACAATGACTAACCGAGATTTGTATCCGAGCCCTTGGGTTGTCAAACATCGGCATATATCGCCAGCTCCCCGTGTGCCTGCTGCTATCAAGTCATCATGGCCTAGGGATGTGGTCTTTGGCTAAATCTCGTCAACAAATATCGGTGTCTTGGTGCCGTGTATGATCTTGCATGGTACAATCTATTGTAACATTATTTTGGGCACACGCGACACTCATTTAGGGTGTAAAACTTGCTAACTAAAGTTTGGCATGGGTACTTGAGCAATCCACTTGATTGCTAGTGGTATTGATGTTGTGCTCACTTATATGATATATCCTTTACTTGGATTACTAACTGGATTTTTCACGATGTTGTGTCTAATTGATATCTCTTGATACCTCTTGATACGGCGAATAAGGATGGAATTTGACACACTTGGGGTGTCGGACTCAAGAAGCAGAGGTGGACATGGATGTCCTAGCAAACACTAGAATCAATGGTATTGTGATTATTTGGCGCACGATTTTGAAAGCCAATTTTGGCAACCCCATCACCACTAGGAAAGATATGAGATCAGAGAGATATGAGATCACACACCATTGGTTGCCAAACCAAAAAAAACAAAGAGCAAGCTTCCTCCTTTTCCTCTACTTTTTTGGAAAGGATGTTGATAACCCACAGCGTCTTCTTTGTTAACAAAGGTCTCATACATCCAAAAACTCGACAATGGGGAAAATCATGGCATCACATGGCAAACTGCCAACTAGATCCGGGGGCATCACCCCGTATGGTGTACCATGAACACCCATCCGTTCCAGCGGACCCTAAGCGTGCACCGGTGCACACGTTCTAGATGTTGTCACCACCGTGGAACCGTCGACCCATCTTCCATTTGTCAACGTCGCAACGACACCAAATAGCGCCACCGCCTTGCGCTCGTCCATCATCACGCGTCCGCCACTGAGACCCCGCTGCGACATGCCGCCGAGACCCATCATTGTCAACGCGGTACGCTCCACTTCCTTGAACACCACATCTGCAACTGGTCCCACAAGCTAGGCGCGACTCCCACACCTTGCCCCCAAGGGGGGAGAACGACACTAGACACCGCCAACGTTCGACTTGGGACGGATCTAGGGTTTCCCCAGAGCGACTTAGGTGGGCTTGCATCACCGACGCCTTTTGGGTTATGATGCTTGCGGGTGTTGCCGTCGAAGGCTGTGACAACCGCTAGAGCCTTCCGGAAATCCCACTCGCCCACCTTGATCTGGGCCGGCTTGTCCACCTAGCACTCCACCTGCGAACCGCTCCGCCACAAGGAGCCAGACCTACGCCCCCAGGTGCCCGCAACTAAAGGATCTGGATACCAGATTCCGTGGCGTCAAGGCGCCTGGAGCTGAGCCACGAGGACGCCCTAGCCGCCGCCACGTCTCAGCTGCCATGTCACAAGGAGGAGGAGCACGCCGCGGTGTTGTCATCATCCCCCGCCCGGGGTTTGCCCAGTGGCGCTCCGGTGGCGGCGAGGAGATGAGAGGCGGTGGCTAGGGTTAGGGAAGGGGAAGGGGAAGGGTTAACTCGTGCTAGATGGCAGGTCAATGAACACGCATCCATATAATGAACATTTTCCATTCAGTTTCTTGGACATTCATGCCTACCTCAAAACAAGTCATCTTTAACCTAAACTCGCTATTTTGCCTTGAGATTAATTATTTTCTAAAGGTTCTAGGGGCGAGTCTCTTTGAATTTGACAAACATGTGGTTATTTCTTCCTAAAAACATTGGTTCCATTTTCGAATAAGGGAAGTATTGAGAACCAACCAATCACATCGTGATCATATATGTTAAGCTATTTGATAGTACAGAAAGGTTCCAGGTATTGTTACAAGTAAATTTTTATTAGGTGTATCCTGGTTTCTTGCTGTTCCATAGTTACTGATGGAAGCATGCCAATGTAGGTACTGGAGCAGTAGGTCTATGTACCCATCTATTCAGTTTTAGATGTCAATGACGTGTAGTTCCAGGGATGACCTTCAGTAACCACCACTACTATTACAGATGTCCATGTCTTTAAAAGGAAGATAACGTGAGATGGTGAAATGTTACGAAACAAATATTAGTTCAACCCATCATCTTATCATATATAAAGTATTATGTTCATTTATTTATTATGCGTAGTATGCATTAATTTCGAGAATGGCCTGTTAAAATCTTTCATTGTGCAGGAAATATTGTGGACACCTTTGTGAGGACATGTTCACTCCCTGCTGGCATTGAGGATGAATGGAGGAAGAGAAAGGAAGCCCAAACTCTGAAAAGGCTCGAGGTGAAGAGGAAGAGGATCGAGAGGAAGAACTCCTCCAACGTATCTGCAGAGGCAGTTGGACAGATACTAGAAGAGATGAATGCAACTGCAAACATACAGAGAGTAGAAAGTTCTGATGATCTCTCTATGAGGAATAAGCAGACAGGAAGACATGTGAACCATAGCAATGTCAGGCGTCACTCAAGTGGGCTTCCTCCAACATATCAGGCTACAGTTGCGGCACAAGGTAGCTGCTTGCCAGGGAAACTGAAAAGGCATAATTCAGCTATGAAAGGTAAATTGTTATGCTGCTATATTGAATTATTATGTTAAGACCAGTAAAATGTGTTTTCCTGTAGCAGCTCGCAAGCCTGATAGTTTGATCTGACAGTGCAATATTCCTGCTTCCATGTTTAGTTCCTCGTGTTGCTCCTTAAGAAATAATGCTAGTTTAGTCATCTAGGCTTTACGAGATCTTTAAGGTACTTGGCTTTGTTGTCTGTACAACCAAGTCAACCATCATACACCCAACAAATTAAGTTGTAGCCTGGATTCATCTGGCCCTTTCAGATAGAACCCTGCAAATTGCAGTACCTGTCTATTGAACATACCCTTGAGCAGAACTGCAAAAATACCAAGAGTTGACTATGCAATTATCTGCCTTGTAAAACTACTACTGATGATCTTAAGTGTTCTATGTGTGCTACAATTCAGAGGCAGTTCTTTCTATGTCACTATTTCCTACCTTTTGTCTGATTACTTATATTGCTCCTTAAGGTATGTTAACGTCTGATCTTACAGGCACTCCTAGCACTGAAGAGCGGAGCCTGTCATCAGCTGTTCCACCGTCGTCCGAGGGTACAAACGGCATGCTCCCAGCTGAGAGTGCGAACAGCGGCACCGTCAAAGCAACCCCTTCACCTTCAGCATTGGAAGTAAAAGCAACAGCAGTTGGTTCCAGGGGAGAGCAGCAACCTAGTTCCGGAAGACTGGCGGCAAGAGCTAAGAGCACAGGAGATGTGGAGAGAATGATGATGCAGGAGATGCCATGTGTGTGCACCAAGGGTCTCCCCAACGGCAAGAAGATCGAAGGCTTCCTGTACAAGTACAGGAAAGCTGAAGAGGTGAGGATCGTGTGCGTGTGCCATGGTAGCTTCCTTACTCCCGCGGAGTTTGTGAAGCATGCTGGAGGCGGCGAAGTCGCCAACCCGCTGAGGCATATCGTCGTCAACCCTATCCAGATTCTCTGTCTTAGAGCACCGCATGTGGATCACGCAAGTGTTCCGTATGTAGTTTCACCCTTAAGCTTAGCTTCAGACTGTGTTTATGTTAGTATGCTACAGACTTACATCGCAGTGGTCGTTAGACATGGTGGGAGATAGCTCCTACAGACAAATAAATAGTAACATAACAGATAAAATTGTCGGAATGTTCTGGTCAGCGCTTGTTCTTGCGACTTTTTTTCCATTGCTGAAGCCCTAGGGTCTGCAAATCTGATTGTTCTTGTAGATAGAGGGAAGATCTTACCAGCCTGCCGGAGCAAATTCTGTGATGACCGTCCATTACGGCAACTGGTGTTACTTGCTGGTGGGTGGTGGCTTCTCACAGCTCAGACTACCCAGTCACCACTGATTTTTTTTTTAGATAAAGAACATTCATATTAATATCGCGAAGGTATCAATTACACTGATGTAACACTGATATCGCGAAGGTATCAATTACACTGATGCAACCATGTACAGGAAAGCTGGTAAAAGAGGGGAAATATAACCAGCCCACCGGATGAACCATCCATTATGGCGACTGGCCTTAGGCGTTGGTGGGTTCTAATAGCTCCCAGACTACACAATCGCCACCGATAGAGCACCTATTTCATCTTCAGTTAGTAGCTTACCATGTAAATGACTGCAGACACAAAGTGAGGGCACATCTTTACATCTTCATGATTCTTACCATAGCATTGTTACAGATCCTCCTAGTAGTAGAATTATCTTGGGTCGGCAGATAATTGTGCAAAATATGGGGACAAAAACATACAGAATACTTTTGGCACAATATAGTATTCCTTTCAGATTTTTGTTACCAGGCACTTTTTAGTACTTCACAGCGGTAGGAGAATAATGTTTTCTGAGAACACATAAGAATATGTAGCTTCTTGATGCTCAGCCACAAGGAAAAACACTTGGTTCAAAAACTAAATGAATGTACAGGTAGCAAATATCAACTGGGGCTGAGCAGACAGACATCACTTTAATAATGAATGCAACACTGAGTTTCTGTTCTCATCATTTGCACAAGGAATTTGCAGATCAAGTAGGAACAGAACAGTTTACTGGATCACTCTGATTTCTTCAGAAACAAACATCTACACATAAGTTACTACATCTCAGGAGCAGTATAGCAGGAAGACATTACTCGAGCAGAACTCTTCGAGAAAGTTTGGCCAAAACATGGCGTCAATCTATCAGGTGGTGAGCTTGGCAGTCTCGTCAATTTGCATCTTATAGCTAAGCGGTGAGCTTGGCAATCTCCTCAAGCTGGTACTTTGCTTCAGTAGCAAAGTCAACAGGTGACTCGCTCCTGACGGTGATCCTCTGCCTCTTCTCGCCCATGTACTCGTTCTGAGCCACGCTCACACGGAACAGGTGGGGAACCCAGGTAGCTTCTTTGAGCTTGAGCTGGAACCTTTCATCACCCTCCTGCAAAACAGAGTGACAGTCTTAGACACAGGTTACAAAGAGGAAGCATGTTGTATTGAGTCTGAATCGAAAGCAGGACATGTTACCTCTTTCCTGATCCGATCAAGCTCATCAGCGCTGCAGCCAACAATCCTCTCTGCTTGGTCATTGAAAAGAGAAACCCAGGCCTCACCAGTGGGATCAGAGACCTTGATGACCATGATGTACCTGAAGAGACGCAATGAACAGGCACTTAGCATTGGCTCTGCATGAATCATTTCACAGTAGTACACAGATATGGTGCGTGCAACAGACCTCAGCGAGCACTCCTCGTAGTTCTTCTGGCACCCTTCGCACCAGTATCCTGATCCGCCACCTTCAGTGACCTTCTTGTTGCATGTGGTACAGGCACGGTACCACATAGTCTGGTCAGGCTTGATGTGGCTTATGTGAGCATGTAGGCTAAAGAAAGCAGGCTGTAAAGAAATTCAGGTCAGCTTACTTAGGACAAGTGCACATTTTACACTGAATTATGCAGATTCACATGAACTTTGTACTGTTACAAACACTTCAAGATTTTACCTTGTCCTGACCCAAATCAGGGTCGCTTGTGATGTGAGACAGGAAAACTCTGTCAGAGTACATTGACCTCAAGCCACCAGGACTAGATGCACCCATACCAGCACCAACTGATGTCATGGAAGTGCCCTTGCCTTCAGATTCGTACCTGTTTGAAAAATATGGTCAAGATCCATCATGAAAAAAGTGTGGAAACCCAATGAAAAGCTAACAGCAGTTAGTATCAGGGAGTTACCAGAATTTAAGCTTTTCTGTCTCAGGCAACTCAGGGTTAATTACAAGGGTGCTTTTGCCCACGGTAGAAGCGGACACTCCTGATAGACAGATGTGGCAACATGCTATTAGTACGAACAGAACTTCATTTGAATCCAGATAAAAATTAATTGAAAAGGTATCACAAGCATACCTTGAAAGTCAGACACTTTCAGGCCCTTCACTGCAATGATAGGTGCAGAGTCAACCATGTCCAACAGCTCTTCACCAACAGTGGTGGCAAGATCGCTCCAAAGAGAAATTGTGACGGTTTTGTTCCTATAATCAAATTAACTGTGAATCAGCACATAAAACACATTTTAAGCCATCAACATCACATACACCACATTAAGTAGATGCTTACGAGTCATCTGCAATGACAATGTCACGCTTTGGAATAGACTCATTGTCAATCTTTCTTCTGATACTGAGAGTAGGCGACACGCTCTGAACAACACCAACAATATCTACAGATAAACATGAAACAGAGAGTAAGATCAGTCAGACTGCATACAAGGTACTAAAATAGCTCACTGAATTTAAGAAAGCATTCCTCACCTACTAGCTCCCTGCCACCAACGTATGGCCCTAGCATATCGATCTTGACAAAATTGTATTGCACTGGTGGAATAAAAGATTCCCCCTCAGCCTCTTCAACAACAGCACTCTCATTCAGGGTCATCTCATAGTCGTTCTGGACTGTCTTGAACTGCTTGTTGGCAATCCTAAGTGACCCCTTGGAGATGTAGTAAACTTTCCCCAGCTCAAACACGGGAAAGAACTTCTTCGCAGCCTCATTGAACATGGTAGCCTGGATCTGGGTGCCCTGTACACGGAACAAACTATGTGAGCAACAAGAAGGTCACTGAAGGCCGAACACATCATTGAAGCTCAGTTCACATAATCAACATAAAGCAAAGCATTCGACATAAGTCTTACATCCTCATCGGTGAGTTCTACATTGAAGACGTGGCCTTCTCCACGGGCATTCCTGTAAGATCTCAGGTTGCCCTTGCTGGTGACACGAACCTTGATGACCCAGTTACCCTGGTAGGGATTGAGGGAGATCAATGGATGGACCCTCCTTGTGATGGCCAAGCGCGCTGCTGGAGCAGCACTGCAAGACAGGAATGAGAGCAGTGAGCAGCAATTCTTTACAACAAAAATAAAACAGAAAAACGGCAAGGTAAGGAGACTGCAAAATGCGCTTACTTTCCGCGCTGCTCGCTAACAATCTGGGACGCGGACTTCACGTCCTGCCTCGGCTTCAACACAATCGCTGCAGGCTTGGACAGAGCCGCGGGCTCCTCTTCTATCTTGACCTCGCTCTTGATCTCGGCGTCTAGAGCCGGGGACACGACCTCGCACTTGGTGATGATCAAGACCCTGCGGTGTGCCGTATGTAGCAGAATATATTCAGCAAATGATGACACAGATCTGCAGGAATGGCGCAATGTTGACGGAGGATTTAGTTACCTGTCCTGCTTCCCCGGGATCTCGTTGCAGGTGTAGTTGAGGATGCGGACAAGGCCGAGGTTCTGGATCTTGCCGGAGCGGACCTCCGACGCGAAGTGGGTGGAGAGAATCGCCTTGATCTTGGCCTTCCCGTCGCTAGCCATGAAACTGCAAGGCAACAATAATTCTTCAGACTACCTGGGCAAACAGAGGAATCGGCGCAGAGGAGAACAGATCTGCCGATTACAAGAAAGAAATGGCAGAGATCCGGACGGGTGGAGAGACTAAACGAACTATTCGAGGTACACAAAGAACATCCGAGGAATTACTGAGGAGACTGGGAGAGACGACACTCACGTGAAGCGGGAGCCGATGGGCTTGAGGTCGACGACCTGCACGACGGTGTCCGGAACGTCCTCGGCCGAGGCCGGCGACGGGTTGGCGAGGACGTAGGCCACGGCGTCCGGTGTCACGGAGATAGCGGGGGCGGCGGCCATGAGTTTCCTCTCCGATGGGATTCCTGTGTCTTCCGGAAGAAGATTTCGCTTGTGTGGTTGGGAGCGGTGGTGGCGGCGGAGGAAATGGTTTGGAATTGGGGAGAGGGGATGAGATCTGCGCGCTTGTTATAAGGTGCTTCTGGGGGAAAATGGCGGGCGGGGGCGGGGTTTGGTTTTGTGTGTGATTTGCCGCGGGTTTCTGTGAACGGCGGGAGGCTGGGGCGGCGCGTGGCTGGGTTTTTTGGTTCCGTTTTGGTGACTCTGGCGGGAGAAATTTGGGGGAGTTTTCGCGCCGGAATTGCGCGGAGAGAGAGTAAGGCTGGGCTAGGACAAGCCGGTAAAACTTCACGGGGTCGGGCCCAATACATTCACGCTGCTTCTATTTTTTCATTTTTTGTTTTCTATTCCCGTTTTCTTTGTTTTATTTTCTGTTTCCTTTGTCATTTTTATTTGTGTTTCTATTATTTATTCACTCCTGGTTTTATTTTATTTTATTTATTTATTTATCTCCACTACTTATAAAAGAGAGGGGAAAATTGAACCTCGAAAGTCCATCAACAAGCATCACACGGTCAACAATCATTTGTTCTCCCCCCCCCCCCTAATTTCCGCCAACCTCTCCCACAATTTCTGTTAAAAAAACTCTCTCCAAAAAATTTCCGAGCATCCTTACCCCCACGAATCCCATGCCCATGTTTCTTTTTTAATTCCAAGCCCACATGCGAGATCCATAGCTTCCATCCCGGGCGTGCCACCGACGCGTCCATCCGCTCGCGATCAAACTATCTTCTCCCAAAAAGAACTCGCCCTACACGTCGCTCTGCTGCTGCGGCGCACCCCCAATCTTCGCCTCCACACCGCACCCGTCGAAGCCCTCCATAGATATCTTGCATCGACGTGTTGTACCCTCTCATTTCTCTCTCTCCTTTGGGTTTCCGCCCCTTTCTATCTCTCTAAGGAGGGCGAAAGGAGAGTGATGATGCTGAAGGACTATGTTGGCTGTCCTCTCCCCTGCGATTTTCCTCTCCCTGGTCTAAAATCATCTCTCTGAACTGTAGTGCCAAAGACGAGCAGCTGGCAAGCGACCGGGGCGGCCAACGGGCTAGCGATTCATATCGTATGAGGAGATTATCGCGGTCCGGAGCTTCGAGTGGGTGGTGCTCCTCGCCGCCAAGAGCCAGTGCTGACTCAAGAGCGACGACGTTGGCTATGTCAATGGCATCGAGACGTACTTCATCGACTAGTACGTTAGGGAAGCTCACTACGTAGTCAGAGCACTAGCATCGGCCAAGGGTGGGTGGACGGGTGGCAACCGCGGTCTTCATGAAGGCCGACACAGGGCGCAATGTGCAAGGAAGGAATCGTGGTCGGGGAGGGGACAATCGGGCTGTCGTGTGCGCACCTCTACCACAATGGATGCATCCTGAAGTGGTTTGCTATCCGTAAGATGTCCCGATGTGATGCCACAAGTTGCCCACCGATGATGATGAGTACAAGACATCGAAGGCGAGGCAGGGTGTTGACAGTGGAAATGTTGATAACGACATGTATGACGTTTTTAATTGTTGGGCTAAGGCCGAGCAATTCGCTTAATGGGTTAGGCGATGTGGCGTTAATAGATTTTAAATAGCTCAACTTGCATAAGTTATTTTTAGCAGGAGGGGGGTGAAACAAATGTAAATTGGGTATCTAGATGTCAGCTTAATTAGGTTGTTTGTTTCCAATCTAACAGGATGAAATAAATTTGAAATTGCAGTGCGGGACAATAAAAATGATTGTATCCATCTTGCCTTTCAAGTTCATTATACTATTCTAATGTTAACCCACAGCTATTGACATGTTTCTAGAAACGCTAGGCAATATAGCTCCAATTAATTTTGATGTGGTTCAAACGATTTGGGACAAAGCTTCAAACTTCTCAAATACATTGTATAGGGAATCATTTATTGTTTATGAGTGCCACAAGGTTTATAATATGTGCATCTTTGTTTAATCATCAACTTAATATTGACAATTATCCAATATGCTACAAGTAACTCTGTATAAGCTTGACTTCTTAGCGACAATGTTACATCGTCTTGAAACCAACATGGACGTTAAACTGGCATACACGACTCTAAAGCAAAAGTTCAAGGGGATAAAAAAGAGGGATACCAAATAGTTTTAGAAAATAGTAAAATACACATGTTCTATGACAAACAATAGGAAACTGACATACAAGGCACCGAAGGTTTTGGGATGGTCGTTGGAGCATGTAGCCTGAAAACTACGGTGAGGATGGAGACCACGAGGATGATGTCCATCCACTCGAGAAGGGTGAGCGGTGTGGGCCCAATGAGACTTCTAAGTTGGGTCAATGGGGGATGTTGGGAAGTTGCATACCGGAGAGGCAGAGGAGGTCAGAGATCTTGAGCAGAGAGAGAGAGATATTGTACCCATATATCATCGTTATGATCCCCAGTTAAGGTAAGATGATTGATAACATCCAAAGTATAACATTCGATCATGCGTTCACTAGATATTCTCATAATATAGGAATTATAGTCAATGCCAACTTCATGTGTACTTTGCTAAATACATTACAATTGTTTAGTCTCTTTTAGCAAGATCATATACTTGGGTCGGTTCAGTATTATTGTTACCCTAACAATAAACTCTTACGTTTTGCTAGACTTTTAATCAAGTCCACGAACAGGAAAGTGTGATCATCTCACAAACCATAAGTTAATCTTAGAGACATGATTAGGAACTCTTATTTGTTTATGTCTTCACACCCGGACAAAGATTTTTCTTTGAAAGCTCGCTTTTCAGGTGCTATAGCAGTTGTATCATGATAACATCAACTTAATTTTGAACTTGGAGATAGAATAGTAACAAAATATTATTGTCCATAGGGCATATCTCTAGAAGTCTCCAGCTTTCACTAGATTCAATGATGCTATGTTTAGTATGATGACATAACACCTATGAAAATCCGATGTTACTCACACTATGCATGTGGTACCTTAGACCATTGTCTTTCACATTTCGATCTCATCAACTTGTCATAAACTTGTGTTGGATTTATTAGGAATTGGAATTGTGTAAACCTGGTTTCGTAGTAACATTAATAATCCAAGCGTTTCCGAATGAATTATCATACCGTCTTTGAAACCTCACTAACTCAAATGACTTTTATCCAATAACTTGCAATCCATGATGTCTCACATTGTGTTGCAACTATCCATAGTAATATACCATAGAGTTCGCTCATAATACTCCAATGTTGATAATTATATAACATACGGTATTACGAATTCAATAATCATAATCCGAATTAAAATCTATGAAAATCTGATTTCGTAATTCCTGATGGCGTGTGAACACACGTTCGTTGGGAGACCCCAAGAGGAAGGTATGATGAGTACAATAGCAAGTCTTTCCTTAGTAAGAAACCAAGATTTAATTGGACCAGTAGGAGAAAGAAATCACTTATGAAGGTTGTTGACAGCTGCTGAAAACAAAGGATTAGACGTATAGTGTGGAAAATGATGTTTGCTTGCAGTTAATGAAATGAGAACAGTGTTTGTAGTGAAAAAGAACAGTGTTTGCAGTAGGTTGTATTATCCGTGTAAAAGAATGGACCAGGGTCCACAGTTCACTAGTGGTGTCTCTCCATAACAGATAAATAACATGTTGGGTGAACAAGTTACAGCTGGTCAATTGACAAATATAGAATGCACCGTAATGCATATACATAACATGATGACTACTACGATATTCATTTGGGCATTACAACATGAGACATAGACCGTTATCCTACTGCATCTATGAGTAATAATCATCTATCAGTACGTCATCTGAGCAAACTTTGGGTATTACGTTGCAAGCAACAGACTATTGCACTAAGTAAAGTGAGTAATATTCCGAAAAATAGGAACTTCGGCTTTTGTTTCGTCCAATTCCGAGAATATTTCCAGAACAGGTTTTCTGAAATACAAAAACAGCACACAAAAAATGAACGGGCACTGTGGCATCTTGTCAATAGGTTAGTCCCAGAAAATGCATAGAAATGTATGAAGTGTATAGAAAACATGTAGCAATTGGCATAATATCAACATGAAACATCAGAAATTATAGATACGTTGGAGACGTATCAAGCATCCCCGGGCTTAGTTCTACTCTTCCTCCAGTAGGTAAAACGATAACAACAAAATAATTTCTGAGGTGACATGCTACCAAACAATCTTGATCGAATAATATTGTAACGCACAAGTCATGAATGAAGTGATCCAAGACAATGGTCTATAGTTTGCTAACAAATAGATAACCGAGTAAACAACTAAATCATATGAGAAAAAAAATTCATGAATAGTACTTTCAAGACAGAGTTTTGCATAAGAGTTAACTCATAAAGCAATAGATTCTAAATAAAAGACATCGATCAACACGTAGAAAGATTTAAGTTTCAGCACTGGCTTTCAACTTTCAACATATATATCTCATGGATATTGTCAACACAAAGAAATATAATAAGTGCAACAAACTAGCATGTAAAAATTGTTCCACACAAAGTTGACACAAATGTTTTCTTCTGATACAGAAATAAGTAGGAAAACTGACTCAACATAAAAGTAAAAGAAAGGCCCTTCGCAGAGGAAAGCATGTATAAGTCATGTGCTAGAGCTTTTTAAGGTTTTAAAAACATATAGAGGGTATGCAAATAAATTTTGAGAGAGGTGTTTGTCTATGTTAACGAATGACATAGAATGATTTATCATCCTTTCATGTTTAAATGCTTCAAGAGTAGCTCCCATAGAAAGAACGATAAAGTCCCTCTTCTCCTTGGTTTGAACAAGCTAAGTTCATGATTTCTCAAGCCCATAGTGTTAGGAGATTTATTTGGTTATAAGTTGTAATTTATCTTTTAGGGGTTGGGCACCCGCTTGCCTGCTCTTTTTGTAATATCAGGGACTAGCACGATATGCATGCTAGTCAAGGTGTGAAGTCAGATTAACATGACAGAGACAATAAAGCATCCAATACTTCCTCTTGAGCTAAAATAGAGCACAAGCAGGTTTAATAATTTTGAAGGTTTAAAGGTAGCACACGAAATATTTACTTGGAATGGCAGGAAATACCACATAATAGGTAGGTATGATGGACACAAATGGCATGGATTTTGGCTCAAGGTTTGGATGCACCAGAAGCATTCCCTCTCGGTATAGAGTTTAGGCTAGCAAGGTTGTTTGAAGCAAACACAAGATATCAACTAGTACAACAAGACTTACATGAAAACAAATTGCAAGCTTTATAAGACTCTATACTGTCCTCCTCGTTACTCAAACACCTTTTACCAGAAAATATCTAGACCTTAGAGATACCAATCATGCAAACCAAATTTCAACAAGATATACAGTAGTTCTCCACTAATAGGTTTTAACCACATGATACAGGAGCTTAAACATGAACTACTTGAAAGCTCACAACAGTTGCCAAGTATCCAATTATCCAAGACAGTGATCTACAAGAGTATGTATGTCTTTTCCAATATACCATCTACCACATATAGCATTTTCTATTTGCAACCAAATACCATTTAATTATTGCAACACAAAGTCTATAAATAAGTTATCAATGAAGCAACAGAGTACTACTCGACAAGAACTAACAACTCTGAATAAGAGATGCATGAAAACTAGGAGCTAAAATGAAGCAATAAATGAAGAATATGAGTATTCATATGAAAAGGCGGAGCGTGTCCGCACAAGAATTATAGGATCCAACCAAGTTTATTATAGAAAATAAAAGAAAATAAAAACAAACATATGCTCCAAGTAAAGTACATAAGATGTGAACGAATAAAAATATAGTTTCACTAGAAATGACATCATAGGTTGTTGATGAAGAAGGGGATGCCTTGGGCATCCCCAAGCTTATACGCTTGAGTCTTCTTGAAATTTTTTGGGATGATCCACGGGGTCATCCCCAAGCGTATACTTTTCACTCTTCTTGATCAAATTATATCATCCTCTTCTCTTGACCCTTAAAAACTTCCTTCACACCAAACTCAAAGTAATTCTCATTAGAGGGTTAGTGCATAATCAAAAAACTCACATGTTTTGCAAGGACACAAGTATTACCAATACTTTCTAAACATTAGCTACAATCGTTGATGTTTTGTGGAGCAAAGAAATCCATTCAACATAGTAAAAGAGAGAATGCAAAATAAAAGGCAGAATCTGTCAAAACCAGAACAGTTTGTAACGAAGAAATTTTTCGAGGCACTTACGTTGCTCAGATCAGAAAACCCAAAACTAAGAAAAGTTGCGTACATATCTAAGGATCACGCAAAAAAAAATCAAGATGTTTAGATTTTCTTGGAATTTATTATGAATTAAACGGTGGGCAACAAAAATCTATTCCTGCGCAGAAATCCGAATCTAGCATCAACTTTCCACTAGAGACTTTACTTGGGACAACAATTCAAAAAAGGTAAAGATACAAAGGAGTTGTTACATAAGTAAACAACACCTTGACTCAAAGAAAACAAAAGAAAAATTACAGAAATAAACAATGGGTTATCTTCCAAGAGTGTTTTTCTTTAAAGTCTTTTAGCTAGACACGGAAAGGAAGAATCAAGTATTTTCAAGCGAAGAAGCATCCAAATCGATAATTTTCTCTAAAACACAGCTTGTGAAAATTGGTACTTTAGGTACCTAATACGTCATAAACGTATCCCTAATTTCCAATGTTCCATGTTGTTTTCTTATTGTCTCCCACATGTTTGCTATACACTTTATGTCATTTTTATCAATTTTCCGGACTAACCTATTGACAAGAGGCCACAAAGCGAGTTACCTTTTTTCTATTGTTTTTAGTTTTACAAAAGTTATCTGGAAATATTCTCAGAATTGGAAAATTCGAAGCCCGGAAGTCTTAGAAATCCCGGAGGTTCCATGGAGTCCCGAAGAGACCCGGAGGGGGGCCTCAGGGGGCCCACACCATAGGGTGGCGCGGTTCCCCCTTGGCCGCGCCAAGGGGTGGTGTGGGGCCCCCAGGCCTCCACCGCCTCTGCCCTTTCGCCTATTTATTCCCCCCGAGGCAAAAACCCTAGATATATCCCACTTTTACCCGAGAAACACCCAATGGTCCTATGTTACTTGATGTTATAAATTATAATAATACTGAAAATATGATTTATATAATGTGTCCCATACCTTTTATGAGTGATCAATCATATTGTTTTTCTATTATTAAAAGTGGGAAAAAATAGGAGTTGATTTTAAATTTTGATCCCACTGTTTTGGAGCTTGATATGAATTGTGTGCTTTTAGATCATGACAAACATGTTTTATGTGATAGTTATGTTGTTGAGTTTGTTCATGACGCTAATGAAAAATATTATGATAGAGGAAAATATGGTTGTAGGAATTTTCATGTTACTAAAACACCTCTCCTTTTATTGGAAATTTTGAAGTTGCTCTTGTTTTACCTTCCCATGATTTCTAGTTTGAGCTTCTTTAATTTATTTCTTTACAAGATTCCTATGCGCAGGAAGTGGGGTAGACTTATATTTGTTTTATACTTGCTTCTTGATGCTCTCTTTTTCTTAATTCATATTTATTATGTGAGCATCTTCTTCACTTGAAAATACTTGAATCCACATATCTCGGCCTAGCTAAAAGGCGTTAAAGAAAAGCACTTCCTGGGAGATAACACATGGTTTTATTTTTGCTTTGTTTTTCTATATTTTCTTTGATTCAAGAGGATGTATAATTCTGTAGAAACTCCTTTGTATCTTTATTTTCATGTATTAGTTGCGCCAAGTTAAGTTTCTGACGAAAGTTGGAGTTGGTTTTGGGATTTCTGCGCAGGAAACAGATTTCTGTTTTCCACCATAAAATATCGTGAAAATCCATAAAGGTAAAAATTACCTGAATTTGTTGTGCTTATTCCACAGATAATTCCGTAACTTTTTCACTCTTTAAGCTTTTTGATTTGAGGAGTGTAAGTGCCCCAAAAAAAATCGGCTTTACAGAATGTTCTGCTTTTTGCAGATTCTGCCATTTTTCTTGCATTTGCTCTTTTACGATGTCAAGTGGATTTCTTTGCTTCAAGAAACATCAGTGCATGTAGCTAATGTTTAAAAGTATCAATAGCACTTATGCCCATACAGAACTCATGTATTTTTTTATTGTTGCACTAACCCTCTAATGTGAATTACTCTTTGAGTGTGGTGTAAAGGAAGTTTTCAAGGGTCAAAAGAAGAGGTGATATATGTGATCAAGAAGAGTGCAAGGTCAAAGCTTGGGGATGGCCCCGTGGTTCATCCCATAAAATATTAAGAAGACTCAAGCATCTAAGCTTGGGTATGCCCAAGGCATCCCCTTCTTCATCAACCATTTATCAGGTCACTTCTAGTGAAACTATATTTTTATTCGGTCACATCATATGAAATTTACTCGGAGCGTCTGTTATTTTTTTGTTTTGTTTTCTTTTGTTTTCCTTGATGAGATAATATTATTGGAACCTAGCATCCTTTTTTGGGAGACAGACACGCTCCGCTTTTTCTTTTGAATACTCGTTATGCTCGTATTCTTAGTTTTTTCTTCTAGCTGCTGCGAAAATTCTTGTTTATACGTGACAGAAAAATAGGAACTTCGGCTTTTGTTTCGTCCAATTCCGAGAATATTTCCAGAACAGGTTTTCTGAAATACAAAAACAGCAAAAAAAAACATGAACGGGCACTGTGGCATCTTGTCAATAGGTTAGTCCCAGAAAATGCATAGAAATGTATGAAGTGTATAGAAAACATGTAGCAATTGGCATAATATCAACATGAAACATCAGAAATTATAGATGCGTTGGAGACGTATCAAGCATCCCCGGGCTTAGTTCTACTCTTCCTCCAGTAGGTAAAACGATAACAACAAAATAATTTCTGAGGTGACATGCTACCAAACAATCTTGATCGAATAATATTGTAAAGCACAAGTCATGAATGAAGTGATCCAAGACAATGGTCTATAGTTTGCTTACAAATAGATAACCGAGTAAACAACTAAATCATATGAGAAAAAAATTCATGAATAGTACTTTCAAGACAGAGTTTTGCATAAGAGTTAACTCATAAAGCAATAGATTCTAAATAAAAGACATCAATCAAAATGTAGAAAGATTTAAGTTTCAGCACTGGCTTTCAACTTTCAACATATATATCTCATGGATATTGTCAACACAAAGAAATATAATAAGTGCAACAAACTAGCATGTAAAAATTGTTCCACACAAAGTTGACACAAATGTTTTCTTCTGAGACAGAAATAAGTAGGAAAACTGACTCAACATAAAAGTAAAAGAAAGGCCCTTCGCAGAGGAAAGCATGTATAAGTCATGTGCTAGAGCTTTTTAAGGTTTTAAAAACATATAGAGGGTATGCAAATAAATTTTGAGAGAGGTGTTTGTCTTTGTCAACGAATGACATAGAATGATTTATCATCCTTTCATGTTTAAATGCTTCAAGAGTGGCTCCCATAGAAAGAACGATAAAGTCCCTCTTCTCCTTGGTTTGAACAAGCTAAGTTCATGATTTCTCAAGCCCATAGTGTTAGGAGATTTATTTGGTTATAAGTTGTAATTTATCTTTTAGGGGTTGGGCACCCGCTTGCCTGCTCTTTTTGTAATATCAGGGACTAGCACGTTATGCATGCTAGTCAAGGTGTGAAGTCAGATTAACATGTCAGAGACAATAAAGCAGCCAATACTTCCTCTTGAGCTAAAATAGAGCACAAGCAAGTTTAATAATTTTGAAGGTTTAAAGGTAGCACACGAAATATTTACTTGGAATGGCAGGAAATACCACATAATAGGTAGGTATGATGGACACAAATGGCATGGATTTTGGCTCAAGGTTTGGATGCACCAGAAGCATTCCCTCTCGGTATAGAGTTTAGGGCTAGCAAGGTTGTTTGAAGCAAACACAAGATATCAACTAGTACAATAAGACTTACATGAAAACAAATTGCAAGCTTTATAAGACTCTATACTGTCCTCCTCGTTACTCAAACACCTTTTACCAGAAAATATCTAGACCTTAGAGATACCAATCATGCAAACCAAATTTTTACAAGATATACGGTAGTTCTCCACTAATAGGTTTTAACCACATGATACAGGAGCTTAAACATGAACTACTTGAAAGCTCACAACAATTGCCAAGTATCCAATTATCCAAGACAGTGATCTACAAGAGTATGTATGTCTTTTCCAATATACCATCTACCACATATAGCATTTTTTATTTGCAACCAAATACCATTTAATTATTGCAACACAAAGTCTATAAATAAGTTATCAATGAAGCAACAGAGTACTACTCGACAAGAACTAACAACTCTGAATAAGAGATGCATGAAAACTAGGAGCTAAAATGAAGCAATAAATGAAGAATATGAGTATTCATATGAAAAGGCGGAGTGTGTCTCTCTCCCGCACAAGAACTATAGGATCCAACCAAGTTTATTATAGAAAATAAAAGAAAAAACAAACAAACATATGCTCCAAGTAAAGTACATAAGATGTGAACGAATAAAAATATAGTTTCACTAGAAATGACATCATAGGTTGTTGATGAAGAAGGGGATGCCTTGGGCATCCCCAAGCTTATACGCTTGAGTCTTCTTGAAATTTTTTGGGATGATCCACGGGGTCATCCCCAAGCGTATACTTTTCACTCTTCTTGATCAAATTATATCATCCTCTTCTCTTGGCCCTTAAAAACTTCCTTCACACCAAACTCAAAGTAATTCTCATTAGAGGGTTAGTGCATAATCAAAAAACTCACATGTTTTGCAAGGACACAAGTATTACCAATACTTTCTAAACATTAGCTACAATCGTTGATGTTT
Organism: Alopecurus myosuroides; assembly: GCA_028641055.1. NCBI lineage: Eukaryota > Viridiplantae > Streptophyta > Magnoliopsida > Poales > Poaceae > Alopecurus > Alopecurus myosuroides. The sequence continues at coordinate 251,363,503 of CM054062.1, forward strand.
TGTGGAGCAAAGAAATCCATTCAACATAGTAAAAAAGAGAGAATGCAAAATAAAAGGCAGAATCTGTCAAAACCAGAACAGTTTGTAACGAAGAAATTTTTCGAGGCACTTACGTTGCTCAGATCAGAAAACCCAAAACTAAGAAAAGTTGCGTACATATCTAAGGATCACGCAAAAAAAATCAAGATGTTTAGATTTTCTTGGAATTTATTATGAATTAAACGGTGGGCAACAAAAATCTATTCCTGTGCAGAAATCCGAATCTAGCATCAACTTTCCACTAGAGACTTTACTTGGGACAACAATTCAAAAAAGGTAAAGATACAAAGGATTTGTTACATAAGTAAACAACTCCTTGACTCAAAGAAAACAAAAGAAAAATTACAGAAATAAACCATGGGTTATCTTCCAAGAGTGTTTTTCTTTAACGTCTTTTAGCTAGACACGGAAAGGAAGAATCAAGTATTTTCAAGCGAAGAAGCATCCAAATCGATAATTTTCTCTAAAACACATCTTGTGAAAATTGGTACTTTAGGTACCTAATACGTCATAAACGTATCCTTAATTTCTAATGTTCCATGGTGTTTTCTTATTGTCTCCCACATGTTTGCTATACACTTTATGTCATTTTTATCAATTTTCCGGACTAACCTATTGACAAGAGGCCACAAAGCGAGTTACCTTTTTTCTATTGTTTTTAGTTTTACAAAAGTTGTTCTGGAAATATTCTCGGAATTGGAAAATTCGAAGCCCGGAAGTCTTAGAAATCCCGGAGGTTCCATGGAGTCCCGAAGAGACCCGGAGGGGGGCCTCAGGGGGCCCAAACCATAGGGTGGCGCGGTTCCCCCTTGGCCGCGCCAAGGGGTGGTGTGGGTCCCCCAGGCCTCCACCGCCTCTGCCCTTTCGCCTATTTATTCCCCCCGAGGCAAAAACCCTAGATATATCCCACTTTTACCCGAGAAACACCCAATGGTCCTATGTTACTTGATGTTATAAATTATAATAATACTGAAAATATGATTTATATAATGTGTCCCATACCTTTTATGAGTGATCAATCATATTGTTTTTCTATTATTAAAAGTGGGAAAAAATAGGAGTTGATTTTAAATTTTGATCCCACTGTTTTGGAGCTTGATATGAATTGTGTGCTTTTAGATCATGACAAACATGTTTTATGTGATAGTTATGTTGTTGAGTTTGTTCATGACACTAATGAAAAATATTATGATAGAGGAAAATATGGTTGTAGGAATTTTCATGTTACTAAAACACCTCTCCTTTTGTTGGAAATTTTGAAGTTGCTCTTGTTCTACCTTCCCATGATTTCTAGTTTGAGCTTCTTTAATTTATTTCTTTACAAGATTCCTATGCGTAGGAAGTGGGCTAGACTTATATTGTTTTATACTTGCTTCTTGATGCTCTCTTTTTCTTAATTCATATTTATTATGTGAGCATCTTCTTCACTTGAAAATACTTGAATCCACATATCTCGGCCTAGCTAAAAGGCGTTAAAGAAAAGCACTTCTTGGGAGATAACACATGGTTTTATTTTTGCTTTGTTTTTCTATATTTTCTTTGAGTCAAGGGGATGTATAGTTCTGTAGCTTTGTATCTTTATTTTCATGTATTAGTTGGGCCAAGTTAAGTTTCTGACGAAAGTTGGAGTTGGTTTTGGGATTTCTGCGCAGGAAACAGATTTCTGTTTTCCACCATAAAATATCGTGAAAATCCATAAAGGTAAAAATTACCTGAAATTTGTTGTGCTTATTCCACAGATAATTCCGTAACTTTTTTACTCTTTAATCTTTTTGATTTGAGGAGTGTAAGTGCCCCCAAAAAAATCGGCTTTACAGAATGTTCTGCTTTTTACAGATTCTGCCATTTTTCTTGCATTTGCTCTTTTACGATGTCAAGTGGATTTCTTTGCTTCACGAAACATCAGTGCATGTAGCTAATGTTTAAAAGTATCAATAGCACTTATGCCCATACAGAACTCATGTATTTTTTATTGTTGCACTAACCCTCTAATGTGAATTACTCTTTGAGTGTGGTGTAAAGGAAGTTTTCAAGGGTCAAAAGAAGAGGTGATATATGTGATCAAGAAGAGTGCAAGGTCAAAGCTTGGGGATGGCCCCGTGGTTCATCCCAGAAAATATTAATAAGACTCAAGCATCTAAGCTTGGGTATGCCCAAGGCATCCCCTTCTTCATCAACCATTTATCAGGTCACTTCTAGTGAAACTATATTTTTATTCGGTCACATCATATGAAATTTACTCGGAGCGTCTGTTATTTTTTTGTTTTGTTTTCTTTTATTTTCCTTGATGAAATAATATTATTGGAACCTAGCATCCTTTTTTGGGAGACAGACACGCTCCGCTTTTTCTTTTGAATACTCGTTATGCTCGTATTCTTAGTTTTTTCTTCTAGCTGCTGCGAAAATTCTTGTTTAGCTCTTGTTTTCATTGCATATCTTATTCAGAGATGTTAGTTTTAGTATTTTATGTGAGTACTATCATGTTTTCTTGATATAGCATGTAGAGAATTTTTGTTAAAGCATGTCTTTTATGGTGCTTGTTGGGAAAATAAACTGCTGCTTGAGGTAGAATTTTTAACGGTCCAAGTAGAAGCTTGTATAGACTGTGGCTAGACTTTTTCATATCATACTAGATGTTATTTTAGTTCTAAAGCCTTGTGGTTATTGAGTATCATTATTATCCTCAAATATCTGAGAGTGTTTGATGTGCCATTGAAAGAATCATGAGTTGTTCTTGTCATATTGAAGCATAATTTGTGGTATTCTCCTTTGAATGTTTTATTTGGTTGACTTGGCGCATGCTCACACCATGTTTATGACTATGAACTAGTCACTAATAGACTCTACGATCATTTAGTTTTTGAACTTGTGGTACCACTTATGCTTTGATTAATGATGTTTATGTCGCTATGCATGATTATGGTCATTATTGATCTCTTGATTTGTCGCTCCCAGTCTTCTGCTAGCCTCCACATATACTAAGTATGAGCTCTACTCATGCAATCCAACTCCCAAAAAACCAAAGTTTTCCCATTGTGTCCACCATACCTACCTACACGTGGTAATTAACCGCCACTCCAAGTAAATTGCTCATGTGCTACCTTTAAAACTTTCAAAATTTCTCCTGTTTAGTGTTCCTGTTCTTGCTCATGAGGACGTAAATAGATAATATTTATCTCACTTGTTGATTGGATTTCACACCCTGGACTAGTGGCTTCATCCGCTTATCCAATTTATAGAAGAGCTGGCAGCGGGGTGCCCAGCCCCAAATTAATACAAACAAATTCTCTTCACTATTGTTGCCCCTGATTTATCACTCAAATAATAATTGTGTAAAAAAAAGAGAAAGAGGGATGACCTTCTACACCAGTTGAGTCCTTCATATGGGACCCACACTTGTGAAGTCTAGTTGGTTTGTGACGTACTATATTTTTTGTTTTCCATTTGTTGACATTAGAATACACCTCCCAAAATATAGACACTCATCCATGGTATGTGATTGTTGGCAGGCACCCGAGGATTCAGTTAGCAATTGTTTGTGTAAGATGTTTGGGAGGAGTGTCAAACTTTTTATACCTCTGTTTAATAAAATAAAATCTCTATCACATGAGTGATCCATGCTTCCCTCCTCGAAGGGCATTTCTTTTACTTTTTATGTTGAGTCTCCATCTTCTAACTTTATGCACAATTGAGAGAGCATAGTTGCCATTCTAAGTTTTATGTGCATTTGTCCCAGAAACATTATTAATTGATTCATGATGTGTTATTGCTTGTTCTCTAATTATTTGTTCTAGTCTTCCTCATGAACTTTGAAGGTGTCCTAGCATTTATGTTTGACACTACTCTTGAGGACTTGCGAAATATCACTTTGCCATGCTTTCTTTATACCTGAAACAAACGTATATCTTTCGTTGCATTGTTATCCATGATCTTTTATTTGTGTTACTTATCGTGATGCAAGGTGATTGCTATGCTTTATTGTTAAATTCTATTTATCATGCTTGTGTTGAAGTTATACGATCGCAGCTTACTTATGCTTTAACATTATTGATGATAGAGCTTATGTTGGTAGCATGTCACCTCATAAATTATGTGTTTTTATCGTTTACCTACTCGAGGATGAGTAGGAACTAAGCTTGGGGATGTTGATACGTCATGAACGCATCTTTAATTTCTCATGTTCCATGTTGTTTTCTTATTGTTTCCCAGATGTTTGTTATACACTTTATGTCATTTTTATCAATTTTCCAGACTAACCTATTGACAGATGCCACAGAGTCGGTTCCCTGTTTCTGTTGTTTTTAGTTTTAGAAAAGTTGTTCTGGAAATATTCTCGGAATTGGAAAATTCGAAGCCCGGAAGTCTTAGAATTCCCGAAGGTTCCACAGAGTCCCGGAGGGGGCCTCAGCGGGCCACACCATAGGGCGGAGCGCCCCCTGGCCGCGCCATGGGGTGGTGTGGGCCCCCCAGACCTCCACCGCCTTTGCCCTTTCGCCTATTATTCCTCCTGAGACGTAAAACCTAAATATATTCCACTTTGTCCCGAAAAACACCCGAGGCTGCCGTCATCATCATCTCGAAATCGGGAGGATTTTTGGAGCTCTCCCCGGCACCCTGCCGGGAGGGGAATTCATCACCGGAGGGGTCTACACCACCATGCCCTTCTCCGAAGTGATGCGTGAGCAGTTCATCCCTGGACTACGGGTCCATAGCAGTAGCTAGATGGTTGTTCTCTCCACTTTGTACCTCATGTTTAGATCTTGTGATATGCCTAACATGATCAAGATCATCTTTATGTAATGCTACATGTTGTGTTTGCTGGGATCTGATGAATGTTGAATGCTATGTCTTCTGATTATCAATCTATGATATTATCTTCATGCATATGTTATTTATGATCTTGCATACTCTCCGTTATTAGTAGATGCTCTGGCCAAGTAGATCCTAATAACTCCAAGAGGGAGTATTTATGCTCGATAGTGGGTTCATGCCTCCTTTGCATCTGTGCTCGAGTGATAGAAATGTGACAGATGGAGGATGTGATGTTGCCATTAGGGAGAAAACAAGAATTCTTTGTATAAGGATGATTTTATTGTTTACATTACACACTTTTCTTAATGCAATTATCTGTTGCTTGCAACTTAATACCCAACGTCTGTTCGGATGATATTCGGAGGGTGGATTACTAGTCGTAGATACAGTTGGATGACGGTCTATGTATTTTGTTGTAATGCATGCATGAATCACATAGTAATATTTATGTCTTGCATATGCACTACGGTGCAACCTTGATTTCTGCTAATTGCCTAGCTGTAATTTGTTCACCACACATGTTATTTATCTTTCACGGAGAGACACCACTAGTGAACTGTGGACCCCGGTCCTTTTTCCTCATACTGATAAAACACCTACTGCTTTCATACTGTTTCTACTGCTTTCATATTGTTCTCCTACTGTTTTCCACACCATATGTTTAACCTCTTTGTGTTCAGCAAAACCGGTGAGTTTGACAACCTCACTGCTTCGTTGGGGCAACGTTATTTGATTTTGTTGTGTAGGTTCCACGTTGCTTCTGAACCGGTAGTGCGCCCTGCCATCTTAGCTGCTTCAACCTTCTGAAGTTACTCCTTCCTCCTACTGGTCGATTCAACCTTGGTTTCTTTCTGAGGGAAACTTGCCGCTGCACTCTTCATACCTTCCTCTTAGGGTCTCCCAACTAACGTGTGATCACACACATCAGTACCCCTGAAGATGATTCAACATGTAAATCACTCTTAATTTCACTACAAGTTTTATCAATTTTAAGCACATTATGGGGTTTCGGTTTAGACACCTTGGGAACATACAAGAACTTTTGCTCTTTTCCCACAAAAGCTTTCTCCCTATTAAATTTAAGAGAGTAAAAAGTTGAACTTAAAGTTTCCATAGCCTCCTCTAGTTTACCAATAATGAGGTTTTTATTATCATGGGTATTGGTAGCCTCTAAAAGAGTGATTCTTTTATTGATATTTACTATTGATTCATTAACTTTGCTAGCATTATCAAGGAAATTTGGCAAAATTTTCTCCAGAGAGTTCAGCTTTTTTATAAAATCTTCTAAAGTGATATCGGTTTTAACAACTTTAGTAGGTCGTATTCCTACTAAACTTTCAATTAAATTACAGGCTTCCAAAGCAGGAGTTCCCAAAAAATTACCACCTGTAAGAGTATCTAGAACATATCTATACCAGCTAGTAATACCAACATAAAAATTCCTAAGAAGGATCATGGTAGAAATTGTTTTAGTACATCTATGATGAGCATCACTTATTCTATACCAATAATTTTTCAAACTTCCTCCCCCTTGTTGCCTACTTCAGGAATACTCATTTTAGCAAGATTAAAATAGGATAACAAAAATAACAACTAGAGTACGAACAATTTTTTGTGTGTTTTTTATATAAAGAAACAAACAAGACAAAATAAAATAAACTAAGCAAGACAATAATAAAGTAAAAAAAGATTGGAGGTGAGATACTCCCCTTGCAGAATCCTCTTCCTCCCCAGCAACGACACTAGAAAACAGATTGATGGTGTGTGAACACACATTCGTTGGGAGACCCCAAGAGGAAGGTATGATGGGTACATCAACAATTTTTACCCTCGGTAAGAAACCAAGGTTTAATCGGACCAGTAGGAGAAAGAAATCACTTCTGAAGGATGTTGACAGCTGATGTTGGCAGGGCGCACTACCAGGCTTAGCAGCAACGTGGAATCTTCACACAACACAACCAAGATACTTTGCCCCAACGAAATAGTGAGGTTGTCAATCTCACCGGTCTTGTTGAAAACAAATGATTAGACGTATAATGTGGACAATGATGTTTGCTTGAAGTGAATGAACTGAGAATACTGTTTGTAGTGAAAAAGAATAGTGTTTGCAACAGGTTGTATTATCAGTGTAAAAGAATGGACTCGGGTCCACAGTTCACTAGTGGTGTCTATCCATAACAGTAAATAGCATGTTGGGTGAACAAATTACACTTGGGCAATTGACAAATAGAGAATGCACCGCAATGCATATACATGAAACGATGACTACAACAATATTTCATTTGCTCATTACAACATGACACATAGACCATTATCAAACTGCATCTATGACTAATAATCCACCCTCGGGACGTCATCCGAGCAAACTTTGGGTATTAAGTTGCAAGCAACTGATTATTGCATTAAGTAAAGTGCGTAATGTAAACAACACAATTATCCTTAGACAAAGCATTGTTGTTTTACCCCCAGTGGCAAGAGCACATCCACAGTTTTAGATGTTACTGTCACTCTCCCAGATTATTGAAGGCTTGAACCCACTATCTAGCATAAATACTCCCTCTTGGAGTCACAAGCATCTACTTGGCCAGAGCATCTACTATCAACAGAGAGCATGCAAGATCACAAATAACATATATGATATATCTATAATCAACTTTACATAGTACTCAATATTCATCGGATCCTAGCAAACACAACATGTAGCATTACAATAAAATGATCTTGATCATGTTAGGCAACTCACAAGATCTAAACATGATGGCACAAAATTGGAGAAGACAACCATCTAGCTACTGATATGGATCAGTAGTCCAAGGATGAACTACTAACGCATCACTTCGGAGGCAGGCATGGTGATGAAGATCCCTCCGTTGGTGATTACCCTCTCCGACAGGGTGCCGGGAAGAGCTTCAGAACCCTCCCGAACTAGGGTTGACGATGGTGGCGGTTGCGGAACTTTTCGTGGATGGAGTCTCGAGTACTTAGGGTTTCCCGAGGAAGACAATTTATAGGCGGAAGGGTGATGTCGGTGGGCGACCAGGGGGCCCACACCACGTGTTCGCGCGGCCAAGGGGGGCACGCCGCCCCTATGGTGTGGTTGCCTCTCTGGCCCCATTCGAGTCCCCTTCCGACTCCGTGTACGTGACAAAAAAATAGGGACTTCGGCTTTTGTTTCATCCAATTCCGAGAATATTTCCAGAACAGGTTTTCTGAAATACAAAAACAGCAGAAAACAGGAATTGCCACTATGGCATCTTGTTAATAGGTTAGTCCCAGAAAATGCATAAAAATGTTATGAAGTGTATAGAGAACACGTAGCAATTAGCATAATATCAACATGGAACATCAGAAATTATAGATAAGTTGGAGACGTATCAGTGTCCCACGCAGCCAAGGAATCTGGCCGCGTGGGACACTCTCTTTTGCTCCCTGATGGCCTCCTGGTATCCCACTTTTGGTTGTTGCTCTCTCTAGTAAAATAACCTACCTCCAAAATTTTCTGGAATTTTACGAGAAATTTTTTCTGAAGATAATTTTTCAAACTTCATATTCTGGACTATCTGAACTCTGAAACAATTATGTTTATGCATATACTCTGGAGTTCTAAGACAAATGAAATAAAAAATGCAACTATTTTTGTTTGGAATCAAGTTTGCGTCATTTCCACATTAGTAATGAGGTTGATCAAGTTTCATTAATAATATGTGAAAGATATAACACATGATTCATTATATATATATGAAATAAAAACTCAAGATACCTCATATCTTATTGGAATGGTTCTAATCATCAAGGTAGCATACTTTGGTGGTGGAGGTGGTAATGAAAACTCAAAGCTTCCAATCATAAAAGTATTTCTTTGAATGGATTCACACTTTTGTTTAACATTGTAACATGATTCTTCTTTGGAAAATAAATGGTATGCTCGTTTACTTTAACATTGAATGTCACTTTTCCCTCAATGCAATTTATCACAACCCCAGCAGTGTTCAAGAAGGGTCTTCCAAGAATAATAGATAGATTATCAGCCTCAGGCATTTATAATATAACAAAGTTCGTGGGAATTAACACATTAGCAATGGAAATAGGAACATCCTCACATATACCTATAGGCACATCAGTTGATTTATCAGCCATTTTCAATGAAACTTTAGTTGGAACCAATTTGTTTAGGTTCAGTTTCTTATATAAAGAAAAACAAATAACACTAACACCAGCTCCTAAATATCATAATGCACATTTCACAGAAGTTTCTTTAACATGACAAGGAATAGTGGGGATACCAGGATCTCCACGCTTTTCGGGTAGTTTTCATTCGAAAGAGTAATTGCACCATTTGGTATCTTTCTTTTATCAGTAACAATATCTTTCATATATTTTAAATATGGGGGAATTTTAATAGCATCAACAAGGGGAATTTGTAGGCATAAAGCTTTAATCAACTCAAGAAACTTTTCAAATCTAGCATCATCCAAAGATTTCATTACCTTCTAGGGATATGGTACGGGTCTTTGCACTCATGGATCCCTTTCTTTACCTTTTTGGTTACTTGGATGTTTCTTCTTTTTATTCTTCTCAATAGATGGTTGAGGGTCTTCTTTCTCAGTAGGTTCAGGTTATTCATTATTTTCTTCTTGTGGTTCTTCTTCTTCAGACGGAGATGATTCCTCTTCTTCAATATTATCGTCTTCAGTCTTACCATCAGAAATAGAAATATCCTTGTCTTGTTCTTGAGAATTGTCATTGTCCATATTTTCATTAGGATATTTTCCTACAGAAGGTTCCTTCTCGAGAGCCTCTCGCTCTTTTCTATTGGGATGGTTTCCAGGATAGTCAGGATCCTAAGTACTTGCACCACCTCTAGTATTAACTCCACAATGTTTCTTCTCAATAAGATTTTCATATAAACGATTTTGAAGAGAAACCATTTGTTCAACTTGATTATTCATCATCTCACAGTGTTTAATAGTTCTTCGAACTTCTCCCACAATAGCATTTAAATTTTCACGAAGAAGTTTAATTTTATAAGAGTTCTCAATAATACTCATTCTAATATCATGCTCTTCGGGATTATTATGATAAGAAAAATCATTAACATATGACACATCAATAGGTGGTATTACCTTTTCTTTACCTTCTATAGGGCATAAAACAGTAACTTGGATTAGAAAACATGGTTGATCAATAGGAAGTTTAACACCAATTTCAGATGATTCCTTGAGATGAGAGGTTTTAATTCCCTTATCTTTAATAGCCTTGGACGCTCCTTTCATTGTCTCTTTGTTTAATTTAAGAATGCCTCTTTTCCTCTCCTGAAATATCTCTCTTTCATCTATCTCTTCAATATTCCAATCTTCATAATTTCTACAGATAGTCTCAATAACTCAGTTGCTTCATCAACTGTCCTTTCCCTGGAAACATTACCTGCAATACTATTAAGATATCCTCTAGTATTTTCAGTTAGTCCATTGTAAAATATATCAAGTATTTCATTACTCTTGAAGCCATGGGTTGGACATTTCCTAACCATATTACTGTATCTTCCCCAAGCTTGGGGTAAATCCTCCTTCTCTTTCTATGAAAAGTTGCTAATCTCAATAGTTAAACCATTGATCTTATTAGTAGGGAAATATTTAGTATAGAATAGCTCCAAGCATTCCTCTTTGTTAGTAATAGATCCACGTTCTAAAAGGAAATAACTTTAAGAAATAATAGCGTTGGTGGATTTCATCTTTACAAGATAACATAGATAATTCATGCAAAACAACAATGTGTTCAAAAGGAAACTCATTGTCTCTCCCATAGAACTTAAACTTCTCAGCTTTTCAATTATTTCAGGATCAACACTAAACTCATAATCTTTATATTTAATTTAAATAGCTAGATCATTCATTTTCTTAGTAACAGGGAAATAATCATCAAGAGGAGAATTTTTATAGCTATCAAGTTTATCCAATTTATCAAAATTTGAATCCATAAAAGCCATAGTAAATGCATCTTCTTCCTTAGAAGAAGTATCATAATTATCATCACACTATTCATTATCTTCTAATTCAGATTCAACATTACTAGTAATAATAGAAGATTCAGGTATTTCAGGTAATTGAGGTGTTGCAGGTGTGACTTATTTGTCCATGCTACCACATTTCTCATTATTTTCAGTACTTGTAGACATCTTAGATAGTGGTGAACTAGATATATTTTTACCTTTCTTTTTAGCATCAATAGCAGAAGTAACATTAGGTGAAAAGTTTGGCCTACTTGGCAAGTCTGTACCTCTTCGAGTAGTGGAAGTCCTCATGTCCTTCGGAGGATTCTTTCCCATACTTCAGCAAATAAATGATAACAGGTGGTCTTACCAATAAATATAGGCTCCCCGGCAATGGCGCCACTAAATGTCTTCATACCCACAAGTATAGGGTATCACTGAAATCTTCGTTGGGAACTATTACCCAAATTTATAGTTCGACTCAAGGGGAACATAAGAATATCGACAAAACTTTGTCAATTAAGAGGTCACTCTCAATCACACATGTATATCAATAAACTCGCAGCAGCAGTGGTGATAGTATTAATATGATTCAAGTAACCAAAATAAAACAGCAGTGGTAACAAGGGTTTCCTAGTTTTCACCGGAAAAGTGAAAGTGTAACTCACATATTTAAAACGTAGGCATGAGCTGGCAGCGGGGTGTTGCATGAATAAGATTTATCATATAATAAGATACAAATAGCAATGGGGCTTTTCTCTTACTCCGATATATGTAGGTATGTGTTCCAAAAATAGTTGTGTGTACTAACCAAGAGAATTTGCAGAACATCTATTGTCCTACCTTCCCATTTCACCATGGCCAACTTGGAACTACAGTAATTAAGGTCTACCCTTTCGAATAGCCCGAAACAACACATTAACACTTCATGAACACATAGAATTCTCAAACTAAGACATCTCCCCCTTGTTTTCCCTATATGTCACTTTTAGGGTTCACATGTTCAACATAATAGCAGGCAGTACACTTTGCACATAAATACCAAACTCATCTATATGATGAGGCAAAGTAAGTTCAGTACTGAAATCATGCCACTTGGGCCTTAGTAGCAAGCATTAAACATAGCATAAGTGCATCAACACAATACAAAAGTATCCTCAAGATAAACCCCTAAAATCTCGAACAACATGTATAATTACATGATCAATCCCATCCAATCCCCATCCACCTCATATGCCTACAGCAGACTACTCACACATGGTGATGGTGAGGGTGCTCATGGTCGATGGAGATGACGGCGAAGACGGCCTCCGGATCCCTCCTCCGGGGGAGAGATCCTGGATTAATTTGTCTTCGAAAACAAAGATCGTGGTGGTGGCGGCGCTCTGTTTCGCGAGTATCTCCCTTCTTCTAGGTCAGCCACTTTTTCGTATATATGAGGGGGTATGGGGAAGCCGAAAGACAGGCGGTGCCCGAGGCCCAAGATAGGTGGGCCCATGCGGCCAAGGAATCTGGCTGCGTGGGGCCCACTCTTTTCCTCCTCGAACACTTCCTCATGCCCATCTTTTGCACGAAGTCCTTCTTTTCCATAAATATTGACGTGGTGTTTTTAACCGATTTAATTTCCTGCAAAAACAACCAGAAACAAGACTCTACCGAAAACAACGTCAGATTAATCAGTTTTATTCAAGTATGGGAAGACTCTAGAGCAAATTATGAAGCAAAGTGATTGGAAAAGTAGATGCATTTTAGGTGCATCACTCATCATTATGATTTATTTGTTCTTGATAAAAAGAAGTAATCAAGACTCTTTATAAATATAAAATATTCATATCCGGTTTTCCTTGCGAGAATACTCGTGTTATTGTGATTTGATGTCACTTCAACTACTCCCAAGATAAAATATTGGAGTCAACATGAATATCTCCTTTATCCTGGATCTCTACGACAATTTAAGTGTCATATATATGAACACTATTATCTTCTTTGTTTTGTTTTGCATTTTATGGTCATTGTCTTAGAATTTTGATGACTATATTACAATGTGAATATTACATCAAAATCCTCATATGACCTTCATACAATATTAAGTTTGAAATTTATGTATCTCATAGATAAATTCCTGAACAGGATGATGAGTGTAAATGTTTGCATGTTGTCCCTTTCATTCAATCCTTTCTCCAAAAATTCGAAATCTTAACTCAATGTAATTTCCACCTCTCTATCACGAGAAGGCACTTTTCTCGTTAATCCTATGTGTCAAAAACACTTGGAGTTAAAGTGGAAATTTACCACCAACAAATATAATGGTTTTATGCAAAACCCTTTAATCAATTATGCATCAAACATGAGAAATATTGATTACTCGAAACTATCATTAAAATAACTCTAAGTCCATTTATGATAATGATCCAACTTCAACAAACAAACAAAATAATTTTGTTAATGGGTTTGAGAATTATTTTTGTTTCATGCTTTCATTTATAACACTAAGACATTTTACAATTTCATTATAACATTTCTTAAATCCCTGTCTCACAAATATTTCATTATCATGGTAATTTTGATTTTCTCAAAATTTAGCATAAGTAATTTTTTTACCAAGAAAACTTTATTTGACAACTATGTTATAATTATATTAAGTCCTTCCTACTTCAATAAAATTTAATTTATCTCAATTTTTGATTCACAATACTCCGAGTTGCTTTTATGAAACATTGAAACTTAAAATATTTCATCCATTCCACTTCATCAATATGATCAACTTATCACATTGACTCTTTAGTGGAATTAAGTGAATTGAGAAAACACCCATCCTTTAGGTGAATTCTGAAATTCACAAGTGCCTAGCACTTTCTGGATTTTGGCTTCATTAAATATTTTGGAGATAGTCTCTAAACCCAAAAAGGCATGAAAAAGACTCTCGAATTCTAAATGAATTTTTTTGTTAGATATCCTAAGAAGAAAAAGAAGAAGAAACATAAAATAATTAGATAGCCTAATGATAATGATGCTGATAAAGAACCTATTAAGGATCCTAATAGTATATATATTTCTAATGCTAAAACTGAAAGTGGTAATGAACATGCTAATGATAATGATAAAAATGATGCCTCCGATAAGGAAGGAAGTGAGGAAGAACCCGAAATACTTCCTAAACATAAAAATTATGATAAATAAGATTTTGTTGCTACGAAGCATGGTAAAGAAAGATAACATTGGGTGCAAAAACCTACGCCTTTTCTTAGTAAGTGTCCTAAGACTAAAGAAGAATTTTGTGAGTGGATGAAACCTCTCTTCTTGAAAATTCCTTCGATTTATGCTATTAAGTTTCCTCCTTATCCCAAGTATACGAAAGATATTGTTACTAATAAGAGGAAAATTCATAATGAGGAAATTTCCACTATGTATGCTAATTATTCCTTCAATGGTAAAATTCTTAAGAAGCTCAGAGATCCAGGTGTACCCTCTATACCTTGTTCTATCAAAAATAATTATGTGAGAACTACTTTATGTGATCTTGGTGATGGGTTTAGTGTTATGCCTTCCTGTCTTTGTAAGAGGCTTTATTTAGACAAGTTTATACCTAGTGATATTTATTTGGAAATGGTTGATAAGTATACCGTTGTTCCTATTGGTATTTGTGAGGATATTCTAATCCAAGTTGCTAATTTCTTAATATTAATTGTCCTTGTTGTGTTGGAAATGCGTGAGGATGAGAATATGTCTATTATTCTTGGAAGACCTTTTCTTGATACTACAAGGGATGTTATTGATTGTAAAAATGGAATGTCACTTTCAATGTCAATGATAAAGAACAAATAGTTTATTTTCCAAAGAATATTGATAAAAAATGTGGTATAAATTCAATTGAAAATATTGAGACCATCAAGATTGGAGAATTATATTGTCCCATTCAAGTACCACAAAACGAATATGAAATTGTTATCATTGGGACAATGCCAATCAAATCCAGGTAACATAATTATTTAGTGAAATTCAAAGGTTTTATGTCATATAAAACTGTTTGGTTACAATACTTTATCAATCTTTTTAACAAATTAATTTTGCATGAATGAAAATGTGTTTTAACTTTGTTTTCTCCATGTTTTGTCACGCTTTCTACATTTTTTCACCATATTTTCACATGTTTTCACTTGTCCTATGCATTGTAGAATGTTATAGCACCTATGTAGTAATACATTTGCATTTGTTTTGCATCATCTTGCAGGTGATTTCTACATTATATTCATTTCTTAAATTTCTAGATATGCCTGAAAACCAAATTTATTGAGAAAATTCAAGAAAAGATTCATAATCATTTTATGTGAGTAAAAAGAACGATAGGGGAACTTGGAAACTGACCAGGGGGAGCCACACAAACACCAGATGGTGTCAGGAACGGGTACCCCTGGTCGTGCCATGGGGTCACGTGGTGGCCCCAAGGCTCCCTGTAGGTAAGCCCACTTCTGCCTCCTTTCTCTCTATCAAAAAATGACTTTTCCACAACCACCTTAAGTGCTCTTCCTTGGATTTCTTCGATCTCCTTGTTTAGCCCATCATTTGTGCTGAAATTTGGTGGATCACGTCACCGGTATGTGACTCCTCTACCTATACTTGTAAATTTTTGAATGGTGTTGTATATCTTGAGTATTTTTCTGCACTAGGTGACTAGTTATTTGAGATTGGATGCTTGTTTTAGGATGATTTATTTTTTTTATGCATATAGTAGCCCCCCTATGGTTTCTAGAGTAGTCCTATATAAATTTTTTATGCACCATAGTTGATTTTTATTGGACTTGCTAAAAAATTCAAAATAGGAATTATGAAGAAAGGTAGGGTTGGTTTGTGAGCATGATTCCCCGCTCTACCTCAAGGGAGACGAGATCCTCAAAGAACAAATCAAACATGAGGCCTTCTCTCAATGAAGAAGATGTGGATTGAAGGTTCTTAAACTTTGATGGGTTGAAGGCTGTTCAGGACTCTTCATATACCCTCAATGATACTATATTAGCTTTGGGTATTCATGAAAAAATTTATGAGCTAATAAGAAATGCAGGTTAGCTAGACTTCAGTCTTAATGAACTGGACCAATACAAAAGGCCCAGTTACATTTTTGTGCAAACTTTTACATGATGACAATAACCCTTTTGTAGAGTTTTGCCTCTATGATAGAAGAAGAAGAATGTACCTTGATGAATTTTGATGGCACTTGGGTGAAAAACCAAGGGGACACGAGGAAGATCCAGAACCCTGTAGATCTCCATCATTTTTATTCAAGAATCTGCCATCAGGACACAAGAATCGCACAACATAGTAAGATTTTCTGCATGCAATATCATGCGTCAGGTATTTTACGTACCTTCTTTCTAGAGGAGTCCTTGCTATGGAAAATACTAGTACCTCCTCAAACCTTGATCTTTCCATAATGCTTGCTACTATTGATAGATATTTTTCTTATAACATTGGTGCTCAAATTGCTGGACGTATTGTTAATACTATAGAATGGGTGTACTTATCGAGGCATTGTTGCCTCGCGTATTTTATTTTCTCGGAATGATCTACCCCTTGATCCTACTAATGAGTTACTTCCTCTGAGTAGACTTGACTTAAATTCCATGATGAACCATTTATTATTTTTATCGAAATCTTCCCATGGAGATTAACACTATAGAATTTTTTTTGAGGTTGGTGATACTTCAACACGTTTTGTCATTTTTCTTGCACCTGCTTTGTTTGATACTTCTAGGAACGGGTGGTCATTATCTCAAGACATATTAAATGAGTACCTCACGCCGAATCTGCCTATACACCCTGCAACTCGGGAGGAGGCGAACGCTGAGGAGCCCTTGTCACCACCAACATTCACCTATGAGGGAAGGACATCCTCGTTTAATTAGGGGGGGTCTTCATAGCAGCAACCATCATTGGACACACTTTGATTGCAACAACCGACATGGGATGAGCATCTCCCGCCATATCAGCAGTAAGAGTCGATGCATCAGCCTCCACAAGGACCATCATCGGAATGGGGTTTGTGGGATCAGCGCTACTATTAGGCCAAAAGCCTAAGCTTGGGGAACATGTATATGCTGACACTCAATTCACAAATCCTATTGATTATTTAAGTCGGTGTAGTACTGGTTGCATTTATATTCTTTAGACTTGTTCGTATTTGCTTCTTGTTTTATTTCTCTTTCTCTTGTTGTTTCTTTAAAGAATAAAAAATCCAAAAATATTTCATGCTTGGTGTTCTTGCTTTGATTTTTTTTTCTTTGTTCTTTTTGGTTTTATTTAGTTGCTCGTTGTTTTGTGTTCTTTCTTTCCTATTGAAAGCCCATTATCTCTTCGTTTTTATCGCGTCTTCGCTTATCCAGTAAGCACCAAAAATAGTTCTTTGTTCGTTTTGCGTTGTTTTGTTCTTTTTTTTTCTCTCCACAAATCAAAAAACCCAAAAATACTCCATTTTGTTTGTTTCTTTTGTTGCTTCTTTTGTTCTTCTCTTTTCGTTTTCCTTATTTGCATTTCTTTCATTGTGTTTTCTCTTTTATTTTGTTCTTCGCTTTATTTATCTCGAAAACAACAAAAGTATTTTCTCCACTTCTTGCTATTGTGTAGTTATTTGAAGAGTTGAGATCACGTCCACGGTAGCAGTTTCACTATATTATTATCTTTATATCATCTGGTTGTGCAAGTGACAAGGCAAGAATGACGATATATGATGAATTGGGCGTGATCAAAAAGCTGGTATGAACTCTTTTATCTTCATTTTTGTACATATGACTCTTCGCATGATCTTATATTAGCTCGTCATGATAGATAGTTGTATGTACAATACTACTTTGGTAGTTCATGATTTCTTATGACCAGTCTCAAATAATTTACAGCGCATAATGTGTTATTAGAATGTAACATGTGTTGTTTTATTCATTACGTTGTATTGTATGGTGGTATCTCCCTCGGAAAATTTTATTTGGATCGACTTGGCACATGCTCACACATGTTAAAGACTATAAACAAAGTCTATCAAGCCTCGGTAATCTTCTGTTTTAGGGTAATAATATTATATCCATGCTTTATTCAACGATGTTTTGTCGCAATACATGATTATGACCGGTATTGTTCTCTTAGTTGGTCGCTCCTAGTCTTTTGCGAGCCTTCACGTGTACTGAGTATGAGCTATACTCATGCATCCAGTTCCTTTAAACCAAAGTTACTCCGGTGTGTCCACCATACCAAGTAAATTGCTCGTGTGCTACCTTTAAAACCTTCAAAATTATCAAACCTATTTTGTGTTCCTGTTTTAGCTCCTGAGGAAGTATGAAATGCTTTATCATTTCTTCATGTTAGATGTCTTCACCTCTTGACTTGCATGTATAATGTGTCTGTCCTTAACACTGTAAAATGAGCTGGCAAACGGGTGCCCAACCCACAAAAGATAAATTACAACAATAACAATTAATCTCCTCACACTTTATTTCTGAGAAATCAGTTTAAACATTACTTGTGTAAACAAAGGAGAATATGAATGTTATCGTTCCTCTATGGGAGCCTCTCTTAGAAGCCATTTGACATGAAAGATAATAAAAATATTTATTATCATTCGTTCACATAAGCGTACACATCTCTCTCAAAATTATATTTTCAATATGCTCTGTTTTATAGAATGAAAATCTCTATCACATCGGTAATCCCTGCTTCCCTCTACGAAGGGGATTTCTTTTAGATGTAGGTTGAGTCTCCATATTCTTACTTAATGCGCCAGTTAGGAGAGCATAATTGTCATTCTGAGTATAATGTGCACTGTCCCAAAATATTATTGATTGAAGCATGTTTACGGTATTGTTTCGCCTGAAATTATTATATCTAGTCCCCACATAAGATTTGGAGGTGTTCTGTCTTTTGTGTTTTGCTCCAAGATTAAGGGAAATCGAAATACAATCTTACCATACTCAATTATGATCATTGCAACCTAGTTGATGTTATTACTTCATATTATTAACCCTTACTTCTCTGTGCACTTTTGATGAGCTAGGATGAACTCAAAGCTTTATTTTCCTTATAACAATTATCATGCACTTGTTAAAGACTGATCATAGAGTAGTCTTATGCACATCATATGGAGGAAATTGTTTGCCAGTTGTTTCTTTATCGCGTTTAGTTTATCAACTAAATTGCTTGAGGACAAGCAATAAGCTAAGCATGGGGATCTGATACGTCCGAAACGTATATACCTTTCCAAGGACTTTTCTTGACGGTTTCCTCTAACTTGCATGATTTGGATCAAACTAACATGGACTAGAATTGTTTTCAGCAGAATTACTCTTGGTGTCTATTTTTATGCACACACCAACTTTCTCGGAAAATTCCCAAAAATTCATAGAAATTATTTTTCATCGGAAGACTCCTAGAGCCAGAAGGGCACCTAGAGGTGGGATGCATGGCCAATAGAAAGGTGCAAGGTGCGGGGCCCTCTGGTCGCGCCTAGGGGTCACCTCGTGGACTTTGGTACATGTGTCGCTTCGTCCCCGAAACGGAGAACCCCGGAAGGATTTTCCCAAATACGATACGCAGCTCTGCCGCCACCTGAAACCCTAGTTCGGGAGACAAAAGATCCTATTCTAGCACCCTGCAGGGACGGGGATTTTGGGGAGATCGTCGCCATTGTCATCACCAACACCTCTCCATGAACCATCCATGATTCCCCCTTCCATGTGTGAATAGTTCCATGGTGCAGGCAGAGGGGATGGTAGGGACCAGATGTGATTGATCATGCAACAGTTCATAAGATTGATAGGGCATGATTCCTATTATCCACTATTGTTTTTAATTATCATTGAAACTTGTAGTTCTTAATGCTTGTACCTTAGGGCACGAGTGCTAGGATTTCAGATCTAAACATGTTATGTTTTCATGAATATAAACGTTGTTTTGGATCATATCAACGATTTGTATGCACATATTATTGTCCGGAACCCAAGACCCAAAAGGTTAGAGGTTGGAATATCATAGGGGATGGATTTTAGTTTGAGAATTACATGTATACATTGTCTGTTAATGCTTTGATCAGGTAGTTGATGGTTGGACAAAAGATGTTGTGCAAGTTCTTATTGCAAGCACGTACAACTATTTCGGGATACATGCCTATGATAGTTATTGACTTGGATGCTTTCTTATATATTTTGATGCCCTATCTTAAGTCTATTACATGGTTTATCTCATTCATGCAATGCCCTTTCATCCATTCCTATGCCTACGGTGCTTTAGCACTGTTTTCCACTTCGTTTACGTTCGTTGTTACTACTTCTATCGTTATTTTATTGCTAATGTTACTATCACACTACTCCCGCCACCATATCACCGTTACTACTAATAAATTGTGTCAAGCAAGTTATTTTCTAGGTGCAGCTAAATTTACATCTCAGTTGTTAAGGCTTATAAGTATTGTTTAGATCCCCTTGCGTCGAATCAATAAATTGGGCTATATTTACCCTCGAAGGCTGTTGCGATCTCCTATACTTGTGGGTCATCAATCGCAAATTGAGAAACTTCTTTTAGAATACCAAAATATCTCTTAGATAAGAAAACGTCAATAACTAGTATAACTTTTATACCTTATGTGGACTTTCCACTTGTCTCTGTGAGAGCGCATTTTCTGTCACTCTATGTTTTGTGTGTTAGTTAAAAACATAAGCGATATTTAATTATATGTTAAGTGGTGCAGATCTTACAGATACATCTTTCAAACCACCTAGCACCAAAAAGGTAGAAAGAAATCTCGGATTTCTATCGGTGGTGTTGCTGGGATTTCTGGCCTAGAGAGGCCGGATATTCCCGGGGACGGTTAATCTGCCCCGAGAAGTACAGAGACTGTCTAAGGTGATGCGCGACTCACAGTATCTTATCAGAATTCTGGACGGATTTTTCATCGCCCAACGGTGGGATATTCCGGGGCCGGATTGCAACATCCCTGATTTTTGGAGAAATAAAAAAAGAACACAACTTTTTTTTTACTAATGCAAGCCATCAAAACTCAAATGAAACTCAAATACAAAGGTATTATTACATGCTATTCCAATATTGTTGGAATTGCTAATCCAAATGCCTCTATTTTCCATAAACCCTAAGTCTTATTCAAATAAGTTTTCTTTATTCAAAAGTCATTATTTCTCTCTAGCAAAACCTATTCTATAAAATGTTTTGATTTGAAAATGGTTTACACTTGGGAACAACATTTTCAATAGTTGTAACTCTGTGAAATTTTATCTACCAGCAATAAATTATTTGATATTTTCTATTTTAAAATGGTATTAAGTTACTATTAGTAAATCCCTCTTATCCTAAATTTATAAATATGAAAAATGAATTAAAATGACTTTGAAAAATTATATTTGACATGTATAGTGTATATGAAATTTTATTTAAGCATATACATCATTTTATAACTTTTTTATTTTAAAATAACATTAAGTACTATTGGTACCTTATTCATATTTTCAAATTTGAAAATTTCAAATGTGTTGAAAAGTTTACAAAAATGTTATCATCTGAAAGTTTTGAATTTTATGAATCAAATGCAATTGGTTTGAGGTGATTTGGATTTCTAAAACAAAAGATATTGAATAGATAAGAAAACATGAATTAAAAAGAAAAAGAAAACATTTGATGACGTCATTGATGACGTCACCATCTTCAAACTCTGCCCAAAATCACGCCCGAAATGGCCGGATCAAATCCCATCGATTCTTCCCGGTTGATTGTGTGATTCAATGCCGCGATCCCTGCCCTATAAAGACCCTTCTCTCCTCTTCTTCTCCCCTCTGCTCTATTTATGAATATCGCTCCCAAGACATCGAAATTAGTCCTCGGAGTCCGTAGTTGCCACCGGACATCTTATTCGTTTGCGGCATGGTGAGACCTCTTCAGAAGCCCAGTTTGGATTCTCCCGTTTCTCCTCTCCCGGTCACACCTGTTGATTCCCTTTACGGATTTTTTTGCGCACCGAATCGCCGACAATCGAGCTCGTCGAAGTCCATCGATGCGGCCACCTCGGGATCTTCATGGTGACGTCGACATAGGCCACGTGAGACTGCAAAAGCCCCTCCATCCTACTCGTCGTGACGAGCTGAGTGTTGTCGTCATCACCGGTGAGTCGGGGAACCATCATAGCACGAACGTCGTTGAAGTCCGAGGAGGTGCGCGTCGGTTTCCTCCATTTCGGCGACCCTGACGCCAGGTGAGCTCCTCCCGGCTTCTCTCCGTTAGTAGGCTTAAGCCGAGTGTGAGCCCCAGCCGAGCCCCGAGCCAACCAGCCCTAGCTCCTCGATCTGGATCCAACGGCTAAAAATCACAATCCACAGCGAAAAGGTATGGACCAATCAGATCACTCCATTTAGGTTTCCACGGATTGCCCCTTCTTCTAGATTTTTATTCCGAAATAAAAACAAATGGTCATTTTGCAGAAAAGCCCCTCGAAACAATTATAACTTTTGATCCAGAGGCCCAACTTTAGCAAACTTAGACTTTTTGAAAGCCCTTGTCATGTAGAAACTTTTAGCACTTTACAATTTTAAATTTGATAACATTAAATTTGTTCAAATTTAAATATGATTACTTGATGAATTTTGGCATAATCCAAATTCTACAAATCCAAAATTTGCAAATAAAATATTTTTAGAAGCCTTAGGATGTGTAATTTCATATCCCCCATCCAAAAATAATGTTTGAACAAATTAAATTTGAATTTAGATTTAAGTTGTCAATTTGAGTATTTTTTACATAGATATAATTCTATAAATAATTTAAATATTGTCCCTTTTGTAAAATTTCTCCATTTGGTAACCTTGAACAAGAGACATTAGTACCTAAACATTTTGGGAACCCTTGTACCATGACCATGTAATTTTAGCCAACAAGATCCATCATAGTAGTCCACGTAGTTGTTTATGCCATAGATTTTGTTTCTATCTTTTACCGTTGTTTTTGTGGATATTTTGAATCCAAGACCAAGTCCCTAGTATGTGTAAATCACATATAAGACCAACTAGTGAACCATAAACCCTAGTACCCATACCTCCTATCTACCTCTCAAAATTCCTATCTTACTCTAATATGACTAAGTCCCTAAGGTGCTAGAGGACAACTCATATGTTATTTTCCAACCCAACAAGAAACACTACATGGGAGATCATTGAAGCACTTAGGGAAGAACATATACTTCACCAAAATCACAAGAAACTCAAGGAGTGGAAGTACTAGAAGAAATAAAGAGGAACTTCAAGAAGACTAACCACATCTCTCTCTATTCCTTACTGTCTTTTTTTTTCTTCCCTAGTTAGACTTTGTGGTATGATCACCTTGATCAAAACCAACACCCAAAATTTGTTAGCAAAATAACTTAGTATTATATGGAGTCAAGAACCAAGATTAAATAAGCAATAAGAAATCAAGACCGTGAAGAAGGATTCCTACATCATCAAGCAAGAGTGCTGATTAACATCATCAAGAACTGAAGAAGTACTTAGAAGAATGATAAGAAGATGGAATACCCTAACCCAAGACCATTCCCAAAATTTATAAGACATAGTGTGAACTTGTTAAGAAACCCTAGTAGCCAAAACCTCTTAGAGGATTCTAGTAAAAACATGGTTTTCTTCCAAACACTTAAAGCCAAAACCATGAAGTTCTATAGGAAGCAATGGAGTTACCACACCGAGGAGGAAGCTACATGGGAGCCTAAATATGATCTTCAATAAGACCAAAATTTTGAAGCCTTGGAGCAATCATACCACCTATTCAAGTTATTTTTCATCAAGCTTGTTTTGTCCAACCATAGACCCACCAAGACCTCATCACAACATTCCTTTTACCTTGTTGTCATGGAGTGAACCTAGACCAGCCTTAACCAAAAATGGAAAAACGTAGCCAAACCATGTCATGTGTTACTTTGGTTTATTAAGTGGTGTGATCACCCTTAGTGAACTCTTGGAACTTCCTAGATAAGTATGTTTTCAATAAAAAAAATTATCACTATAAACTCAATCTAGACTATCCTTAGCGAACTCTTGGAACTTCATGGATAAATATGTTTTCAATAAAATTTTATCACTATAAACTCAATCTAGACCATCCTTAGTGAACTCTTGGAACTCCTTAACAAGTATGGAACCAATAGAGAATGAATATTTTAAACTCAAACCTTGACCTTGTCCTAGCCAAATTGTTTAAACCCATTTTGCTATGTTTGTTTGCTATGATGCTTGTTTATTTTTGTTACCGTGTTTTCAATGTATAGATTATACGGAGAGCAACGATATTTTGTGAAGATTGTGATTACTTCACCAACTTCAACAGGGCAAGTAACACACCATCCATCCACCCATTGTTTTCTATATGCATTAGTTGATTTTTGAGTAGTATGCATGATACGAAATTTACTAAGTTATATTATGTTACGCTAGTATCCTAGTAGTGTGTACCCATCTCTTTTACCTTATCTTTATAGCCTTGGTACTTAGTAGATGCTTAGCATTGCTACAAAATTGTTTTACTTTATGTTGTGAAAAAATACTAAGTATAAACTTCAATGAACCCCCTGGGTGGATTTGGCTGTATGGCTGATGAGAGTTGAGTGTATCCCCGACAGGTGTTCACTCAAGGAATGCCACCCAGGAACAAAGTGATTATGATGTCACCCAAGTTTAGATTTCTTCCAGTGCAACCTTTGTTCATATGGGCTTTGGCTTAGTCAAATAAGTTGCCTCGACTCAACCTGCGGCTTGACAAGCAGATGTAGAAGAATTA
Organism: Alopecurus myosuroides; assembly: GCA_028641055.1. NCBI lineage: Eukaryota > Viridiplantae > Streptophyta > Magnoliopsida > Poales > Poaceae > Alopecurus > Alopecurus myosuroides. The sequence goes on from CM054062.1 coordinate 251,388,146, forward strand.
TATGTGGAACGAGTCTTGCCAGTTGGTAGTTTCCATGCTTCCGAAATACTTCGACTCAATTCTCTCATTTCCTCAATACATTAAGCATGTATAGGATGTTTGGGTAAAAAGAGTACAAGGGTGAAAGTGCACAACCTCTACAGAGTGAGAAACTATGATCATAGCTGTGTCCCCGGTAATGGACGACTCCGAGCAAGTGGACAAGGATAGACGGAAGGATCACATCACAATTTTCATTAAGTAAAATTTTGACCATGTGAACAATAGTTGCGGTGCTTGGATTTCCGTTTAATGATGCCACCATTTGGAAAGAAAAGTTTGTTTTACAAAAGAGATAGGAGAAAAATGTCTTCATGCAAACTTAGCCAAAACTCTACTCAGCCAAATAAGCATGTAGTATTAGTCTTGCCATTTATATCCACCATAGTGTCACATGCCAATGTTGTGAAATGGTGTACAAAGAGTGTATCAAGTCGAAGTTGTCCGAGATAAGTGCCCTACCAACATATGGTGACTGACATAGCACATATCGGTATATGTTGCTTTGTGCATTATCTTGCAGGAGAGTATTCTTTCGGGTTATTTGAGTTACACTTGGAGAAGTCGGGTTATTAGAAGAATCTGCTATCCCGGACAAGAGTGAATGGAGCAGGTGAATCCCGGAGATCATGGAGATGCATGCGTGCGGTTCAACTTACTAGGCGAGCACGTACCGGCTGACACGGAGTGTACGCAGGATCAGTGCAGAGGTATGGGCGAGGCCACGTCATGTCTCTGACAGAGGGGACACTGAAGGGGTCGTTGCATAGAAAACAAAAAATTTCCTACGCGAGAGACACCCGAAAGGCCAAGATCTAATCTAGGAGACGAAGTGCAACGGGAAAAGAGGGGGTTAAGAAGAACACATACCCTCGAAGACACAAAGCGTTACGAGATCGAATCTCGTTGTTGGCATAGTCGTACTCACACCGATCCCGATAGCGAGAAGAAGTGCACCGCATCAGGCGGTGCCTCCGTGATTGGTCACACGTGAAAGTGCATGGTGCCCCATATGTGGTTTTGGTAATTACTGACAATCCCTATGGACTAATGTTTGCATTGAGTTATCCTTGTAGTTCTTGTTCATAGGAAATAATGGAGTTCATGTGTTGAACTCTATTAGCTTCCTTGATGGCCATTGTTATATTCAAGGATTTATATGAAGAATGGTCATGGTTTGATTTGAGGTTATTTCTAGTGTGTCTTGAAGAAAAGTATTATGTTATCCTTCATGGTTATCTTCAAGACATCATCATTTGAAGTGAGAAGAAAAGATACAAGGTTGATCAAGCTAGTGATCAACACACAAAGCTACACGATGTACCAAGTGGGATTGTGTATCTCATGGTATGGTAAGAAATTGTCAATATATCTTTGTGATCTAACCCATATATGTGTGTGGCATCTCTATGTGTGGTTAGGTATCTTTCCATGGGCATGAACAAAAAGGTAGATTTCATATAGCCCATGGTCTATGTCATCGTCGAGCGATGTTCGTCACCTAGCTTGACGTGGAAGCTCAAGTGAAGCATCTAGAAGAAATCCTATGCTTGAATCTTTCCACCCATATGGAGATTATGGTCAAGTGAAGATGTTCATGTGATAAGCTCTCTCATATTAGCTTATGGGGGAGCAATTCACAATCCTCACGAAGCGAAGCGCAATCAAGAAAGGTGGTCCAATTTGAGGTGATTAAGATCGCCATCATCTAACTCAATTGGATTGCGCAAGGCAAAGGTATGACTTATATAGGGTTTCTATTTTACCGGTCTCATTATGCTAGTTGGGAGACCGGATTATATGATAGATAACCGTACTATCAAGAGGGGCTCTTGAATGCATATCTTGATCGTATCTATCGTAGAGAGCTCAAACCTTTGCATACTTGGCATCATCCTTCTTGGTTCTTATTTGGGTTTTCTCCATGTAAGGTTTTAGAGCTTGTCATGTTCTTCATGTCAAGCTCAAGTTCATCAAAAATGGATTTCGTATGAAAAACTTATCGCATTTTTGTTGTTGGAGGTTTCTACCGGTTGTCCTTTATTGACAGGCCAAACCTTTCATCATTTGGTTTTATATTCCCATTTGTACTATGATGTTTCTCTGCATATTCTTATATTAATCGTCGTTGTGATTTCAAGGAGCCCAAGAACATCGAAAACGGAGTCCGGATGCAAAAGTTACGACCGTTTTCGTATAGGGTGTTCTGCAGTTTTTTCCACCAGCGGAGGCTCCGGTGGTAGCTCCGCCGGAAACCCCTTCGGGTTGATGTTGGCGGAACCTCCGGTGAAACCACCGGAGGCTCCGGTGGTTGGGGCATTTTTTCAGCCATTTTGATGTTCTAACTCATCCGGGGGGCGGAGGTTCCGGTGGTTTCACCGGAGGTTCCGCCCCTGCGCGAATTTTCCTCCAACGGTTGGATATTTGGGTGACCTATTTAAGGGGCCTTCTTCCCCAATGGTTCCCCAACCTTTTGGGCAAGTTTGACCTCCATTGTTGACCTCCAAAAGCTTGCTCTCTCTCAATCCCTCCAATGATTCTTGCTTCCACTTGAGGGAAAAGAGAGAGGAGATCTAGATCTACCACTTCACCAATCAATCCCTCCTCTTTGTGAGGGGAATCTGTTGGATCTAGATCTAGGGATTCATTTGTTGTTTTCCTTGTTCTTCCTCCTTCCTCCCTCCATAGCATTAGTTTCTTTGGTGGGATTTGGGAGAGAAGTTCTTGACCACTTTGTGTGTTCTTGCCATTGCATTAGGTGCATCGGTTTGAGTTCCCCACGAGATTCGTGAAAGAGAAGTTCGTGAGCTTGTTACTCTTGGGTGCTTGGTCACCGGAGAGATTGTTCCTCTTGGGTGTATTGAGCACCCTAGACGGTTAGTGCTTGGGGCTTCCACCTTGTTGCAAGAAGCTTCGTTGAGAGCCTCCAATTGAGTTGTGGAGATAGCCTCAACCTCGTGTAAGGTTTGGTCAACGCCTTCAAGTCGACCTCATAGTGGAAACGAGCATCTCCCTCACCGGAGAAGCTCAAGGAGAATAAGGTGTGCACATCCGTGCTATTAAGGAGCGCCTAGGTGGCTCCCCACCTCTCCAACGAAGATGTACTTCCCTTGGGAAGGAACTTCGGTAATCACACCGGTGTCTTCTTGTGCTTCGGTTATCTCTATACTCTAGCTCGTTACTTATGCATTTACCTTTCTGATAGCCATCGTGCTTGAAGTCATCTATCTTGCTATCTCATAGTTGTATATCATGCCTAGCATAAGTTGTTGGTGCACATAGGTAAACCTAGCTTTCATAGGTTTTGTGCTTGATAAATTAAACGCTAGTTTTATTCCGCATTTACTCAAGCCTAAACCGTAATTATTTTAAAGCGCCTATTCACCCCCCCTCTAGGCGACATCCTTCTACTTTCAATTGGTATCAGAGCCAGGGCTCTCATTGTTAGGCTTCACCGCCTTGAGAGTAATGATGTCGCTTAGTGAATTAGTGCAAGATCCCACATTTCATTTCGATGGCACAAACTATGATCTTTGGAAATTTCGCATGCTCATTTATTTCCGGGTCATGGACCCACACATGGAGCAAATTGTAGATATGGGTTTTTCTCCTCCAAAGGATCCTCAAAATCCAACTTTAGAGGAAGAGAAAAACTTATCTCTCGATGCTCTTTCTATTAATGCGTTTTTCCTTCTTGTGAGCCTTGTAGTTATTAAGCCACTTTTTCCTATTCTGAATGCTCATGAATTATGGACAAAGCTTCAAGATAAATATGGAGTGTCCAATATTATTGTGGATGATTGCTCTCCCTCCATCTCCGGTCGTGATGAGTTCTCAACTTCTTCTACTTCACCAACATGTGGTAAGCCACAAACTAATGAGATGGTGAGTAGTGATAGGCTTTGCAATAATGATAGTGAGATTATTATTGATGATCCTTCATCTCTATCTTATTGCAATGTCTCATCTTTGGACTTAAACACAACTAGCACAAAAAATGTTTTACATGCTTGTGTTGATAGTCTTTGCATATCATGTCGTCATTGCTTGACTAAATCTCATGATGATATGCTTGCTTTATCTTGTTCCCATGATAAAAATGATTGTGTTTCCTCTAGTATTTGTATGGCTAACAATTTAAAGGAAACTCAGCTCTCTATGGAACAATATGTGGACTTGAGTGGTGCCTCAAGTAATGATTCATCATTATCTACCACATTTTGCCTTATGGCCAAGGATTCAAAGGTATCTTCCACTTTTAACCCCAATATATATTATGATGATAGTAGTGATGATGATGTTGGTAAGGAAGATGATGATGAGTCTAAGAAATTACGCTTATGGTTCGCAAGCCTTGTTGGTGAGACTAAAGAAAATGTGAATGCTCTCCTAGAACAACTTGATGAGGCTAACTCTCTTGTAGATGAAAAGGAGGATATCATCGTGACTTTCGAAAGTCATAGTGGTAGTCATTCTATCAAGGACAAAGAGCTTGAAAAGGCTTTTGAGAAAGAGCGGTCCCTTAGATCTTCTCTTGAAGAGAAACTATATAGTCTAGAAGAAACATATGCTATTAGCGTTTCTAAGCTTAGAAGGGACAATGAGTTATCTCTTTCTCTTGCTAATGAACTCAAAGCTAAAAATGTTGATGCTTGTGCTACTAACTCTATTTCTTGTGAAGCATCCACATTAAAGGAGAATGTTGAGCTACGGGCTCAACTTGAGTTGCTAACTAGTAATTATGGGAAATTGGAAGAAACTCATGAAAAGCTCTCAAGCTCTCATAAGGATCTTCTAGTCTCCCATGAGAGTCTAAAATTAGCTCATAAGGCTATCTTAACTAAGGTAACATCTTGTGAGCCTCATGTGGACAAAGGCACAGTATCTACTCTAAATGCTATATTGCCTTGTGCTAGTCCTAGTAATTCATCCTCTCATAATGTTCCCACATCTTATGATGAATTGCTTTCCTTACCTTGTTGCTCTAATAATGATGCATCTACTTCCTCTAGCTCTTGTGTTGATACTAACCATGTAGAGGAAATCAAAGAGCTCAAGGCCCAAGTCACTTCATTGGAGAAAGACTTGGAGAAGTGTCATAAAGGGAAGTCCACACTTGATAATATGTTGAGTGTCCAAAAATCCCCCAATGACAAGAGAGGACTTGGATTCATTTCCAATCACAAGAACAAGTCCAAGGTCGACAAGAAGAAGGGCCATGAACAAGTCAAGAATTTGGCGAATATTGTTTGCTTCAAGTGCAAGGTTGAAGGGCATCATGTTAGATCATGCCCTATGAAGAAGAAGAAACTTAGCGAGAAGCAACAAGGGAAGCGGCCACAAGTTCAACCTCAGTCTCAACTTCAAGTTGAAGAAAGGCCTCTTCCTATGAAGACTCAAGCTAATGCTTCTCAAGTTGAGAAATCAACTAAGAAGAATGGAAGGAGTCGTTGTTGCTACTTATGTCGTGAAAAGGGCCATCTTGCTTCTTCATGCACTAATGGTACATTATCCAACCCTATCATAATTGATGATGTGTATTCCATTCGGAAGGATGATGTGGGCAATGTGTTTGCGAAATATGTTGGTACTCAAAGTGGTGTCAAGAAAAGAACCATTTTGGTTGCCAAGCCTATTGTGACTAACCTCTTAGGACCCAACTTGGTTGGGGACCAACAAGCTCAAACTTGATCAATAGGTGTTATCGGAGGGCATTGGAGACTTGGTTATATCATGAATAATTAAGGGATCTTCATCACGTATATTTTCCTTAAGCCAAGTCATTTGGATTATCACGTCTCTATCTCATATTCCATGCTCCTTCTTGCGGTAACTTGTATTTATTACATTATATATATACATTGAAAGTTGCTTGCCCCTTTGCATATATTGGTTTTGTACCTTGCTTGTATTTTGTATATTTTGTGCTTACTACTTACTTATCCTTGAGTAATCTAGTATGTGTTTGTCGGTTCGCACAGAATGTATGTATGAGTTTGCTTTGAGCCTAATTGCATCTTGTGTGTATCTTATTTGGCTCTTTTGAGTGATTAATGGACTATCCCATTTTGGGAGAGTAATATGCCTTTGGCACTTCACAATCCCAAAATGTGTGTACATGAGGAATACCACATAGTGTTGATATTTCAATATTATCTAGTCTCTATGTGGTATCTCATACTCATGAGAAATTCAAATTCTAATGTCTATTAATTATCTCAAGTTTGTCTTTGTTTGCCTCTTGCTAAGAAGATACGGATTATCACATTATGGGGGAGTAATATGTTTGTGCATATTACAAGCCTAAAGAATGTGAACATTTAAGGTTTTGCCACATAGAATTGATATTGTTAATTATCTTATTCCTATGTGGCATGTGTGCTCAAACAAGTTCCAATTTTCTTAAATGATTTTATTTGCTCATCTTTTGGTATCTTATTTGTGAGAGAGTTTCTTGGTGCGGTTTTCCACAAATTAGCACTAGAATTTACCTTCTCGGGAACCGGTTGCTTCTTGATATATTAATCATTTCTTTGCATGATCATTCGACTATTGAAGCCACCAAGAATCTCTATTTAAGTATGGTGTTTTCATTCCTATCTTTTACCACATACTTATGTTTTGTGAATATGATTGTGAACAAATATACCACCGAGAAATATCTCCATACATCTCTTGTCTTTGACAAGTTATAATAATTTGTGGTAAGTTTATTGATCATATTTACTTTGTCCATTGCTCTAAAATTGCCTTGTTTCTTGCCAAGGATTTGTTTGGTTCAAACTCCTTTGTGTCTTCTTTACTCTACTCAAAATTTGTTTTATGCTTTATTGAGTTAGGAAAAGCAATGATCCCATTCGTGTGCACTCTTATTCAAAGTCATACTTCTTTGTGTTACATTTCTTGGGGAAGCTATCCTACATTGAGTAGAACACAATTCTTTAATTGGTATTGCATCTTATTGCTTTTCTTGAGCTTGACTAGTGTTTGAACAATATATATGGAGCGTAATGATTCCATTGTGTGCATCTTGTATTCAAATGCAAATCATAATTAATGCACTATTATTGGAAGAACTATCCTATATGTGTTTGAACACTTGTTGTCTTGAAATTGGTATTTTATCCCAATGACTTGTCTCTTTGGAAGACGAACATTTTTCGTCTTGGTACTTGTGTGCCATCATGAAAAGTGTAGAGGGTTTGTTTATTCGTTGATGTTGTTTTTGTTATCTTCTCCATTTGATTTCCTAAATCATGTGTTGATTTGGGGTTTTGATATAACTTGGACACTTTGTTTGATTTTATCTCTTGTGAGTGCCTTCTTTGTTTTAATTGGTATTTTGTCCAATTTGTATCTTGTTTGGTTCTTGAAAGTTTTGTGCATGTATATTTACTATGTATATTCTTTGACATGCTTACTATCGTTGATCCAATATATAGGATAAACTCCATCAAATCCTAAATGGCTAAGATGCGCATAAAATTCAAATTCATATTAATATGCATATATTTATGTGGAGTTTGTCTTATGTATTGTAGTTGTTCTAACTACTTTGGACCCAATAAGTTTGGGAACCATTTTGTACTTGATTTTTGTTTTTAGGTACAATGGAGATACATTGGTTGCTTGCTCCATTCATAAGGAAGGTGTTCTCACCACCATATCATAGGAGTCAAGCTACGATGATTATCAAACTCGCATCCTCTTCATCACCAATGCCGTCTCGGTAACAAGTATCTATTCCATGCATACATTTTTAGCTTTCAATCTTGTGTAGGTTGCATCTTGACATGAATTCCATTTGTTGCATTTCATTTGGCTCTTGCAAATGTCTTATCAAAAACATATTTATTGCAACTATGAGTAAGCCGGGATGATTACATACTAAGGGGCAATTTCATGATTCACCAATCCCAAGTATATTAATCTAGTAACTTCTACTTTAAGTCTCTCATATGCAATATTTATGAATTCTCAAAAACCATTTGAATCTTTTGTGATATGCGTTACCTTTCTCGAAGCATTCCAACTATCACTTTTCCCTTGTGATATTTGTGATGCTTTGATGAGTTTATTGTTTGTCCATCTATATCCCCTTAAGATTAAACTAATCCTAGTGCTTTGCTTTCAAACAAAAATCTTATTGGTATATTTATGAACCTATCTTGGATATCATGTTCTTTACCCTTGTACCTATTTTTGTGTGTGCATATTTCTTTGTGGATATATATCCTTGTGATTGGTGTCCACTTAGAAACTTATACACACGAGAATAGTTACATATTTAATTGATATTCTATTTCTTTAGTGACCATGTTTTATTGCTTTATATTACTTGGTGGTTCCTAAAAGGCACAAGCTTTTCTTTTTCTTTTGGTATTCCTTTGGAATCTTATAAAGCTTGTGGACATATGTGTTTTATCATTTTTTGGTTTGTGTGTATGGTAAAGACATGATATGCACTATGTGACTCATATATTTAAAGACTATGATGAAGCATTGCTCATCCTATTAGTCTCCTACAAATGTCCTTCCTTGTCACACTCATCTCTTTCGGTTGAGTAAATCTTTACTTGCCGCTTCTTGATCTTAATTGCTCAACTCTTATTTGTTTGCAAGTTGGTTTGCTACATTTCCTATCTATTCTATTGCTCTTGTTTGTGTTCAAAATTATCTAGAAGGGAGTGATGATTCCATGTTGTGCACATTATATAGTAATTAAAATCTAACATTGTGCATGTACCTTGGGGAGTTCCCTCTTGATCTTCTAGAACACTTGGTTGATCTTATCATAATATTGATTTTGGTCAATCGTTTTTTCGGATCCTTTGGTTGGTTGCTTCTTTATGAAAGTATCCTTCAATTTGACTTTGCTTGTAAATCTTTGGATCCTCAATATAGTTTGATCTCCCTCCATCTATTCCTAGTTGGATACATGCTCTTGATTTCACTCATATCATGAGGAATGCATACACTATGGGGGAGCTCTTATTATATTTGCCTTCTAATCTTTTTTCCCATCTTGGCAATGGATGCCAATGGGGGAGAAGTTTAGAGGGTTTAAGGGAATTTGGTTCTATGCTTTAGTTCCGTTCTTAAGCATTTGCCTTCCATGCTATTGCATCCTTGCTCTTTGTTTTGCATGGTTTCTTAATTCATCATATAAACCCTCGTAAAAAGGGATTGCCATCAATTACCAAAATGGGGGAGATTGAAAGTGCATGGTGCCCCATATGTGGTTTTGGTAATTACTGACAATCCCTATGGACTAATGTTTGCATTGAGTTATCCTTGTAGTTCTTGTTCATAGGAAATAATGGAGTTCATGTGTTGAACTCTATTAGCTTCCTTGATGGCCATTGTTATATCCAAGGATTTATATGAAGAATGGTCATGGTTTGAGTTGAGGTTATTGCTAGTGTGTCTTGAAGAAAAGTATTATGTTATCCTTCATGGTTATCTTCAAGACATCATCATTTGAAGTGAGAAGAAAAGATACAAGGTTGATCAAGCTAGTGATCAACACACAAAGCTACACGATGTACCAAGTGGGATTGTGTATCTCATGGTATGGTAAGAAATTGTCAATATAGATTTGTGATCTAACCCATATATGTGTGTGGCATCTCTATGTGTGGTTAGGTATCTTTCCATGGGCATGAACAAAAAGGTAGATTTCATATAGCCCATGGTCTATGTCATCGTCGAGCAATGTTCGTCACCTAGCTTGACGTGGAAGCTCAAGTGAAGCATCTAGAAGAAATCCTATGCTTGAATCTTTCCACCCATATGGAGATTATGGTCAAGTGAAGATGTTCATGTGATAAGCTCTCTCATATTAGCTTATGGGGGAGCAATTCACAATCCTCACGAAGAGAAGCGCAATCAAGAAAGGTGGTCCAACTTGAGGTGATTAAGATCGCCATCATCTAACTCAATTGGATTGCGCAAGGCAAAGGTATGACTTATATAGGGTTTCTATTTTACCGGTCTCATTATGCTAGTTGGGAGACCGGATTATAGGATAGATAACCGTACTATCAAGAGGGGCTCTTGAATGCATATCTTGATCGTATCTATCGTAGAGAGCTCAAACCTTTGCATACTTGGCATCATCCTTCTTGGTTCTTATTTGGGTTTTCTCCATGTAAGGTTTTATAGCTTGTCATGTTCTTCATGTCAAGCTCAAGTTCATCAAAAATGGATTTCGTATGAAAAACTTATCGCATTTTTGTTGTTGGAGGTTTCTACCGGTTGTCCTTTATTGACAGGCCAAACCTTTCATCATTTGGTTTTATATTCCCATTTGTACTATGATGTTTCTCTGCATATTGTTGTATTACTCGTCGTTGCGATTTCAACAAGCCCAAGAACATCGAAAACGGAGTCCGGATGCAAAAGTTACGACCGTTTTCGTATAGGGTGTTCTGCAGTTTTTTCCACCAGCGGAGGCTCCGGTGGTAGCTCCGCCGGAAACCCCTTCGGGTTGATGTTGGCGGAACCTCCGGTGAAACCACCGGAGGCTCCGGTGGTTGGGGCATTTTTTCAGCCATTTTGATGTTCTAACTCATCCGGGGGGCGGAGGTTCCGGTGGTTTCACCGGAGGTTCCGCCCCTGCGCGAATTTTCCTCCAACGGTTGGATATTTGGGTGACCTATTTAAGGGGTCTTCTTCCCCAATGGTTCCCCAACCTTTTGGGCAAGTTTGACCTCCATTGTTGACCTCCAAAAGCTTGCTCTCTCTCAATCCCTCCAATGATTCTTGCTTCCACTTGAGGGAAAAGAGAGAGGAGATCTAGATCTACCACTTCACCAATCAATCCCTCCTCTTTGTGAGGGGAATCTATTGGATCTAGATCTAGGGATTCATTTGTTGTTTTCCTTGTTCTTCCTCCTTCCTCCCTCCATAGCATTAGTTGCTTTGGTGGGATTTGGGAGAGAAGTTCTTGACCACTTTGTGTGTTCTTGCCATTGCATTAGGTGCATCGGTTTGAGTTCCCCACGAGATTCGTGAAAGAGAAGTTCGTGAGCTTGTTACTCTTGGGTGCTTGGTCACCGGAGAGATTGTTCCTCTTGGGTGTATTGAGCACCCTAGACGGTTAGTGCTTGGGGCTTCCACCTTGTTGCAAGAAGCTTCGTTGAGAGCCTCCAATTGAGTTGTGGAGATAGCCTCAACCTCGTGTAAGGTTTGGTCAACGCCTTCAAGTCGACCTCATAGTGGAAACGAGCATCTCCCTCACCGGAGAAGCTCAAGGAGAATAAGGTGTGCACATCCGTGCTATTGAGGAGCGCCTAGGTGGCTCCCCACCTCTCCAACGAAGACGTACTTCCCTTGGGAAGGAACTTCGGTAATCACACCGGTGTCTTCTTGTGCTTCGGTTATCTCTATACTCTAGCTCGTTGCTTATGCATTTACCTTTGTGATAGCCATCGTGCTTGAAGTCATCTATCTTGCTATCTCATAGTTGTATATCATGCCTAGCATAAGTTGTTGGTGCACATAGGTAAACCTATCTTGCATAGGTTTTGTGCTTGATAAATTAAACACTAGTTTTATTCCGCGTTTACTCAAGCCTAAACCGTAATTATTTTAAAGCGCCTATTCACCCCCCCTCTAGGCGGCATCCTTCTACTTTCAACACGTACGGTTGATGACGACCTCCGTTCCCTCGATCCAGCGGGGCGCGGAAGTAGAGGATCCCTCGGAACTCCAGCAGCACGACAACGTGGTGGTGAAGAAGAATCCCACGGTCAGGGCTTCGCCAAGCCGGAGACCATGGAATGGAGCAGCGAGTGGAGGGAAAAGCTAGTGGGAAAGTGTGTGAATTAAGAGGAGCCCTCACCCTCCTTTTATAGGGAGAGGGAGGCAGCCCAAGGGTGGGGTGCGGCCAGCAATGGTGGTGCCCCCACCTCTTCCCTCTTCATGTGAGTGGAAGCTCCACTCACACCCACTCATGCTCCCATTATTTTCCACTTGGAAAATCCAAAGGTTTTCTTTTAATAAATAAATAAAACATTTTTATTTCTTTATTTATATCTGTTAATTCCATTAACAAACATTTGCATATAGCACCTCGAATAATTTGTTAATTCTATTAACAACCATTAGACGAAAAACCCCTTGAACCACTTCAATTTTCCCCGAAACAATTTCGGTGCTGCCCAAAATATTCTTCGATATTCCGTATCCTCTCAAACGCGTCATCGAACCTTAAGTGTGTCACCCTACGTTTCGCGAATAAGATATACATGATCGAGACTCCTCTCCGATCAATAATCAACAATGGGATATGGAAATCCGTGATGACTCCTATTTATTCAACGATGACTCTTGTGATCGTGTGAACCAACAACATCGTGAACTATTCCCTTTGTCTCGCGATATTTTACTTGTCCGAGATTCGATCATTGGTATCAACCATACCTTGTTCAATCTCGTTACCGACAAGTACTCTTTTCTCGTTCCCGTGATATAACATCCTTGTGATCATATCACGTGCTTGCAAGCGGTTTCGATGTGATATCACCGAGAGGGCCCAGAGTATATCTCTCCGTCATTTTGGATGGACAAATCCCACTCTTGATCCATGAGCCTCAACTAATACTTTCCGAATACCTAACGGCACCTTTATAGTCACCCTGTTACGGTGTGACGTTTGATGACATCAAAGCACCATTCTAGTATCAGTGATTGACATGATCTCATGGTCTAAGGAATAAGTTACTTCGTACGCAAGATATAACAATATAAACTAAATGACTTGATCGTATTGTTATCTTGACATTGGGTATGTGTTCATCACATCATTCTTCTAATGACATGACCTCGTTATTAACAACATCCAATGTTCATGATCAGGAAACCTTGATCATCTATTAATCAACGAGCTAGTTAAAAGAGAGGCTTTACTAGGAACCATTGTTTGTTTATTAAACACACATGTATCAAAGTTTCCGGTTTAATTCAATTCTAGCATGAGAAATAAACATTTATCATAAACAAGGAATAAGATAATAACCACTTTATTATTGCCTCTCGGGCATATTCCCTTCAGTCTCCCACTTGCGCTAGAGTCAATAATCTAGTCTGTAAGCACTAAACACATATGGCGTTCCAGTGTTATTACCATGCTTCGCATGTGGTAAACGTCATAAAAAAGATCTGAACTGTTCAGGTCCTATTGTATTTGCATGTTCTTTGTGTCTACACGCATCACTCATTCTCTAATGAGATGGCTTTGTATATATATGGTCAATCGGTGAAATCTTAATTCCTCAGCTTAAACCGATGTCACTAACATTGTGAAAATGTAGCTTCATAGTGTTAGCATTCTTGGAAATTCACCAAGTTCCGGTGATACCTTAATTTCTCAGCTTAAACTGATGTTACTAACATTTGTGAAAATGTAGCTTCATAGTGTCAGCATTCTTGGAATTTCACCAAGTTCAATAAAGAACTCCTTGACACAAAATACGCTTATTATCAGTTGCCAACACAACGATATACTTTAGCCTTTGTTGTAGTACCTGTCACAGTATTTTAATTTTGAAACTCTTTCAAATCTAGCATGGAACTTTCTTCCATCCTATTGTGCTACCCTTCATCACATATTTTAATTGAGATAAAATTATTTGAATAGATGACAAGACTATTAGTGTAACATGCTACAACAAATAGTTTGTCATTACTATATAGGAAAACATATCCTTAGCATTTCTAAAATGACACAAGGATCTCTCCACTGTTGTCTAATCATCATATGAATTATCCCGCCATAACATTTTGTAGCATAGGACTCATCTGGTTGTGTACATAGCATGGAAACATGACTTAGAAATCTCAATTTCAATGATGCTCATCATGTGTCAAAACACTTGAATCTTGCTCAATTATTTTCCATGTGACAAGAACTCCTTCTTGTCATTTCGACATTGACTTACTTCAATATTTCATCTATGTAATTCGGCTTCAATCATATCAGGCGATCTAATCCATCTCTCATAGATATCGATGCCCAATATCTTCTAAGCTTTTCATCAATAAGAAAATCTTAACCGTGTTAATTTAAAATTACATATTTTCCAATCAACCATATGTTAGCTACATAAAGTATTGGAAATATGTCATAGCGCTCCCACTTAATTTCTTGTAACTTTACAAGCATCTTTATCGTTCATGATGCAATCAAACTCTTTTGATAACTTCATTAAGGTAAAGATTTCAACTTCGTTATGCTCACTTCAACCATTGAAGTGTGCATACCTTTCTAGCAACCTTTTGAATTTTTACAAAACTTTCAGAGTGTGTCAAGTACACATCTTTGATCAAACTTCCTCGAGAGGAGAGTTGGTTTTGTTATTCAACTGCCATATCATAATATGTAACTTTTTGCTAGAACTATCCGCAAAGACTAAAGCATCACTACGGAAGATCAAAATCTTGTAGTAGTCAACTCTTTGAACTTCGTCGAAAACAACTTTTCGATAAGTACAACTTTCAAAGGATGTAAAAATCCATGTCTTTGTCTCTATATAGACCCTTTTGCTATCGTTAGGCATCAAGCCTATCGAAAAGACTAACAAGTCACATACTTGATATTCATACAAGGATACTATGGCGGATATAATGAGTCATAGTCAATTTTACGAAGTCAAGGCCCATCATTTGCTTCCTTTATAAGGTCCATGTCCTTTTGTTGTCAAAACAACACTTTACACTTAAACCATAAGTTGGTCTAAGTACAAAGTTTTAGGACTTTTGTGGTTCAGTTCGCAAACTCATTCGAAGTATCTACAACACATGTAGTGTCTTCTACTTTGTCAAAATAGGAAACCCCGAAACAACTTCCAGTTCTGCGCTACTCCTGACATGGTAACGGAGATTCTCTAATCTCGTTGAGTTTGTACTATCCTCCCACTCACTTGTTTCGCAAGAACTACTTTCTCGAGAAATCAACCCTTTCTGAAAAACAACATTCGTCTTTGGTCGGTGATAGGAGAAATACCCAATGGATTCGTTGGGATAACCTTATAAACATATATTTATCCCATTTTGGTTGTAAAATTTTTACACATGCTATGCATACCAAAACTTAAGAAAATGACAATTCGGGTCACTACCCAAACCATATCTTATATGTTCTCAATTTCAAGGGATCATGATGGTGCTCTTTTCAGTGGAAAAACGGTTGTCACTAATGTATAAACTACAAAGTTATAATGGCATTTTTATTAATCTTACCATGTCAAACAAGGTTTGATTTTGTCTCTCGAACACTCCAAACTAATGTGGGGTAATTCGAGTAATATAAGTTGTAGAACAATTCTGCAACTTCTCAGATGTTTTGCTAAACTTGTAACTCAAACTTTATCCTTTATGATCCAATCATAAATACTTGATTGTCTTCTTACATTGATTTTTACTTCATATTAACAACCTTTTAAACCAATTCAAAATGTCAAACTCCGTTCTCTTTAAATAGATATACTCACATATCTACTCGAATCATTGACAGAATTTTATGAAGGAAAAATTAATCCACCATACATGACTACACATAATGTACTATATACATCAATATGTATAACCTCCACTAAATTAGTCGTCCATTCTACTTTGGCCTAAGAACGGAATTCTAGTCATCTTTTAGAAGAGGTCTCACAAGCGTCAATTTATTCAAAACAAAATGACTCCGGAAGTCCATCAATATGGAGTTCCTTCATGTTTTCCTTTCCGATATGAACTAAAATGGTGGTGTCACAATTTAAGTGAAACTCTTTTACGTCTTGCAATGTTTAACATTTAGTTTTATAGATGTTTACTTTACCAACATGATTTATATTAAAATATCCATCAATTATGGAATATGGTCATAGTTTGAACAATCTCATTTGTTATAACAAAAGACTAGAACAAAATAACAACTTATCAAGTTCTTAAAATAAATCTTGAATATTTGGTTCGATACGACAATGAACACAATAACACTTTATTACTGTTCTTGTCGTAATCGATTCCACATCTATTACTAGTTCCTTTTAGGCACTTGTATTTCTTCCATTGCGTTGCTTTGTATGACAACTCATACCAACCAATGTGGTATCAATATACCCAAAAATACTTTGTTAACTATTAATACATCTATATCTTGTATATCAAGCATATACTCCTGAGCTGGATTTTTCCAGTTATCTTCCTTTTCTGCCATATATCTTTTTGTAATTCTATTTTCAATATTCCCTTTCCTTTATCGAAGAATCATTCAACATCAAAAAATGCTAGTTGCACTAGCACATTTTCTTTGGCGTGTTAGTCATATACTATCAACCATTGAGTCATACTTTGAGTTTGATTGTTCTACTAATATCACCATATTAATAGTATTCTTCTAGATTCCACTCTTAGCAATCTCCAAGTAAGGTAAACGATTTTACCCATACTTTTAATCCATCCCATCATAACAATTTCATGATTAAGCTACTATAGCTCGAAGGAACAAATTTATAGGATAATTTTTAGCGCCCAACTTCTTGGAATATTCAAACGCCTAGCGTCTTCAATCATTGCATATATTCAGATAATATAAGCAAACATTGTCACGCTAAATTATACTCAGTCATGTTGCCACAAATAAGTTTCTAGATATCAGTATATCTTTCACTTGATTGTTTCTGAAAACAAATCTTTTCAGTTCTAAACTCACCTTGATCAACAAAACATTCTTTTGAAGATAAAGTAATATGGAAGCAACCATGACTCTGGATTCTAAGTAGGAATTGGTTGCTCTTGAGATCAATCAATCATTAATCATATGGAGCTAGGTAGGTAATACCTAAAATCTACAATATGGCTCGATTTTAAATTTTACTAATACGGTACCAATCTTAAATGATTTTTACCAGATAATAACAGTTATATCTCAATTAACAATTTAAGTGCAAGGTAGTTATGTGGATGCCAATGAATACTACAATTTGTGCAAATTCACTTTGATTGGTTGTTCATGATAAATAAGTTCAAGTTAATTCAAAATTATGCCATGAACTCCCACTCAAAAACAACATCCCTCTTAGTCGTATTTAGTGATTACACGAACCAAATTCACTACACCAAAACCGATCATCACGTGAGATGATGTAGCTTCAAAGGAAAACATCGGCATGTTCATCATATCATCCATATGACTCATGCTTTACCTTTCGGTTACGTGTTCCGAGGCCATGTCTGTACATGCTAGGCTCGCCAAGTAGAACCGTAGTATTGCGTGTGTTTCAATGTCATGTCTGTATATGCTAGGCTTGAAAACACCCGTTGTATGCGAACATTGAGTCTGTCACGCCCGATCATCACGTGGTGTCTCGAAACGACGAACTTTCTTAACGGTGCGTACTTAAGGAAGAACACATTATTATCTTGATATTAAGTGAGAGGGATCATCTTATAATGCTACTGTCTCTATCTAAGCAAAACAAGATGCATAAAAGGATTAACATCACAGACATCACATGTAAAGATAATGTGATATGATATGGTCCTTCTTGCACTTGATATCCATCATGTGCATCATGGTATGATCTCCATCATTCCACCGGCGTGGTACCAAGTACCATGGCACCCCAATCTTGATTGTCCATAAAAATAATAAGACAACCATATGGATACCTTCCGGTATATCAATAATTTACAAAATAGATCATCTCATAATCAAATTTTTAATATTGACCATATCACATCACATGCCCAGCAAAAACTAGTTAGACACTTCTATTTTATTTTTACATATTTTACGTGGCTTAGGGCTTTCGAGGATAGAGCCGTTCATACCTACGAACATCAACCACAACGTTGATAAACACATTTTTAACAACCCTTCGTAGAATAGATCTTAACTATAGTAGGAGAAACGGACACCCCCTTAGCCACAAGTGAGACAACTCTCGCGTACATAGTACACGTAAACTTAGTCTGGGCAGTTTCATCCTACTATGCCACTAAGATCATAAAATACTCAAGGAGGCAATAACATGATCATCAACGCCCACATACACCTATGTGTTCTACCCGTACAAAACATCTACGCGTAGATATGGCTCTGATACCACTGAAGGGGTCGTTGCATAGAAAACAAAAAAAATCCTACGCGAGAGACACCCGAAAAGCCAAGATCTAATCTAGGGTACGAAGTGCAACAGGCAAAGAGGGGGTTAAGAAGAACACATACCCTCGAAGACACAAAGCGTTACGAGATCGAATCTCGTTGTTGGCGTAGTCGTACTCACACCGATCCCGATAGCGAGAAGAAGTGCACCGCATGCGGCGGTGCCTCCGTGATCGGTCACACGTACGGTTGATGACGACCTCCGTTCCCTTGATCCAGCGGGGCACGGAAGTAGAGGATCCCTCGGAACTCCAGCAGCACGACGGCGTGGTGGTGGTGAAGAATCCCACGGCCAAGGCTTCGCCAAGCCGGAGACCATGGAATGGAGCAGCGGGTGGAGAGGAAATGAGGTAGGGAAGTGTGTGAAGGAGGGAGAGCTCTCACCCTCCTTTTATAGGAGAGGGGGGAGGCAGCCCAAGGGGGGTGCGGCCAGCCCCATGGTGTGCCCCCACCTCTTCCCTCATGATGTGAGTGGACACTCCAATCACACCCACTCATTTTCCCTTAAAACTCCACTTAGAAAATCCAAGAGTTTTTTCTTTAATAAATAAATAAAACATGTTTATTTCTTTATTTCAGCATTTGTTAATACTATTAACAAACTTTTGCATATAGCACCTTGAATCATTTGTCAATTCTATTAACAACCATTCGACGAAAAACCCCTTGAACTATTTCAATTTTCCCCGAAACAATTTCGGTGCTGCCCAAAATATTCTTCGATATTCCGTATCCTCTCAAACGCGTCATCGAACCTTAAGTGTGTCACCCTACGGTTCGCAAATAAGGTAGACATGATCGAGACTCCTCTCCTATCAATAATCAACAGTGGGATCTGGAACTCCGTGACGACTCCTATTTATTCAACGATGACTCTCGTGATCGTGTGAACCAACAACATCGTGAACTATTCCCTTTATCTCGCGATATTTTACTTGTCCGAGATTCGATCATTGGTATCAACCATACCTTGTTTCAATCTCGTTACCGACAAGTAATCTTTTCTCGTTCCCGTGATATAACATCCTTGTGATCATATAACGTGCTTGCAAGCGGTTTCGATGTGATATCACCGAGAGGGCCCAGAGTATATCTCTCCGTCATTTTGGATGGACAAATCCCACTCTTGATCCATGAGCCTCAACTAATACTTTCCGAATACCTAACAACACCTTTATAGTCACCATGTTACGGTGTGACGTTTGATGACATCAAAGCACCCTTCCGGTATCAGTGATTGACATGATCTCATGGTCTAAGGAATAAGTTACTTCGTACGCAAGATATAACAATATAAACTAAATGACTTGATCGTATTGTTATCTTGATATTGGGTATGTGTTCATTACATCATTCTTCTAATGACATGACCTCGTTATTAACAACATCCAATGTTCACGATCAGGAAACCTTGATCATCTATTAATCAACGAGCTAGTTAAAAGAGAGGCTTTACTAGGAACCATTGTTTGTTTATTAAACACACATGTATCAACGTTTCCGGTTTAATACAATTCAAGCATGAGAAATAAACATTTATCATAAACAAGGAATAAGATAATAACCACTTTATTATTACCTCTCGGGCATATTTCATTCAGACACAACACACAATACATGACGTACAGGAGACTTTCAGCCCCGTGCCGGGCGGCGTGCGCTGCGCCATAGTGCATTTCGCCTAACCTCTATACCCTGTGTCTCAGGCCACCAATATATAAGGTGACCTTGCCCTCCTGCGCGAGGGACAGTTGCAGAGGGGAGAGAGACATAAGAGATTTGGCTAGGTTCATTTCTGAGAGTTAGAACTCCTTCTGCTTCCTCTAGCTACAAGAGCTTGAGGAGCAAGCTTGTAACCCGGATACCCACCTATATACATACAGACAAGCAGGAGTAGGGGTTTTAGCTCCTCACGAGGGCCCTCAACATGGGTAAATCGGGTGTGTTTTGTGTCTTCTATGAGTGCTTCTCAGCGCGCTATCGCTCCCCGGATACCAACAACGTCCATCGGCCCCAACTCAAGACATCCCATGACATCTGCCGTGAATCCACCACGA
Organism: Alopecurus myosuroides; assembly: GCA_028641055.1. Taxonomy (NCBI): domain Eukaryota; kingdom Viridiplantae; phylum Streptophyta; class Magnoliopsida; order Poales; family Poaceae; genus Alopecurus; species Alopecurus myosuroides. The sequence continues at coordinate 251,408,402 of CM054062.1, forward strand.
TAGTTGGCGCCCACCATAGGGCCATAAGCGGTGTTGACTGGAGTTTCTATCTGGACGGGTTCCCTCCTTCCTTCGGGCGACCGTGTGGTTTGTGGCCTTGTCCACAAATTCGTCTCGCTCAACTTCTTCAGTGACAATACATGTGACTTCGGCGACAAACCGTTGCCCACAGGCGGCTTCTTCATCGGCTTCGGTGCTCATCTGGTTTACGTCGCTACCGAGGTCATCCGCACGTATCCCAAAAGGGTGCACGTGGCTTCAGATACCCCTGTGGTCCGCGCAGTCTGCAACTAGCGTATCTCTTGCCCCGCGGACTGTGTGGAGGTTATGATGACCTCGCCTGCTGTTGAAGCGGGAAAAGGTGCGGCCGGTGAAACTGATGCTAGCGTCAAGTCAACCCGGGCGGTGCACAAGCCAATGGAGAGGCCCGAGAATCAACTGGATTACGCAACTCCTTCTACTACATCGGCAAGGCCAGGTCCCTTTGAGGACATCATCGAGAAGTTGGCTTTGCATGTGACTACCGGTACGGATCCGACACTAATGCAGGCCCAGCTAGAGGAGCAGAGGCAGAACATGCTCAATGAAGCGGCCGAGATGTCTCGTGTGAGGCGAGAATTCGACACTGATCTCATGAGTATAACAAGGCTCATGGTTTTACTCCGGTTGGAAATAACCCTAGTCGCATAGATGTTGTGCGCAACCAGGGTAGAGCCCTCAATGCCGACTTAGCTAGAGATGGTAACACTACAACTAGTAGATCTGCTAGTGTTGTGTTAGCTAGAAGGCCTAAGTATAGCTCTCTTGCTAAGAATATTAGGGCTACATAGGCAGCAGCAGCCGAGTTACCCAACTTGTCCAATGAAGCTCATCGTAGGCAGCATGACCGGTTTAATGAACTAGTCTTTGTGGCTAACCGACAAAATGAGGCATTTGCGAAGGCAAATCCAGGTGCAGGTGCATCACAGGTGGTTCACTCGGGTGGTGGCAAATCCGGTGGCCAGGCCTCTTCGCCTCATGTCAGTGGAGGACGCGCACAGAGTGTGAATTCTAGCCAGGGAAAACAACTTCAAGTGTACGATCCGGCTCGTGCCGGAAAAAAATTAGCCGTTCAGGGAAATGCCGGTCAGGGCCATGCCGACCAAGGCAATGTCGGTCAAGGTGGTCGCGCCAGCCAAGTTCAACCGGATGGGCATGATCGTAACCGGGATATCCCACCCCGGTATTTGGCACCAAACCCGGCTCAGCAACAGCCTGGTATCGGACATGCTATTCAACATCAGGGAAATATTCCCGCGGATAATCAGTATAATAATGATTATTCGGCCATGGAGAAAGCTGTGTATCCGAGATATGAGAAATTGGTGAATGAGGGAGCACTCGCTGGTCGATTGGGACCTCGAATGCTGCCGGCGCATGATGTCCGTTACAACCTTGACTTGATTTATCTATCGGAAATGCTGGAGGATCAAGGACCTCCTGGACCTCCATGATTTGGACCCCGGATCATGAGGGAGCCACCAGTCCTGAAGTTCTAGCTCGCACGGGGTACGAGGACATATGACGACAAAACCAAGCCGGAAGATTGGTTAAATTACTATGTCACTACGGTGCATATCACTGGTGGCAATCGTCGCTTGGCAGTGCCGTATGTTTCGCAAATGTTGGAGGGTCCTGCCCGAATCTGGCTGAATAATTTGCTAGTAAATAGAATTGATTGTTGGCTGGATTTCTCGGAGGCGTTCATCAAAAAATTCACCAGCACATATCGGAGGCCGAATCGTTCTCAACAACTCTCCATGTGCAGGCAAAGAGAAGACTAAACTGACCGAGAGTGCCCGACAAGATGGAGTACATTGAGGAATACCTGTGAAGGAGTGATTGACTCCCAGGCTATTGCTTGGTTTTCCCAAGGGTGCCGACATGGTACTATGTTGTGGCAGAAATTGCACAGGGAGATGTCGGCTACACTAGCCGATAAAATCAAGATCGTGGATATGTATGCGTTGGGTGATCCGACACCGCCTCTGCTGACCTCGGTAGAACCGAGTAAGAGATATTCTGGCAATGATGGTCCCGGGTCATCCTGGTTGAATGATCGTTAGGATTTCCAGAACAAGAGAAGAGATGATAGGCCGGGTTTCCGATATGGGTCAAACCATGTTCTTGCGGTTGATCCAGATCAGCCTGATGCCGGCAATAGCCAGCGCCAAAAGAACAATGGGCCCTAGTGGGGGCAGAACCAGAGTAACAAGAAGTAGTGGGTGGATCAGAAGAAGCCCTGGGATGATCAACAAAGGTTCACCTTCTAAATGATGAGATATGGGACATGCAGCTACCACACCTGGCATCCTAGCGGGTCGGCTAATCACACAACCCGACAGTGCAGCTGGTATGACCAGATCAAGAGCGAGGGTGGAAATCCTTTACCCCCACCTCCACCGCTGCCGCTTACGGGTGCCAACACTTAGATTCTTAATGCACCTCTGAGGCATGCAAATAATCGGAGGAGGCCCGAGAATGTGAATCAAGTGGCTCAAGGAGCCAACAACAAGAACTACAACAACAATGTCGGTGGTAGCCACCGGAATGAGTATCAAGGGCACCACCAGAGTTATATGGTGTTTGTGACTAAGCCCGATGACAAGCAGAGCCAGCATTAGCGAGCAATGCAGGTCAATGCAGTAATGCCGACTGTGTCGAAGTTTATGTATTGGTTTGAGGAGGAGATTATCTGGAACTTGGGGGATCATTCCAAGGTCATGCCAAACCGGGGAGGTTACGCACTAGTGGTGGATCCGACATTCATTGGGCCCGACATCAATGTCGAGTTCACTCGGGTTCTCATTGATAATGGGAGCAACATCAACATCATGTACTGGGATTTGATGGTCAAGTTGGGCATCACTGGGAACATGATGCAGCCTAGCCGGGCTACCTCCCATGGTATCGTGCCGGGTGTATCTTGTGCGCCTATGGGCAAGGTATGGGTGGATGTGTTGTTTGGCAACCGAGATAACTGTCACACTGAGAGTCTGTAGTTCGAGGTAGTTGACCTCGAAAGCCCTTAACATCCTTTACTCGGCAGGCCGACATTGGCTAAATTCATGGCCTCTACTCATGTGGCCTATCTCAAGATGAAGCTCCCAGGTCCTAATGTTGTAATCACTATCTCGGTGACTACAAGCGCTCTATGGAGTGTGCCTCGGCTGGCTCTCGCCTGGCCGAGTCTCTGGTCATTGTTGGAGAGAAAAAAATCCATGAGGTGGTGGCATTGGCCCAGTCTGCACAACTCGGTATGCCGCGTATGACTAACCCGCATCAGAGTGCGACATTTCAGGACTCCAAGGAGATCAAGAAGGTTCAGATTGACCCGGAATTCCCCGAGCGTGTTGCCATCATTGGTTACGGGTTAGAGGACAAATAAGAAAGTGATATCACCCACTTCCTCTGTGAGAACCGGGATATCTTTGCATGGTCAAATGAGGTCCTGCCAGGTGTTTCGAGGGAGTTGGTTGAGCACTCACTGCATGTGAGATCGGATGCCAAGCCAGTGAAGCAACCTGTGCGGCGCTTCATTGGAGAGAGAAGAAACAAAATTGGTGACGAGATCACAAGGTTACCTGCAAGAGGCTTTATCATGGAGGTGTTGCACCCAGACTAGTTGGTTAACCCGATCCTGGTAGAGAAGAAGAAGGACGACCCGAATGTGGCCATAATGTGGCGTATGTGTATTGATTACACAAATCTGAACAAGGCATGTCCTAAGGATCCATTCCCCTTGCCTCGGATTGATCAAGTGACCGATTCCACGGCCGAGTGTGAGTTGTTGTCATTTGTAGATGCATATTCTGCTTTTCACCAGATACCTTTGAACCCAAAGGATCAAATAAAGACTGCTTTTATTACCCCGTATGGGGCTTATTGCTATCGTGTTATGAAATTCGGCTTGAAAATGTCGGTGCTACTTATCAGAGATGCATGCAGAAATGCTTGCATGCGAAAATTGGCAAAAATGTGCAGGTATATGTCGATGACATTGTCATCAAGACAAAGGAGAAGAGCACTCTCTTAGAGGATCTCCGAGAAACATTTGCAAACCTGAGGAGATTCCGGTTGAAGCTGAACCCGACCAAATGTACATTTGGTGTGCCGGCACGCAAGTTACTCGGCTTCCTCATGTCTAGCTGAGGTATCGAGGCCAACCCATCCAAGATTAGTGCTATAGAAAGCATGACCCTGCCGAGATGTCTGAAAGATGTGTAGAGATTCACTCGATGTCTGGCATCCTTAAGTTGGTTTATTGGAAGAATGGGAGAAAAGCATTGCCCCTGTACCAGTTGATGAAGAAAACATACAAGTTTGTCTGGACCCCACAGTCCGACTCGACATTTCGAGATCTAAAGAAGATGTTGAGTTCTGGACCGATACTAGCCTCGCCACTACCCAAAGAGCCGATGTTGCGATATATTGCAGCTACCAACCGAGTTGTTAGTGTTGTGGTAGTGGTGGAGCGAGAAGAGGAAGGGAAAATAGTGTAGAGACCGGTATACTATCTCAGCAAGGTGATATCGTTGTCGAAGAAGAACTACCCCCGCTATCAGAAGATGTCATATGGTGTCTATATGGCGGCCAAGAAACTCAAGCACAATTTCCAAGAGCATCCAATGACGATGGTGAGTGCCGCACCTATCTCGGAGATCATGGGAAACAAGGATGCAAGATGCCGGGTAGCCAAGTGGGATATCAAGTGAGCTTCTTGTACACCCTTGTATGCAAGACAAGATTCCATCAAATCCCAGGTGTTGGCCGACTTTCTGGTCGATTGGGCCGAGATGCAGTATGAGCCACCTTTTCCGGAATCTAATTTCTTGAATATGCATTTTGACGGATCCAAGGTGAAAGAGGGCCTCGGTGCCGGTGTTGTGATTACCTCGCCCAAGCATGATCAGCTAAAGTATGTATTGCAAATCCATTCTGCTGCATCCAATAATGTGGCCGAGTATGAGGCACTAATCCATGAACTTAAAGTGGCCAAAGAGATTGGCATTCACCAAATAGTGTGCTACGGTGACTCGGGTCTTGTGATTCAACAAGCACCTGGCAATTGGGATGCTTTGGATGCCAAAATGGCGTCATATAGGTTCCATGTAGAGAATATCTCCGAATACTTTGATGGGTGCGAGTTTCACCATGTACACCGGGCAGAGAATGAGGCTGCCGGCATATTATCCAAGTTGGGTTCATCCCGATAGGCTATCCCGGTTGGAGTTTCGCTGGAACATCTTCGGAAGCCATCCATCAAGCCCTCACCTGAGTCTGAGTCAATCTTTGTCCCAGTCAATCCGGAATCAGAGCTGTCTCGATGGATGTAGATGTGTGGTGCATCTTGGAAAACTCGGGGACGATTCTGGCAAACTCGAGGACTGCTCTGCAGAACTCGAGGACTTATTTGGCCTATCTCATTATGCCAAATGCAGCAATGTCGGTTGAAGCTATGGAGATTGATGAGCCTATCTTTGCTCCTCGTCTTGTGCCAGTATGGGCGCAACCAATAATGTCATACCTGGTGGATGGTACCCTTCCGAGTAATGAGGTCTCGGCTATGCAGATACAAATAAGATACAAGGGCTATACCATCATCAACAATGAGTCGTACAAGAGAAGTGTGATGTGCGTGCTCCAGCGCTGTGTCGAACCAGAAGAGGGGCAAGAGATCCTCCGAGATATTCATCAAGGGGAATGTGGCCACCATGCATCATCCCGGGTTATAGTAAAAAAGGCATTCCGACATGGGTTTTATTGGCTCACTGCTTTGCAGCAAGCAGAAGATATTGTCCGGAAGTGCAACGGATGCCAACAAGGTTCACATGACGGCTTCAGAACTCAAGACTATTCCTATCACCTATCCATTCGTTGTCTGGTGCTTGGACATGGTGGGGCCATTCAAACCAGCCTGAGGTAACATGACTCACATGCTGGTCATGGTGGACATGTTCACCAAGTTCATAGAGGTGAAGCCAATCCGTAAGTGTGATGGGCACACAATTGTGTCATTCCTGAAGGATATAATCTTGAGTTATGGCTACCCACATGGCATTATTTAGGACAATGGAACCAATTTCTCTCAAGGAGCTTTTGCTCGGTTCTGCAAAGAGAAGAGGATTGGACTCGACATTGTGTCGGTCGCGCATCTAGAATCCAATGGGCCGGTTGAAAGATATACGGGATGGTCCTATCCATGATAAACCCCCGGTTGATTGAGCATTCGCAACATACTCTGGATTGGTTGCTGGGTGAGCCTCCCGCGGTGCTGTAGAGTCTAAGGACTACCCCAAATCGCTCCACTGGCTATACACCATTCTTACTTGTATATGGAGCATAAGCGGTTCTCCAACCGACATAGAGCATGTCTCGCCAAGAGTGACTTTGTATATAGAGGCCGAGATAAAAGAGGCTCGAGAAATGATGTTGATTTGCTTGAAGAAGCGTGGGAGTTGGCGTTGTCCAGATCAGTTGTGTATAAACAGAATCTCCGACGCTATCATAGCCGCAAGGTGAACCCTCGGGTGTTCCGAGAAGGAGACATGGTGCTTAGGCTTGTGCAGCGCACAACCGGAATGCACAAGCTATCTCCCCCATGGAAAGGGCCGTTCCTTGTGAGCAAGGCTCTGCAGAACGATGCCTACTATCTTATAGATGCTCAGAAACAACAAAGGAACAAGATGGACAGATCCGGAGAGGAAACTAAGCGCCCCTGAAATGTAGCTCTCCTTCTCCCCTTTCACTCTTAAGGACGCAATGTACGTATCTCTGTACCGAGTTATGAAATGTCGGCACCCCGAGGAGGAACCCGGGGACTGCATTTTCCTAACCCTTTTTGTGTGTACTTACTTCCTGTTTTTGTATGTCGGTTGGCTATGTCAGAATTTCCTATGTCAGCCTAGTACTGTGTCGGAACCTAAAAGCCAACTCTCGACTCAGCTGCTGTTCGAAACTCAGCTTCATGGCTATCAAGAGAACAAGCTAAAGGTCGCCATACACATGAAAAATGGCTAAGGAAAGAAAAACTAGTGACTCGACATATATGTATTGTTCTTTTAGCTAAGTGTCGGATAGTTCTAAGTCTTTTCTCAATTTTTTGAGTATTGTAAAGTCGGTTTTGGAAATCTTGTGACTCGACTGTCAAAAAACCACAAGTGGTAGACAAGAGCTGAGACGAAAAAACTTAGTGGACACAAAAATAAACTCGGGGACTCGACTTAGAATAATCCGGCATTCAGCCAATCTCGTTTAAATTGCAAGTAGCTTAGAAGTGGCATAAGCATAAATATCCATTACATTTGCACCCGACATCCCGGGGATTTAACAATTCAAAGTGTTTTGATACTAAGCCTAGGAAGTGTCGGAGCTGTAAGCGACAAAAGAATCAGTGTTGCCCGTAGTGCCGATAGGTGGGGTAGGAGCAGTGTCGGCGCCTGTCGGAGTAGCGGTGTCGGTGGCAATCTCGGTCGTGGCTTTCGCACCAGATGCAACATTGGTGGTGGGCGCAATGTCGACCTCAATTACTTCATGAACCTCTTCCTTGGACTCATCCTCGTCATCGTCATCGTATTCATCCTTAGATTCGTTGTCCGTTGGAGCCTCAATGAATGTCCAAGTCTCGACATATGAGGAAAGCGCATAAGCGGCGGCTTTGCGGAGCTCGAGAAGTTCCGAGTTGGTGATCCACTTTGATCCGGTGCGTGTGGTCCTAAGGACTTTGAGGTCCATGCCTTCATACTAGGAAAAAAATGAAAGTGAGGGCCTCGTCAGCTCCAGATCGGGCAGAACAGGAACGCCACTTTCAGAGCCGCTTCCCGGCGCTCTGGAGGCATTTCGCCGGTTCAGTGACTACAATGGGGCATTCTCTACCTGACTAGAGGACCTTGTAGACTAGGATGTCCGCATCGATCAGGTCAAGACCAATGTATTTGAGTGGCGAGATTCGAGCCTTGAGTGCTGCTAAATGGTCTTCATGAGTCGATTCCTCCGTGACAATGCCCCCGGCTCCGGCTGTCCTTTTCGGGCCTTCTTCACATAGTTGGAGGCAGCGGTCTTGGAATGCGGAAAGTTATCTGTAAAGAAAGCTGTCAGAATCAAAATAAGTCCTATGTCGGAAGAAGCAAAGAAGAGGGAGAGTTCTTACTTTTCATCTGTCTGTTAATCTTCTCGAGATCCGACAACCACTTTTATGTGTCGGATTTCAGCACGTCCAACTTGGTTTAAAGCAAGGTGGCGCGCGACTCGGACTCTGAGTATTGGTCGTTAAGCTGTTTAATATCCTCCTCCTGGCGGGTCTTCTCAGCGGCGGCGCATTCCTCCATCTCGGTCTTCGCCTTTTTGATCTCGGTGAGCTTGGCCTTCAGTCGTGATACTTCATTATGCTCAGCCTGGAGCTCAGCCTTATGTGCATTTTTGCGCTCATCCAATTGTTGGGCTGACTCCGACAGGGTGAGGCAATCTTGGTGGTGTTCAGCAAAGGCTTTCTGCTCGCCTCCACCGAGATAACCATGTTAGCAAGCAGCCAAATACATAAATGCAAAATACCAATGCAGAAAGTGACTTACTCTCGAGTACCGAGACTTTGGTCACTAACTCGACCACCTGCTCCTCTAGCACAACTGTAGGTGCCAAAAGAAGAAAACGTCAGCGAATCGATGCATTGTGAAGCATACACGATATCTCGGTGGCAAAGGCCTTACCTTTTCCCGACACGTCCAATTGCAAGCGCTTGGCGTGGTCCTGCAAATCTCGATGCGCCGATAGAAGTTTTTGGAATAGCCTTGCCCGGCCTCAGTGCAAACCTGGAGAAAAGCAGTATTAGTGGAGTTTTGAAGACTTGCACCGAGTAATCTTAACTTGGTTGAGTGTCGATTACTCAACCCAAATCTCGGGGACTGGGTGGATATGCATTTATCCCAGAAATATGTACTTGGTGTATTGTGCAAGGACTTAGGAAAAGTTGAGGGAAGCAAAGTACTTACCTACGATGTTATCTCGTCTTCTGTGGCCGCACTCTTGAGGGATTGCATCTTTTGGGCGAGTCTTCCCAAGACTGCCGAGGGCATACTGGCCACTTCGTCGGCATCAACATCATTCCACTCTGCGCAGTAGTGCTCAAGTGAGCCCAGGCTTCTCCCACTCATGGTGCTGGGTATGAATCCGACACTGGTTGTTCCGGCTGCCAGATCTATCGGGACGGTGCTTAGCCCTTGGTGTGCAATAACATGCCTCTCGGGATTAATCCGTATGCCGGAGGAGGCTGTCTTCTTGTGCCTGGACTTAAGTCGTTTTTTCCTCTGTTGTACCTTTCCCGACATCTTGTAACAACCGCTTCTTCTGTTGCACCGGCTTCTTCCGTGCCGGCGGCAGCGATTGTATCGGCGCCTGTTGTTGTGGTTGTACTGGTGGATCTTGCTCCCGCTGCGGTGGTTGCTGTTCAGTTGGGTGATGTTCTGGTGGGGCTTGTGGCTGTTGCGGCGGAGATTGTTGCTGCTACTGATGTTGCTGTTGGGTTTGCTCCAGGGCTTTGATGTCTATGCACGCTTCTATTCTTGTAGACAGTGTTGGGCCTCCAAGTGTAGAGGTTTGTAGAACATCAACAAGTTTCCCTTAAGTGGATCACCCAAGGTTTATCGAACTCAGGGAGGTAGAGGTCAAAGATATCCCTCTCAAGAAACCCTGCAATCAAGATACAAGAAGTCTCTTGTGTCCCCAACACACCTAATACAATTGTCAGTTGTATAGGTGCACTAGTTCGGCGAAGAGAGAGTAAAATACAAGTAATATGGTGATAATAAGTGATAATAGCAATCTGAAATAAATATGGCAGCAAGCAAACATGTAGCAGAACAGGCGGAAAATGGTGTTTCAATGCATGGAAATAAGGCCTAGGGCTCCTACTTTCATTAGAGGACACTCTCAACAATGAAAACATAATTGAATGCATAAATATCATTTCTTCACTATGCTACTCCGAACCACTTTCCGGTCGAATAACAAACACCAATCATTGTGTAGGGCTGTAACAACACTCCTCAAGTCTATATTCCCTCTCTAGGGCACCCCACGCTATCACTATGAGCGCCCTAAATTAATACTAAACAAACGCCACAATTTCATAGGTTCATCTTCCAACACAAGATATAAATATCATGCTAAACCACACGGCGCACACACTGTCACCTTTACATCATGATCAAAGTGTTTACGGAGATAACAAATCCACTTGAGTAGCATAACATATGAAGATCACATCTACATATTCAACTAGATTACAAAGCTCATGATCACATAAAGATCACGCCATGGGAGAGAGAGATGAACCACATAGCTACCGGTAGAGCCCTCAGCCTCGGGGGAGAACTACTCCCTCCTCATCATAGGAGACAGCAACGGCGATGGAGATGTCGGTGGAGCTGATGGAGATGGCTTCCGGGGGCACTTCCCCGTCCCGGCAGGGTGCCAGAACAGAGATTTGTCCCCCGAAACTTGCTGGTGGCAGCGGCGGAGCTACGAATGTATTTTGTGGAAAAGGTCCATTCGCCTAGGGTTTATGCATCGGAGAGTATATATGGGCGAAAGGGCGATGCCGGGAGGTGGCCAGGGGACCCACACCCCTAGGTGGCACGACCAGGGGGACCCACGCCACCCCATGGTGTGGCCACCCTGTGGCCCCCCTCCGGGGCTCTTCGGGACTTGTGGAAGCTTCCGGGACTTTTAAGACTTCTGGCTTTCGAATTTTCCAATTCCGAGAATATTTCCAGAACAACTTTTCTGAAACTAAAAACAGCAGAAACCAGGGAACTGGCTCTGTGGCATCTTGTTAATAAGCTAGCCCCGGAAAACGTGTAAAAATGACATAAAGTATAAGGAAAACATGTGGTAAACAACACGAAAACAACATGGAACATCAGAAATTAGGGATACGTTTATGACGTATCAAGCTTCCGGAGTCTTGGATCTTTCTGCCTCGGTACCCATATCGCCTGCACCGAGGTCTTCATCAAGGTCGGGAGCCGACATCTCGGGCATGTCCATAGGCTGGACTTATGGAGTGTCTTTCCCTTCCCCGACATAGCCGTCCGGTCCCGACAATATGATCACAGAAGCTTATACTGGAGGCGGGCTCATCATGGATGAGCTCTGCCCTCCGGCATCGCCTTGGCCCGGGGTTGGCAGTGTCGCCAGCGGCAAGAACATGGAGGACGCACTCTAGGCGATCTCCAAAGGTGCACTACAGAGGAAAGAGAAGAATGAATAAACTCGGACGGAGAAGAGAAAAGTGGAAAATTCAAAGGAAAATATCCCGGAGAGATCACTTACCCGGTTGAGGTTGGCCTAACTTTGGTTTTGCTCGGCTTAACCGCGGGCTTCTTTTTCATATTTTTGGTCACGGGACCAGAGAGTTCATCCCCGGCGCGCTTCCTAGTCTCGGAAGGGCCTGCCATTGCAACCGGAGGCACGTCATGGACCTGCTCGTCTGGATCAGCTGATGCCGACGGCAGAGGAAACGCGTAAGAAAGTGGCGAGGGGTCAAATACCTCTATATTTTCAACATCATCGTTATCATCCTCATCCTCGGACCAATCTCGGATTGAGCCTGCGACACGAGACTTACCAGCACCTGCAGCAATGCCGACGTCCGGGATGGGCTCGTTGTCCTCGTCATCGAGGTCCTCAACATCATCGACTAGGCGACCTAGGCCCCATTTGGCAGAGGGGAGTATGCCGTCCTTAATCATTTGGCGGTCGAATCTCTACAAAGATGCAAATCAAAGCATAAGTACATTGAAAGGGGTAAAATGAATTGTGTCGGCATAGACATATCTCGATAGAATCTAGGATACTTACCATGGGCGGCTTGCATGCCCTTCTGAAGGTCTCAAGACCCCACTCCCGGTCATCAGTCAGCTGGGTCCGAGCTATCGCATTCACGCGCGTCTGCACCCGCGCCTTGGTAAGTTTGATAGTCGAAATACGGGTTGGGTCCCGAGATCCGCTCATGTGGTAGATCTTATGAACCCGACGCTGCAGCGGCAGAACCCGACAACTAATGAAAGTGGCGATTAGATCGTCCGCCCTAAGTCCGTCCTGATTTAGAGATATGAGGATCTAGTGGATATGATTGATCCCGGGCATGGAATCTCGAGGGTTATGTTTCCAATTCACCATGGCCACCAGATGATCAATGTTGAATCTCGGAAGACGGATGAGATCGACTTTGGTGGTGTTTTTGATGTAGAAGAAGGATCGGATCCACTTGCGGCACGTTTTCAAACCCTGGATGCGGGGAAATGCGGAGTTCCACCAGGGGATGGTTGTGGCAGCGCCGCATTGCGTCATCTGTTTTGGGGCATCCGGGTTCTCCGTGTCCGGGATAACTTGTTTCTGGAACTGGAAATATTTTCTCCACATATTTATGGTCGGCCAGAGACCGAGGTAGCCCTCGGAGAAAGAAAAATAGGAGGAAAGAGTGGTGATGGCATTAGCCGGGAGGTGATGTGGTTGGAGATCGAACTTCTCGAAAAACTTGTGCATGAAATCGGGGAGGGGAGACCGAGTCCTCGCTCAAAGTGAGCGAGGAAAACTACAAACTCATCATTCTCAGGCTCGGGTAGATCTTTTCTCCAGGAAGCCGGCATGCGACCCCTTCCGGGATCCGTCGGGTCTCGTAGAGCCACTTGATCTCGGAGGCCTTGACTTGCGAGCCCTCCCACGTGGCGCGGGTGGACTCCTCGAACAACTCGTCTTCCTTCTTGGCGACGATGAGGTCGTCGGAGGACATGGTGGCGAACAACGACTCCAGCGTCTCCGGGAGATCCGTTTGGACGGATAAGTGCTCAAGGAGGAGAACGGCGAGGATCGGCGGCGGAGATGCTCTGTTCCGGTGGTGAAGAAGGGGAGCGGAGGAGAGCTCTTTGCGGAGAAAATGGAGAAGGTGAGCCCGATAGGGGCCGCGATGGTGGTGCGCGGCCCGGTGACGGAGAAGAGGCCGTTCAGATCTGTGGCGAAGGCGACATAACGGCGATGGCGAGGAGGTTTATGGTGTTCTAGCGCGATGGAGAGTGCAAAAGCGCGGTGGTGTTCGCGCTCCTTGCGGTGGCTAGTGCTTTATGTGCACGGAAGGGTGCGGAGAATGGCGAAATGGAGAAGGAAGAAGAATATGGTGCACCCGCACGCGTATTTATACAGCTGGGAGGCAAAGGGACGTGGGATTAATCCTGGCTGTAACTGGCGTAGTTACCGCACGTGCCCACGACCGCGTGAAAGGGGGTAACTGCACCCAAGTTCGCACGCAGGAATTATTGCATGACACGCGTGGTGAATCCCGGGAGTCCCGACGGATCCATTCGAGTGGCTGCATTGATTTGACAGCGCGTGGGTCCTGCATGCAGGCGTGGCGTGCGCGCGGCCTGCGTGCTGTCACGCACAAGAACCAAGGCGCCGGGAGGCTGCTTTTCTGCCGCATGGCGTGGCCACAACACGGAGGAAACGAGGTGACTCTCTCCACATCGCAATAGTTGGATCCAACATTTGAAGAGAAATTGGCTAAGTGTTTAGTCTCGGAGTAACCGTGACTTGGTGCAAGTTGTGTCGAGGATTTGGTGAAAGCCTTAGTGCTGATCGCGGATCATTTCCGAGACAAGCAATGGAACCAACATAGATGGTATGTTGGTTGAGAAGTACGTGGTTTTTATTTGGAAAGCTGCTACGTCCGATCATCCGAGTCTGTTGGACCATACCAGCTTCGGGGACTAATGTCGGGGGGGGGGGGGGGGCTACCCCCCGGGTAGGGTCATGCAAGGTGTGAAATGGTGTCCAAAGAGTGTACCAAGTCGAAGTTGGCCGAGATAAGTGCCCTACCGCCATATGGTGACCGACATAGCATATGTCTGTACATGTTGCTTTGTGCATTATCTTGCAGGAGAGTATTCTTCCTGGTAAACCGAGTTACAGTTAGAGAAGTCGGGTTAGGAGAAGAACCTGCTATCCCGGACAAGAGTCAATGGAGCAGGTGAATCCCGGAAATCACGGAGACGTACATGCATGCGGTTCAACTTACTAGGCGAGCACGTACTGGCTAACACGAAGCGTGCATAGGACCAGTGCAGAGGTATGGGCTGAAGGGTTCGTTGCATAGAAAACAATTTTTTTCCCTATGCGATAGACACCCGAAGGGAAAAGATTTAATCTAGGAGATGTAAGCAACGGGGAGAAAGAGAGTCTTAAGGAGAACATACCCTCGAAGACACAAAGCGTTACGAGATCGAATCTTGTTGTTGATGTAGTCGAACTCACATCGATCTCAAGATCGCGAAGAAGAGCGATGCAATCCGGTAGCGCTTCCACACTCGGTCACACGTACAACTCGATGACGACCTCCGTTCCCTCGATCCAGCGGGGCAGCGAAAGTAGAGGATCCCTCGGAACTCCAGCAGCACGACGGTGTGGTGTGGTGGAGAAAACTTCATTTGGGGCTTCGCCAAGCGCATGAACATGAGGTGGAGCAGCGGGAGGAGGGAGGTGGAGATGCACCAAGTGTGTGGAGGAGGGAGAGCCCTCACCCTCCTTTTATAGGGGAGGGGATGGCAGCCCAAGGGGGTGCGGCCAGCCATGGTGGTGCCCCCACCTCTTCCCTCATCATGTGAGTGGACACTCCACTCACACCCACTCATGCTCCCATAATTTCCCACTTAGAAAATCCAAAGGTTTTTCTTTATTGAATAAATAAAAAAAAATATTTCTTTAATTTAATATTTGTTAATTCTATTAACAAACATTTGCATATAGCACCGCGAATAATTTGTTAATTCTATTAACAACCATTCGAAAGAAAACCCCTTGAACTATTTCAAATTTACCCAAAACGATTTCGGTGTTGTCCATACTTTTCTCCGATATTCCGTATCCTCCCAAATGCGACATCGAACCTTAAGTCACCCTACGGTTCGCGAATAACATAGACATGATCGAGACACCTCTCCAATCAATAATCAACAGCGGGATCTGGAGATCCGTGATGACTCCTATATATTTGACGATGAATCTCGTGATCGTGTGAACCATCAACGTCGTAACTAATTCCCTTTGTCTCGCGATATTTTACTTGTCCGAGATACGATCATTTGTATGAACCATACCTTGTTCAATATCGTTACCGACAAGTACTCTTTTACTTGTTCCGTGATATGACATCCTTGTGACCTAGTCACATGCTTGCAAGCGGTGTCGATGTGATATCACCGAGAGGGCCCAGAGTATATCTCTCCGTCATTTGGATGGACAAATCCCACTCTTAATCCATGAGCATCAACCAATACTTTCCGAATACCCAACGGCACCTTTGAAAGTATAAGAATGCCGCCTAGAGGGGGGGGGGTGAGTAGGCGCTTTAAAATAATTACGGTTTAGGCTTGAGTAAATGCGGAATAAAACTAGTGTTTAATTTATCAAGCACAAAACCTATGCAAGATAGGTTTACCTATGTGCACCAAAAACTTATGCTAGGCATGAAATACAACTATGAGATTGCAAGATAGATGACTTCAAGCACGATGGCTATCACAAAGGTAAATGCATAAGTAACGAGCTAGAGTATAGAAATAACCGAAGCACAAGGAGACACCAGTGTGATTACCGATGTTCCTTCCCGAGGGAAGTACGTCTTCGTTGGAGAGGTGGGGAGCCACCTAGGCGCTCCTCAATAGCACGGATGTGCACACCTTATTCTCCTTGAGCTTCTCCGGTGAGGGAGATGCTCGTTTCCACTATGAGGTCGACTTGAAGGCGTTGACCAAACCTTACACGGGGTTGAGGCTATCTCCACAACTCAATTGGAGGCTCTCAACGAAGCTTCTTGCAACAAGGTGGAAGCCCCAAGCACTAACCGTCTAGGGTGCTCAATACACCCAAGAGGAACAATCTCTCCGGTGACCAAGCACCCAAGAGTAACAAGCTCACGAACTTCTCTTTCACGAATCTCGTGGGGAACTCAAACCGATGCACCTAATGCAATGGCAAGAACACACAAAGTGGTCAAGAACATCTCTACCAAATCCCACCAAAGCAACTAATGCTATGGAGGGAGGAAGGAGGAACAAGGAAAACAACAAATGAATCCCTAGATCTAGATCCAATAGATTCCCCTCACAAAGAGGAGGGATTGATTGGTGAAGTGGTAGATCTAGATCTCCTCTCTCTTTTCCCTCAAGTGGAAGCAAGAATCATTGGAGGGATTGAGAGATAGCAAGATTTTGGAGGTCAACAATGGAGGTCAAACTTTCCCAAAAGGTTGGGGAACCATTGGGGAAGAAGGCCCCTTAAATAGGTCACTCAAATATCCAACCGTTGGAGGAAAAATCGCGCAGGGGCGGAACCTCCGGTGAAACCACTGGAACCTCCGCCCCCCGGATGAGTTAGAACACCAAAATGGCTGAAAAAAATGCCCCAACCACCGGAGCCTCCGGTGGTTTCACCGGAGATTCCGCCAACATCATCCCGAAAGGGTTTCGGGCGGAGCCACCACCGGAGCCTCCGGTGGTGGAAAAAACTGCAGAACACCCTATATGAAAACGGTCGTAACTTTTGCATCCGGACTCCGTTTTCGATGTTCTTGGGCTCGTTGAAATCGCAACGACGAGCACTACAAGAATATGCAGAGAAACATCATAGTCCAAAATGGGAATATAAAACCAAATGATGAAAGGTTTGGCCTATCAATAAAGGACAATCGGTAGAAACCTCCAGCAACAAAAATGCGATAAGTTTTTCATACGAAATCCATTTTTGATGAACTTGAGCTTGACATGAAGAACATGACAAGATCTAAAACCTTACATGAAGAAAACCCAAATAAGAACCAAGAAGGATGATGCCAAGTATGCAAAGGTTTGAGCTCTCTACGATAGATATGATCAAGATATGCATTCAAGAGCCCCTCTTGATAGTACGGTTATCTATCCTATAATTCGGTCTCCTAACTAGCATAATGAGACCGGTAAAATAGAAACCCTATATAAGTCATACCTTTTCCTTGCGCAATCCAATTGAGCTAGATGATGACGATCTTGACTCTCTCAAGTTGGATCTTCTTTCTTGATCGTGCTTGCTAGCACATGCTCCGCTTGATGAAGACTTGCAAGTTGCTCCCCCATACACCACTATGGGAGAGGATGCTCCCACATACACCATTATGGGAGAGACCCTTAATGGAAGATATTCACGAGGCCACAAACTCCAAAAGGGTGGCAAGCATCAAGCATAGGATTTCTTCTAGATGCTTCACTTGAGCTTCCACGTCAAGCTAGGTGACGAACACCGCTTGACGATGACATAGACCATGGGCAATATGAAATCTTCCTTTTTGTTCATGCCCATGGAAAGATACCTAACCACACATAGAGATGCCACACACACATATATGGGTTAGATCACAAAGTTGTATTGACAATTGCTTACCATACCATGAGATACACAATCCCACTTGGTACATCGTGTAGCTTTGTGTGTTGATCACTAGCGTGATCAACCTTGTATCTTTTCTTGTCACTTCAAATGATGATGTCTTGAAGATAACCATGAAGGATAACCTAATACTTTTCTTCAATACACACTAGCAATAAGCTCAACTCAAACCATGACCATTCTTCATGTAAATCCTTGAATATACATGAACTCTATTATTTCCTATGGACAAGATCTACAAGGATAACTCAATGCAAACATTAGTCTATAAGGATTGTCATTAATTACCAAAACCACATATGGGGCACCATGCACTTTCAATCTCCCCCATTTTGTTAATTGATGACAATCCCTTTTTACGAGGGTTTATATGATAAATTAAGCAACCATGCAAAACAAAGAGCAAGGATGCAATAGCATGGAAGGAAAATGCTTAAGAACGAAACTAAAGCATAGAACCAAATTCCCTTAAACTCTCTAAACTTCCCCCCCATTGGCATCCATTGCCGAAATGGGAAAAAAGATTAGAAGGCTAATATAATAAGAGCTCCCCCATAGTGTATGCATTCCTCATGATATGAGTGAAATCAAGAGCATATATCCAACTAGGAATAGATGGAGGGAGATCAAACTATATTGAGGATCCAAAGATTTACAAGCAAAGTCAAATTGAAGGATACTTTCATAAAGAAGCAACCAACCAAAGGATCCGAAAAAACGATTGACCAAAATCAATATTATGATAAGATCAACCAAGTGTTCTAGAAAATCAAGAGGGAACTCCCCAAGGTACATGCACAATGTTATATTTGAATTACTATATAATGTGCACAACATGGAATCATCACTCCCTTCTAGATAATTTTGAACACAAACAAGAGCAAGATAATAGATTGAAAATGGAGCAAAGCAACTTGCAAACAAACAAGAGCTGAGAAATTAAGATCAAGAAGCGACAAGTAAAGATTTACTCAACCGAAAGAGGTGAGTGTGACAAGGAAAGACATTTGTAGGATACTAGTAGGATGAGAAATGCTTCATCATAGCCTTTAAATATATGAGGCACATAGTGCATATCATGTCTTTCCCATACACACAAACCAACAAATGATAAAACACGTAGGTCCACAAGCTTTATAAGATGCAAAAGGAATACCAAAAGAAAAGAAAAGCTTGTGCCTTTTAGGAACCACCAAGTAATATAAAGCAATAAAACATGGTCACTAAAGAAATAGAATATCAATTAAAGATGTAACTATTCTCGTGTGTATAAGTTTCTAAGTGGACACCAATCACAAATATATATATATACACAAATAAATATGCACACACAAAAATAGGTACAAGGGTAAAGAACATGATATCCAAGATAGGTTCATAAATATACCAATAAGATTTTTGCTTGAAAGCAAAGCACTAGGCTTAGTTTAATCTTAAGGGGATATATATGGACAAACAATAAAATCAGCAAAGCACCACAAATATCAAAAGGGAAAAGTGATAGTTGGAATGCTTCGAGAAAGGTAACGCATATCACAAAAGATTCAAATTGTTTTTGAGAATTCATAAATATTGCATATGATAGACTTCAAGTAGAAGTTACTAGATCAATATACTTGGGATTGGTGAATCATGAAAATGATTATAAATATCCCCTTAGTATGTAATCATCCCGGCTTACTCATAGTTGCAATAAAGATGTTATTGATAAGACATTTGCAAGAGCAAAATGAAATGCAACAAATGGAATTCATGCCAAGATGCAACCTACACAAGGTTGAAAGCTAGATATGTATGCATGAAATAGATACTTGTTACCGAGACGACATTGGTGATGAAGAGGATGCGAGTTTGATAATCATCGTAGCTTGACTCCTATGATATGATGGTGAGAACACCTTCCTTATGAATGGATCAAGCAACCAATGTATCTCCATTGTACCTAAAAAAAATCAAGTACAAAATGGTTCCCAAACTTATTGGGTCCAAAGTAGTTATAACAACTACAATACATAGGACAAACTCCACATAAATATGTGCATATTAATATGAATTTGAATTTTATGCACATCTTAGCCATTTAGGATTTGATGGAGTTTATCCTATATATTGGATCAACGAAAGTAAGCATGTAAAAGGATACACATAGTAAATATACATGCACAAAACTTTCAAGAACCAAACAAGATACAAATTGGACAAAATACCAATTAAAACAAAGAAGGCATTCACAATAGATAAAATCAAACGAAGTGTCCAAATTATATCAAAACCCCAAATTAACACATGATTTAGGAAATCAAATAGAGAAGATGACAAAAACAACATCAAAGAATAAACAAACCCTCTACACTTTTCATGATGGCACACAAAGTACCAAGACGAAAAATGTTCGTCTTCCAAAGAGACAAGTCATTGAGATAAAATACCAATTTCAAGACAACAAGTGTTCAAACACATATAGGATAGTTCTTCCAATAATAGTGCATTAATTATGATATTACATTTGAATACAAGATGCACACAATGGAATCATTACTCTCCATATATATTTTTCAAACACTAGTCAAGCTCAAGAAAAGTAATAAGATGCAATACCAATTAAAGAATTGTGTTCTACTCAATGTAGGATAGCTTCCCCAAGAAATGCAACACAAAGAAGTATTACTTTGAATGAAAGTGCACACGAACGGGATCATTGCTTTTCCTAACTCAATAAAGCATAAAACAAATTTTGAGTCGAGCAAGGAAGACACAAAGGAGTTTGAACCAAACAAATCCTTGGCAAGAAACAAGGCAATTTTAGAGCAATGGACAAAGTAAATGTGATCAATAAACTTACCACAAATTATTATAACTTGTCAAAGACAAGAGATGTATGGAGATATTTCTCACAATCATATTCACAAAACATAAGCATGTGGTAAAAGATAGGAACGAAAACACCATACTTAAATAGAGAATCTTGGTGGCTCCAATAGTCGAATAATCATGCAAAGAAATGATTAATATATCAGGAAGCAACCGGTTCCCGAGAAGGTAAATTCTAGTGCTAATTTGTGGAAAACCGCACCAAGAGACTCTCTCACAATAAGATACCAAAAGATGAGCAAATAAAATCATTTAAGCAAATTGAAACTTGTTTGAGCACACATGCCACATAGGAACAAGATAATTAACAATATCAATTCTATGTGGAAAAACCTTAAATGTTCACATTCTTTAGGCTTGTAATATGCACAAACATATTACTCCCCCATAATGTGATAATCCGTATCTTCTTAGCAAGAGGCAAACAAAGACCAACTTGAGATAATTAATAGACATTAGAATTTGAATTTCTCATGAGTATGAGATACCACATAGAGACTAGATAATATTGAAATATCAACACTGTGTGGTATTCCTCATGTACACACATTTTGGGATTGTGAAGTGCCAAAGGCATATTACTCTCCCAAAAAGGGATAGTCCATTAATCACTCAAAAGAGCCAAATAAGATACACACAAGATGCAATTAGGCTCAAAGCAAACTCATACATACATTTTGTGCGAACCGACAAACACATGCTAGATTACTCAAGGATAAGTAAGTAGTAAGCACAAAATATACAAAATACAAGCAAGGTACAAAACCAATACATGCAAAGGGGCAATCAACTTTCAATGTTTATATAATGTAATAAATACAAGTTACCGCAAGAAGGAGCATGGAATATGAGATAGAGACGTGATAATCCAAATGACTTGGCTTAAGGAAAATATAAGTGATGAAGATCCCTTAATTCTTCATGATATAGCCAAGTCTCCAATGCCCTCCGATAACACCTATTTATCAAGTTTGAGATTGTTGGTCCCCAACCAAGTTGGGTCCTAAGAGGTTAGTCACAATAGGCTTGGCAACCCAAATGGTTCTTTTCTTGACACCACTTTGAGTACCAACATATTTGGCAAACACATTGCCCACATCGTCCTTCCGAATGGAATACACATCATAAATTATGATAGGGTTGGATAATGTACCATTAGTGCATGAATAAGCAAGATTGCCCTTTTCACGACATAAGTAGCAACAACGACTCCTTCCATTCTTCTTAGTTGATTTCTCAACTTGAGAAGCATTAGCTTGAGTCTTCATGGGAAGAGGCCTTTCTTCAACTTGAAGTTGAGATTGAGGTTGAACTTGTGGCCGCTTCCCTTGTTGCTTCTCGCTAAGTTTCTTCTTCTTCAAAGGGCATGATCTAACATGATGTCCTTCGACCTTGCACTTGAAGCAAACAATATTGGCCAAATTCTTGACTTGTTCATGGCCCTTGTTCTTTTCGACCTTGGACTTGTTCTTGTGATTGGAAATGAATCCAAGTCCTCTCTCGTCATTGGGGGATTTTTGGACACTCAACATATTATCAAGTGTGGAATTCCCTTTATGACACTTCTCCAAGTCTTTCTCCAATGAAGTGACTTGGGCCTTGAGCTCTTTGATTTCCTCTACATGGTTAGTATCAACACAAGAGCTAGAGGAAGTAGATGCATCATTATTAGAGCAACAAGGTAAGGAAAGCAATTCATCATAAGATGTGGGAACATTATGAGAGGATGAATTACTAGGACTAGCACAAGGCAATATAGCATTTAGAGTAGATACTGTGCCTTTGTCCACATGAGGCTCACAAGATGTTACCTTAGTTAAAATAGCCTTATGATCTAATTTTAGCCTCTCATGGGAGACTAGAATATCCTTATGAGAGCTTGAGAGCTTTTCATGAGTTTCTTCCAATTTCCCATAATTACTAGTTAGCAACTCAAGTTGAGCCCGTAGCTCAACATTCTCCTTTAATGTGTATGCTTCACAAGAAATAGAGTTAGTAGCACAAGCATCAACATTTTTAGCTTTGAGTTCACTAGCAAGAGAAAGAGATAATTCATTGTCCCTTCTAAGCTTAGAAACGCTAATAGCATATGTTTCTTCTAGACTATATAGTTTCTCTTCAAGAGAAGATCTAAGGGACCGCTCTTTCTCAAAAGCCTTTTCAAGCTCTTTGTCCTTGATAGAATGACTACCACTATGACTTTCCAAAGTCATGATGATATCCTCCTTTTCATCTACAAGAGAGTTAGCCTCATCAAGTTGTTCTAGGAGAGCATTCACATTTTCTTTGGTCTCACCAACAAGGCTTGCGAACCATAAGCCTAATTTCTTAGACTCATCATCATCTTCCTTACCAACATCATCATCACTACTATCATCATAATATATATTGGGGTTCAAAGTGGAAGATACCTTTGAATCCTTGGCCGTAAGGCAAAATGTGGTAGATGATGATGAATCATTACTTGAGGCACCACTCAAGTTCACATCTTGTTCCATAGAGAGTTGAGTTTCCTTTAAATTGTTAGCCATACAAATACTAGAGGAAACACAATCATTTTTATCATGGGAACAAGATAAAGCAAGCATATCATCATGAGATTTAGTCAAGCAATGACGACATGATATGCAAAGACCATCAACATAAGCATGTAAAACATTTTTGGTGCTAGTTGTGATTAAGTCCAAAGATGAGACATTGCAATAAGATAGAGATGAAGGATCATCAATAATAATCTCACTATCATTATTGCAAAGCCTACCACTACTCACCATCTCATTAGTTTGTGGCTTACCACATGTTGGTGAAGTAGAAGAAGTTGAGAACTCATCACGACCGGAGATGGAGGGAGAGCAATCATCCTCAATAATATTGGACACTCCATATTTATCTTGAAGCTTTGTCCATAACTCATGAGCATTCCGAATAGGAAAAAGTGGCTTAATAACTACAAGGCTCACAAGAAGGAAAAACGCATTAATAGCAAGAGCATCGAGAGATAAGTTTTTATCTTCCTCTAAAGTTGGATTTTGAGGATCCTTTGGAGGAGAAAAACCCATCTCTACAATTTGCTCCATGTGTGGCTCCATGACCCGGAAATAAATGAGCATGTGAAATTTCCAAAGATCATAGTTTGTGCCATCGAAATGAAATGTGGGATCGTGCACTAATTCACTAAGCGACATCATTACTCTCAAGGAGGTGAAGCCTAACAATGAGAGCCCTGGCTCTGATACCAATTAAAAGTATAAGAATGCCGCCTAGAGGGGGGGGGTGAATAGGCGCTTTAAAATAATTACGGTTTAGGTTTGAGTAAATGCGGAATAAAACTAGCGTTTAATTTATCAAGCACAAAACCTATGCAAGCTAGATTTACCTATGTGCACTAACAACTTATGCTAGGCATGAAATACAACTATGAGATAGCAATATAGATAACTTCAAGCACGATGGCTATCACAAAGGTAAATGCATAAGTAACAAGCTAGAGTATAGAAATAACCGAAGCACAAGGAGACACCGGTGTGATTACCGAAGTTCCTTCCCAAGGGAAGTACGTCTTCGTTGGAGAGGTGGGGAGACACCTAGGCGCTCCTCAATAGCACGGATGTGCACACCTTATTCTCCTTGAGCTTCTCCGGTGAGGGAGATGCTCGTTTCCACTATGAGGTTGACTTGAAGGCGTTGACTAAACCTTACACGGGGTTGAGGCTATCTCCACAACTCAGTTGGAGGCTCTCAACGAAGCTTCTTGCAACAAGGTGGAAGCCCCAAGCACTAACAGTCTAGGGTGCTCAATACACCCAAGAGGAACAATCTCTCTGGTGACCAAGCACCCAAGAGTAACAAGCTCACGAACTTCTCTTTCACGAATCTCGTGGGGAACTCAAACCGATGCACCTAATGCAATGGCAAGAACACACAAAGTGGTCAAGAACTTCTCTCCCAAATCCCACCAAAGAAACTAATTCTATGGAGGGAGGAAGGAGGAAGAACAAGGAAAACAACAAATGAATCCCTAGATCTAGATCCAATAGATTCCCCTCACAAAGAGGAGGGATTGATTGGTGAAGTGGTAGATCTAGATCTCCTCTCTCTTTTCCCTCAAGTGGAAGCAAGAATCATTGGAGGGATTGAGAGATAGCAAGCTTTTGGAGGTCAACAATGGAGGTAAAACTTGCCCAAAAGGTTGGGGAACCATTGGGGAAGAAGGTCCCTTAAATAGGTCACCCAAATATCCAACTGTTGGAGGAAAAATCGCGCAGGGGCGGAACCTCCGGTGAAACCACCGGAACCTCCGCCCCCCGAATGAGTTAGAACACCAAAATGGCTGAAAAAATGCCCCAACCACCGGAGCCTCCGGTGGTTTCACCGGAGGTTCCGCCAACATCATCCTGAAAGGGTTTCGGGTGGAGCCACCACTGGAGCCTCCGGTGGTGGAAAAAACTGCAGAACACCCTATATGAAAACGGTCGTAACTTTTGCATCCAGACTCCGTTTTCGATGTTCTTGGGCTCGTTAAAATCGCAAAGACGAGCACTACAAGAATATGCAGAGAAACATAATAGTACAAAATGGGAATATAAAACTAAATGATGAAAGGTTTGGCCTATCAATAAAGGACAACCGGTAGAAACCTCCAGCAACAAAAATGCGATAAGTTTTTCATACGAAATCCATTTTTGATGAACTTGAGCTTGACATGAAGAACATGAAAAGATCTAAAACCTTACATGGAGAAAACCCAAATAAGAACCAAGAAGGATGATTCCAAGTATGCAAAGGTTTGAGCTCTCTATGATAGATACGATCAAGATATGCATTCAAGAGCCCCTCTTGATAGTACGGTTATCTATCCTATAATACGGTCTCCCAACTAGCATAATGAGACCGGTAAAATAGAAACCCTATCTAAGTCATACCTTTTCCTTGCGCAATCCAATTGAGCTAGATGATGACGATCTTGACTCTCTCAAGTTGTGTCGAATCCGATGTTCGGTAAATCCCTCAGGTGACCCTATCGGGTTTCGAGTAGGAGAACCCATGAGCGCTGGTGGCGATCGTCGGCTAGACAGGGGGAGAGATTTACCCAAGTTCGGGGCCCTCGTAGAGGTAAAACCCTTACTCCTGCCTCTGTCGATCTGTATTAATGAGTAGATCGGTTACAATGGTGGTTGCTCGAATCGAGAGTATGATCTCGAGTTCGGGGTTTTGGTGTTGTGGTGTTGTTTGGTCCCCTTCCGGTGGCTCTCCTGGCCCTATATAGGTGGCCAGGTCTCAAACCCTACTCGGAGAGGACCCGAACTCTAACCTTAGGTCGGTTACATATTTCCAAACTTAACCCGCAAGTCAGTGCGGGTGGGCTTCACGTGGGCCTTCTGGAATACTCCAAGGGATCCTCTGTTTGGGCCTTAACCTTGGGCCTGAGATGGGGTGTCCTTACCCGCAGGGTCCAGGATCCATGTCTTCGTCAAGTTGGATCTTCTTTCTTGATCGTGCTTGCTAGCACATGCTCCGCTTGATGAAGACTTGCAAGTTGCTCCCCCATACACCACTATGGGAGAGGATGCTCCCCCATACACCATTATGGGAGAGACCCTTAATGGAAGATCTTCACGAGGCCACAAACTCCAAAAGGGTGGCAAGCATCAAGCATAGGATTTCTTCTAGATGCTTCACTTGAGCTTCCACGTCAAGCTAGGTGACGAACACCGCTTGACGATGACATAGACCATGGGCAATATGAAATCTTCTTTTTTGTTCATGCCCATGGAAAGATACCTAACCACAAATAGAGATGCCACACACACACATATGGGTTAGATCACAAAGCTGTATTGACAATTGCTTACCATACCATGAGATACACAATCCCACTTGGTACATCGTGTAGCTTTGTGTGTTGATCACTAGCTTGATCAACCTTGTATCTTTTCTTGTCACTTCAAATGATGATGTCTTGAAGATAACCATGAAGGATAACCTAATACTTTTCTTCAAGACACACTAGCAATAAGCTCAACTCAAACCATGACCATTCTTCATGTAAATCCTTGAATATACATGAACTCCATTATTTCCAATGGACAAGATCTACAAGGATAACTCAATGCAAACATTAGTCCATAAGGATTGTCATTAATTACCAAAACCACATACGGGGCACCATGCACTTTCAACCTTTATAGTCACCCTGTTACGGTGTGACGTTTGATGACATCAAAGCACTCTTGCGGTGTTAGTGATTGAAATGATCTCATGGTCTAAGGATTAGAGTTACTTCGTATCTATGATATAACCATGTAACTTAATGACTTGATCGCATTGCTATATTCACTTTGTGTCTATGTTCATCACATCATTCTACCAATGACATGACCCCGTTATTAACAACATCCAATGTTCATGATCAGGAAACCTTGATCATCAGTTAATCAACAAGCTAGTTAAACGAGAGGTGTTACTAGGAACTCCTGTTTGTTTATTAGACACACATGTATCAACGTTTCCGGTTAATACCATGCTTCGCATGTGGTTAACTTCATCAAAAGATCTTACATTTTCAGGTCCTATTGTATTTGCATGTCTTTGCGTCTACACGCATCACTCATTCTCCAATGAGATGGTTTTGTATATGTTTGGTCAATCGGTGAGACCTTAATTCCACGGCTTAAACTAATGTTACTAACATTGTGAAAATGTAGCTTCATAGTGTCAGCATTCTTGGAAATACACCAAGTTCAATAAAGAACTCCTTGACACAAAATATTCATATTATATGTTGTCAACACAACAATATACTTAGCCTTTGTTGTAGTACTCGTCACAATACTTTAATTTTGAAACTCATTTAAATCCAGCATGGAACTTTCTTCCATCCTATTGTGCTACCCTTCAACACATATTTTAATCGAGATAGATTTATTTAAATAGATGACAAGACTATTAGTGTAACATATTACAACGAATAGTTTGTCATTACTACATAGGAAAACATATCCTTAGCATTTCTAAAATTGCATAAGTATCTCTCCCACTATTGTCTAATCATCATATAAATTATCCCGCTATAACATTCTATAGCATAGGACTCATATGGTTGTGTACATAGCATGGAACACATGACTTAGAAATCTCAATTTCAATTATGTTCATCATGTGTCAAAACACTTGAATATTGCTCAATTTTTTTCCATGTGGCAAGAACCCTTCTTGTCATTTCGATATTGACTTACTTCAATACTTCATCTATGTAATTTGTCTCAACCATATCAGGCTCTTCAATCCATCTTTCATAGATATCGATGCCCAATATCTCCTAAGCCTGTCATCAATATGAAAATATTAACCATGTTAATTTAAAATACATATTTTCAACAACTATATGTCATCTACATAAAGCATTAGAAATATGTCTTAGCGCTCCCACTTAATTTCTTATAACTCTACAAGCATCTTTACCGTTCATGATGGAATCAAATTCTTTTGATAACTTCATTAAGGTAATGATTCCAACTTCGTTATGCTCACTTCAACCATTGAAGTTTGCATACCTTTCCAGCAACATTTTGAATTTTACAAAACTCTTAGACTTTGTCAAGTACACATCCTCGATCAAACTTCCTAGAGAGGAGAGTTGGTTTTGTTATTCAGTTGCCATATCATAATATGTAACTTTTGCTAGAACTATCCGCAAAGACTAAAGCATCACTACGGAAGATCAAAATCTTGGAGTAGTCAACTCTTTGAACTTCGTCGAAAACATCTTTTTGTCAAGCAAAACTTTCAAAGGATGTAAGTATCCATGTCTTTGTTTCTATATAGATTCATTTGCTATCGCTAGGCATCACGCCTATCGAAAGGACTACCAAGTCACATACTTGATATTCACACATGGATACTATCGCGGATATAATGACTCATGGCTAATTTTACGAAGTCAGGGCCCATCATTTGCTTCCTTTATAAGGTCCAGATCCTTTGTTGTCAAAAAAACACTTCACTCTCAAACCACAAGTTGGTCTAAGTACAAAGTTTTAGGACTTTTGTGGTTCAGTTCGCAAACTGATTTGAAGTATCTACAACATGTGTAGTGTCTTCTACTTAGTCAAAATAGGAAACCCCGGAACAACTTCCAGTGTTGCGCTACTCTTGACATGATAACAAAGATTCTCTAATCTCGTCGAATTTCTACTGTCCCCCCACTCATTTGTTTCGCAAGAACTACTTTCTTGAGAAATCAACCCTTTCCGACAAACAACATTTGTCTCTGGTTTGGTGATAGGAGAAATACCCAATGGTTTGTTTGGGATAACCTTATAAACATATATTTATTCTATTTTGGTTGTAAACATTTTAACATGCTATGCATACCAAAACTTAAGAAAAAGACAATTCAGGTCACTACCCAAACCATAACTTATATGGTGTCAATTTCAACGGGTCATGATGGCGCTCTTTTCAGTGTAAAAGCGGTTGTCTCTAATGTATAAACTACAAAATTATGATGGTATTTTTATTTATCTTACCATGTCCAACAAGGTTTGATTTTGTCTCTCGAATACTCCAAACTAATGTGGGGTATTCGAGTATTATAAGTTCTAGAATAATTCCGCAACTCCTCATATGTTTTGCTAAACTTGTAACTCAAACTTTATCCTTTATGATCCAATCATAAATACTTGATTATCTCGTTACAATTATTATTACTTCATGCTAACAATAGTTTGAACCAATTCAAAAATGTCAAACTCTGTTCTCTTTAAATAGATATACTCATATATCTACTTAAATCATCGACGGAATTTTATGAAGGAAAAATTAATCCACCACACATGATGGACTATATACATCAATATGTATAATCTCCACTAAATTAGTCGTCCATTCTACTTTGGCTTGGAAGAGGGCTCACAAGCGTCAATTTATTCAAAACAAAATGACTCCAGAAGTCCATTAACATGGATTTCCTTCATGCTTTCCTTTTCGTTATGAACTAAAATGGTGGTGTCACAATTTAAGTGAAATTCTTTTACGTCTTGCAACATTTAGTATTTAATCTTATAGATGTTTACTTTACCAACACGATTTATATTAACTCATCCCTCAATTATGGAATATGGTCATAGTTTGAACAATCTTATTTGTTCTTACAAAAGACCGGAACAAAATAACAACCTAGTGAGTTCTTAAAATAAATCTTGAATGTTTGGTTCGATACGACAATGGACACAATAACACATTATTTCTGTTCTTGTCGTGATCGATCCCACATCTACTACTAGTTCCTTTCAGGCCCTTGTATTTCTTGCATTGTGTTGCTTTGTATGACAACTCATACCAACCAATCTGGTATCAAAATACCCAAAAATACTTTGTTAACTAATAATACATCTATAACTTGTATATCAAGCATATACTCCTGAGCTGGACCTTTCCGGTTATATTCTTTTCTGCCATATACCTTTTGTAACTCTATTTTCAATATTCCCTTTCCTTTACGGAAGAATCATTCAACATCAAACAATGCTAGTCGTACTAGAACATCTTCCTTGGCGTGTTAGTCATATACTATCACCCATTAAGTCATACTTTGAGTTTGATTGTTCTACTAATATCACCATATTAATAGCATTCTTCCGGATTCCACTCTTAGCAATCTCCAAGAAAGGTAAACGATTTTACCGATACTTTTAATCCATCCCATCATAACTATTTTTCTATGAAGCTACTATAGCTCGAAGGAAGAAATTTAGAGGATAATATTAGCACCAAACTTCTTGGAAGATTCAAACGTCTAGCATCTTCAATCATCGCATATATTCAAATAATATAAGCACATTGTCATGCTAAATTATACTAAGTCATGTTGCCACAAATAAGTTTCTAGATATCAATATATCTTTCATTTGATTGTATCTGAAAATAATTCTTTTCAATTACTAAATCACCTCGATCAACAAAATATTCTTTTGAAGATAAAGTATTATGGAAGCAAGCATGACACTGGATTCTAAGTAGGAATAATTTACTCTCTAGATCAATCAATCATTAATAATATGGAGTTAGGTAGGTTTTACCTAAAATCTACAATAGGACTCAATTTTAAATTTCACTAATACGGTACCAATCTTAAATGGTTTTACCGGATCATAGCAGTTATATCTCAACTAACAATCTAAGTGTAAGGTAGTTTGTGGATGCCAATGAATACTACAATTTATGCAAATTCACTTTGATTGGTTGTTCAGGATAAAATAAGTTCAAGTTAATTCAAAATTACTACGTGAACTCCCACTCAAAAACAACATCCCTCTAGTTGTTTTAGTGATTACACAAACCAAATTCACTACAACAAAACCGATCATCACGTGAGATGATGTAGCTGCAAAGGCGAACATAGACATGTTCATCATATCATCCATATGACTCATTTTTTACCTTTCGGTTATGTGTTCTGAGGCCATGTCTGTACATGCTAGGCTCGCCAAGTAGAACCGTAGTATTGCGTGTGTTCTGAGGCGATGTCTGTACATACTAGGCTCGTCAGCACCCGTGGTATGCGAACGTTGTGTCTATCACACCCGATCATCACGTGGTGTCTTGAAACAACGAACTTTCTTAACGATGCGTACTAAGGAAGAAGACATTATTATCTTGATATTAAGTGAGAGGGATCATCTTATAATTCTACCATCGCGATCTAAGCAAAATAAGATGCATAAAAGGATTAACATCACATGCATGGATAATGTGATATGATATGGTCCTTCTTGCACTTGATCTCCATCTTGTGAATTATGGTATAATCTCCATCATTCCACCGGCGTGGCACCAAGGTCCATGGAATCTCCATCTTGATTGTCCATCAAAATTACAACATATCAAATGGATATGATATACACCACACTGGCCATAAATAATAAGACAACCATATGGCTCCTGCCAGTATATCAATAATTTACAAAAGAGATCATCTTATAATCAAATTTGTAACATCGACCATATCACATCACATGCCCTGCAAAAACAAGTTAGATGTCTCTAATTCATTTTTGCATATTTTACGTGGCTTAGGGATTTCGAGGATAAATCCGTTCATACTTACGAACATGAACCACAACGTTGATAAACATATTTTTAACAAGACTTCGTAGATTACATCTTAACTATAGTAGGAGAAACGGACACCCCCTCAGCCACAAGTGAGACAGGTCTCGCGTACAAAGTACACGTAAAGTTGTCTAGGGCAGATCATAAAATACTCAAGGAGGCAATAACATGATCATCAATGCCCACATACACCTATGTGTTCTACCCATACAAATAATCTACGCATAGATCCCGCTTTGATACCACTGAAGGGTTCGTTGCATAGAAAACAAAAAATTCCTACGCGATAGACACCCGAAATGCCAAGATCTAATTTAGGAGATGTAAGCAACGGGGAGAAAGAGAGTCTTAAGGAGAACATAACCTCAAAGACACAAAGCGTTACGACATCGAATCTCGTTGTTGTTGTAGTCGAACTCACATCGATCTCAAGATCACGAAGAAGAGCGCTGCAATCCGGCAGCGCTTCCGCCCTCGGTCACACGTACAAATCTATGACGACCTCCGTTCCCTTGATCTAGTGGGGCAACTAAAGTAGAGGATCCCTCGGAACTCCAGCAACACGACGGTGTGGTGTGATGTGGTGGAAAAAACTTCGTTCAGGGCTTCGCCAAGCGAATGAACATGAGGTGGAGCAGCGGGATGAGGGAGGTGGAGATGACACCAAGTGTGTGGAGGAGGGAGAGACCTCACCCTCCTTTTATAGGGGAGGGGATGGCAGCTAAAGGCGGGTGCGTCCAGCCATGGTGGTGCCCCCACCTCTTCCCTCATCATGTGAGTGGACACTCCACTCACACCCACTCATGCTCCCATAATTTCCAACTTAGAAAATCCAAAGGTTTTTCTTTATTAAATAAATAAAACATTTTTATTTCTTTGATTTAATATTTGTTAATTCTATTAACAAACAATTGCATATAGCACCTCGAATCATTTGTTAATTCTATTAACAACCATTCGACAGAAAACCCCTTGAACTATTTCAAATCTATCTGAAACGATTTCGGTGCTATCGAAACTTTTCTCCGATATTCCGTATCCTCTCAAATGCATCATTGAACCCAAAGTGTGTCACCCAACGGTTCCCGAATAACATAAACATGATCGAGACACCTCTCCGATCAATAATCAACAGCGGGATCTGGAGATCCGTGATTACTCTTATATATTCAACGATGAATCTCGTGATCGTGTGAACCATCAACATCGTAACTAATTCCCTTTGCCTCGCGATATTTTACTTGTCTGAGATCCGATCATTGGTATCAACCATACCTTGTTCGATCTTGTTACCGACAAGTACTCTTTTACTCGTTCCGTGATATGACATCCTTGTGACCTAGTCACATGCGTGCAAGCGGTGTCGATGTGATATCACCGAGAGGGCCCAGAGTATATCTCTCTGTCATTTGGATGGACAAATCCCACTCTTGATCCATGAGACTCAACTAATACTTTCTGAATACCAAACGCACATTTATAGTCACCCTGTTACGGTGTGACGTTTGATGACATCAAAGCACTCTTTCGGTGTTAGTGATTGACATGATCTCATGGTGAAAAATTAGAGATACTTTGTATGTGTGATATAACAATGTAACTTAATGTCTTGATCGCATTGCTATATTCACTTTGGGTCTATGTTCATCACATCATTCTACCAATGACATGACCCCGTTATTAACAACATTCAATGTTCATGATCAGGAAACCTTGATCATCAGTTAATCAACAAGCTAGTTAAACGAGAGGTGTTACTAGGAACTCATGTTTGTTTATTAGACACACATGTATCAATGTTTCCGGTTAATACTATTCTAGCATGAGAAATAAACATTTATCATAAACAAGGAATAAGATAATAACCACTCTATTATTGCCTCTCGGGCATATTCCTTTCATGGGCGAGGACACATCGTGTCTCTAACAGAGGGGACAAAACACGCAGCACATGAAGCAGAGGAAACTTTCGGCCCCGTGACGGACGGCGTGTGCTGCGCCACATTGCATTTCGCCTAACCCCTGTACCCTGTGTCTCTGGCCACCAGTATATAAGGTAGCCTTGCCCTCCTGCGCGAGGGACAGTTCCAGGGAGAGACAGAGAGAAGAGATTTGGCTAGGTTCATTCCTGAGAGTTAGAACTCCTTCTTCCTCTAGCTAGAAGATCTCGAGGAGCAAGCTTGTAGCCCCCAATTCAGTTGTGGGTGTGTGCCTCAAGCTCATTATAAAAAACTCGATTCCCGCCTCAAAGGAGATCAATAGTGGAAGGTGAACTAGGCCTTTGTGGCGAGGTTCATCGGAGAATAAGGTGAGGCCTTTTTGGCGTTGAGTAGTGATGGTGCAGATCTTGCACTCGTTGGGATACCCCAAGAGGAGGGTGTCGGGGGGTTACCCCCGAGTAGGGGTAAGGCAAGTGCTAAAGGCAAGGTCAAAGGTGCTGTTTGACCGGGTAGATGGCTACCCGGTACTTGCTACCCGGTAGGTTTCTATCCGGCCGCACCAGCCAATGGCCAAGAGGAGGAATCAAGCAAGTTATGTTCGTCCGAGTAGAGGAGTTGGTCCGAGTAGAGGGAGTGAGTTCCTACTCGGGCCAGAAGTCAATGGAACCGTTCTGACAAGGGATCCCGCGTATCCTGCGTCCGTACAGGCGTGCGGTTCAACTTACGGAGCGCGTGATTATCCACGCTACGGCGTAGCTACAGTGCGGTAGGCGCCTGTCAAGTCCTATCACTGACAGAGGGGACAGGACAGGGCTAGGGGCCTACCCTATCTCGCTGACAATGGTGGACAGGTCCCATCTCCGAACGGCGCGACGACTTACGGCGCCCGCGTCAGCGAGAAGCCGGAAGCGTGCTCTGTTCTGCAGTGCTCCTGTCACATCAGTAGTACCTTTTAGTCTTATTCTATTCGGCTGGGCACCAGTATATAAGGTGCCCTTCCCTCTCCCGCGCGATGGATGATCCAGAGGTTGCTTCACTTCATACAGAGAGAACTAGAGAGCTAGAGTGGCTACTCGGCTGAAGGCCTGATTTGTACCGTGTCTACTCGGTAACACACATATAGAGAGAAAGGCAGGAGTAGGGGTGTTACCTCCACACGAGGGCCCTGAACCTGGGTAAGATCTTGTTGTTTGTAGTGCTTGAGACATCCCACACGCGGCTACTCGCCGTGTGATCCCTCCCCGAGCACCTCCAGCGTCCATCGGCCCCAAACTTTAGCCATCCCATGGCATCTGCCGTGATACCACCACGACAGAGGGTGTGATGAGCACAACTGTAGGAGTTTTCCCCTGAGTTAAGAACCAAGGTTATCAATCCAGTGGGAGAAGGAGGACCTTCGGAAGGTTGATGCCACTGACGGTGGTGCTGGCACTTCACCGGTGTCAGCAATAACGTGGAACCTGCACACAACACAACCAAAATACTTTGCCCCAACGGTACAATGAGGTTGTAAATCTCACCGGTCTTGATGAAAACAAAGATTAGACGTATAGTGTGGAAAACAATTGTATGCTTGCAGAAACTAGCGAGAGCAGGAAATTGTTGTGGTTTGTTTAACAATGTGGAAAATGGACCGGGGTTCATAGGTTCACTAGTGGTGTCTCTCCATAAAAATAACATGATGGTGAACATATTACAGCTGGGCAATTGACAAATAAAGGTTGCACCGTAGTGCACATTATAACATGATGATTACTATGATATTTAGTGCGGGCATTACAACAAGATACATAGACCGACATCCATCTGCATCTATGACTAATAATCCACCCTCAGGTTATCATCCAAACCCCCTTAGGTATTAAGTTGCAAGCAACAGATAATTGCATTAAACAAAGTGTGTAATGTAAGCAATGATTATACACGCGGGAACTCTCATCGCTGTTTTCTCCCTAATGGAAACAACACATCCTCCCCCTTCATGTTTCTGTCACTAGAGCAAGGCAACAAGGAGGCATGAACCCACTATCAAGCATAAATACTCCCTCTTGGAGTCACTGGCAACTACTTGGCCAGAGCAACCACTAGCAACGGAAAGCATGCAAGATCACAAATAGCATATGCAATAAAGACTATAATCAACTTGGCCTAAGGTCAATATTCATTGGATCCTAGCAAACAAAACATTTAGAATTACATAAGATCGATCTTGATCATGATAGGCAGCTCACGAGATCTAAACATGGAGGAATATGAGGAGGAGACAACCATCTAGCTACTGCTATGGACCCGTAGTCCAGGGATGAACTACTCACGCATCACTCCGGAGGCAAGCATGCTGATGTAGAAGCCTCCAGTGATGATTTGCTCTCCGACAGTGTAACATCCCAAGTCTGAAAAATAGCCTTTAGAATGTTTGCTCCCTGTTATTTTATGTTTTGCATCATGGCATCATGTTGATTGCAATTGTTTTGTTTGTTTTCCATTTGTTTTCCTCTGTTTTCAGTTGTTTTCCAACTGTTTTTCATTTGTTTTCCTTTGTTTTCTATTTGAATTTCAAACCAAAATTCAAACTTGTTGTTTCATCCTTGTGATGTTACAATTTCCAAAATGTTATCTCAAATAAAAACAACAAATTGTTATCATGTTATTCCATAAGGAATCAACTAATAAAATGGTGCCTTATTTCCATTAATTATTTCCAATGTGATTTCAAAGGCAAAGCAAATCTTTCAAACAGAACCCAACTTGGAGTTATAAAAATAATGACCAAAAACATTTTATACTCTTGTTTCCAATTAAAACATTTGGATCAATCTATTAAGATGTTGGATTTAATCAAACCATTACATTCCAAATCAAATTTCAAACTCAAATCAATTTTCCCAAATCAGCACCCAATTGAATCTATGAAGTTCACCAAACAATTATAATCTTTAATCAATGTTAATCAATAGGGGTCACCCTATTAAAGTGTTTGTTTACATTAATGTTTAATTAATATTAAAATTCACCCAATTTTGGTTTTATGAACAAACAACAATTACATTTGAAAACTTTGGAAAACAAAAATTAGTTTTGAGTGGCTATTTGAAAAAACTCAACTAACCAAAAAAATTTCCTAAATGTTATTAACTTAAAAACCCCCAAACCTTATTTGGAGTCCAACTAACCAATTAATCAAATTAATATTCCCAAAATAATTTGAAGCTATTGATAAATTGCTTTAATTACTGTTTTTGCAACATTGCTAAGAAAGTTATTCATAAAAAGAAAATAAGGAAAAACCCTAAACTCCCCCTCCAAATTCTATTTTCCTTCTCCCTCTTTTATCTATTCCCAAAAATTGTTCATAATACAAAGCAAACAACAAAAAAATAAATAAATAGAAGAGAGGGGTGGAGAGAGAAGAGCAGCCCACCCATCCTCTTTCTCCCTAAGGCCCACTCCCTTCTTTTCCCTTCTCTCCCCCAGGCCCACTCTCTTTTCCTTCTGGCCCAACCCCTCCTCCCTGCTTGTCGTCTTCCTCGCCAGTACGATCACCTCCAGAACCGATCGATCAACCTCCACCTCCCTCCAGATGCTTGCCGTACTGGCCCCCTTTCTCCCTAAGTATCCCCCTCTACCCTAGACCCCCTAGAAACCCTAGCTAGTTCCTCCCATAGCCGCCATCCTCTTCTCCCTGCTTCCCTCTGTAATTCTGCAACGTCTGAACCTGTACATCCGCCACCGAAAAAAACCTCTCCTTACTCCGGTGATCGCCGGTGTTCCGGCCACTTTCCGGCCAGGGCGGGTGCGGGAATGGAATCCCCGCACCGCCCTCTCCCTCCTCGACCTCTCGTCCGCCCTCGAGGAGGTCCGATGCGCCGCCGCCGTCCAAGTTCTCGCCGGACCGCCTCCCTGCTGCCCTGCAGCGACCCGACCCCTCCTACTCCCGATCGCTGCCAGGTGAGGTCCCTCGTCTCCCTTCCTCCCTCTCCCTCCGACCGCAGCACCACACCCCACACATCCCCGCACCCGCAGATCACCGGCGCCCCCGCAGGAACACCACGGCGAGCCACTGTTTCCGCTGGCCGTCGTTCTGTCCAGGCACAGAAGCGATCACGATTCAGTCAAGTTCAGTTAACCGCCTAGCGGAAGCATATCCACCCCCCCGAGCCTTACCTGACAAGCAACCGAGCAGTACCGCAGTGGTTCCGTCCGCTGAGCGCACCCAGGAGGGGGTGGGTTCGAATCCCACCCCCGCGGAATAAACCCTTTTATTCCTCTGTTTTTTTCTAAAGCACTGCACAAACAGCAAATCACACCTAAGTCCCTGTATTTCTTTTCTAGGTCCCTGCAGTTTCTTTCTAAGTCCTTGTTTATTTTTCCTAAGTCCCTAGCTGCAATACAAATGGCAGAATAATAACAAAACTTGTAAAATGCATAAAAAATTCATCCCAACTCCAATTTTGACTTTTTAAATATGTTTTCAATACCAAATTAAATGTTCTACCCAAATATAAAATTTGTTTACTGTTTTGAATATTTAAATTGGTGCAATATTTGAAAACTTGTCAAATTCACTTAAACTTGCTAAATTCATAACTTGTTCATAAAAATTCCAAATTTCACAAATCAAATATGTTTTCCAATCAACTTTTCATGTACTTTCCAAATATAAATTTTGTTTGCTGTTTTGAATAATTTAAATTGCTGAAAACAACTGTTTCTTGTTTATTGCATTTAAAAATTGCCAAAATAATAACTTGCTCATTTTAAATCCAATTTCCACAAATGAAATATGTTTTCCATGCAAAATTAAACCCTCTTTCCAAATATAAACTTTGTTTTCTGTTTTGAATAATTAAAATTGGTTAAATAATTTAAACCTTGTTTAATTCATTTAAAATTGGTAATTTCATAACTTGATCAAAACAAATTCTTTTGGGACATATAAAATATGTTTTCCAACCCTAAAAGTATAAACTTTTCAAATATGAATTTGGTTTAATGCTTTGAACAAATAAAAATTCAAATAAGTTCATGTTTGAATTAAATTCATTTAATTCTTGTTTAACCTTGTTTAATTCATAAATAATTTATTTGAAATCCTTTTTCAACAAGTGAAACATGTAATCCACCTAAAATTTGGTGTTCTTTTCAAATATAAACTTTGTTATCTATTTTGAACAATTAGAAGTGGTGAAAACAACAAATGCTTGTGTGACACCTTTAAGTAACCAAAATTTCCCAAATTAATAAATGAATTTCTAAACTTGTTAAACCTTATTTCCATTTGGTTCTATTGTTGTTATTTTTCTGTTTTCCTCATCCATGCATCATGCTAATTCACTTCCATATGATGATTAGTTGTAAAACAATTAATTCAACCATAATTCATGGGCTTTCCATATGCAATCCAATTGCATATGGGTCCATTTAATCTGTTTCTATCTTGTCAACTAGGTTATTTTGATGCAACCATTAACTTGTCATGCATCATTTTGATTGTGCACAATGCCATGATAATGATTGTTTATATTTCTGCCTTGTCTGTTTGCTTCTTCTCGGATACACGACGACGTTGAGACCGACGATCCTTACGACACCCCTTCTAAGGATCTAGCTCAGTACCAGGCTACTGGGTTTTGCAGGCAAGTTATCACTCACATGAACCATTGTGTTCCTTTCAACATTGGTTACCGATACTTTCCGTTGTCTATTTCTGCTAGCCTTAGTAGTAGTTGTTTCTGTTACGAACCTATCACATGTATCCTTTAACCCTGATATTGCCTCACCTCCATACCTATAACCTTTTGTTTGAGCCCGTGTCTTACTAGCATGCTTAGGTTGTTTTGCTCGAGTCTGTTACCCGTTACTTTCAGTTACTATATCGTATTTATGTTCTGGGGGCTCGATGTTTAATCAATCAATCAATCATGCAAATGTTACTATTAATAATAAATTTGATGATAAGGCACCGGCAGGAGGCCCTTGTGGTTTTGAGGCCTGCTAGTGTCGACCCTAATAGGAAAAGGGTCTTGTCTACCGATCCATGATGAGCGCACTAACCGCATGTGGGAAGCGAGTATGGGCGCCCCCCTCAATTTGACTCGATTCGCATCTCGTCCAAATCGCCTCATTTAGTTCGGGTTTTCCATTTGCTGCATGCATGATCTTGCGAGCCCTTGGTACCCGGGTGGAACTTTCGTAGTCGGCATATAGGGGGGCACGGTCTTAGAGTGCTATGAGGGTCCCTTTTCTTCGGGGCTTGATTAGCCGTGCGCCCAAGGTGCTTTGGGCTTGATGCGAAGAAGAGTTGAGTTGTGTAGAGTACCTCGCTTGGTGGGTTAGCTCCCCATCTGGCGGGTTATTCTTGCGTGTACGGCTAAATTGGTGCAACCCTGCAGGGATAATCTTCTCGAGAAGCCGTGTTTTCCGCGGTTATGGATTACTTGGTGAAAGTACTAGCTAACAAGTACTCAGGACAACTTAAACATAATGAACAAACATGTTACACCCAATGATTAATAACCTGACTAGTAATAGGTTGATGACACAATAATTTGGTTCACCTTTAATACAATTGTGTGAGTTATCCTCGGATTGCTTCTTTGGATAAGGGGCGAGATCCAGGATGGGTTTGTTTGAAGTTATCTTTCAGTTGGTTACAATACTCGATCTTATCTCCTTTCTGTTAGCCGGAAGTGGTAGAATCTCTGTAGTTGGTTAGCGCAGCCAGTTGCAGCATCTTTTATATCCCCTTTCTTCCGTTGAACCCAAAGCATCTGTGCTTGGTGTTGACGGGTTACACTTTGGTGAACTGTGAGTCTTGCTTGCCAGTACGTTTATGTACTGACCCCTTTGGGGCTGTGGTTTCCGCAGACCGACGTTTCCGAAGATCTACATGGTGGCTACTACGTGGATCATGACGAGACTGCTGACGAGTAGATAGCGGACCCGGGCAGGATCCGAGACTTCGTGGATGGGCTCCGTCTGTTTGTTTCCGGCCTCTTAGGCCTATTTGGTTCTTGTCTGTACTCAGACATGTTGAATGCTTCCGCTGTATTGTAATGATGTATTGTTGGGGCATGTGCCCTCTGAATGATTGTATTTGCTATCTCTGCTCTAATGAGAGCTATTTGCAAGTTATTTCAACCTTTTGTGTCGTAGAGATCTGTTGTGATATCTTTTGTTCAAAGCTGTTGACGTACCATGTGTGATTGGTATGAAGTACGTCGACAGTAGTGCCTTTGATCTCTAGTGGATAGTTTACATCGACGATGGAATAGCAGGGCTTGTGTTGTCGCGCATAAGCGCAGGCCTACCAGGAAGCTGGGACGTGGGAGCAGTTATGCCCCATAATCCAAGCATCTGCTATCCAGTTCGTACGGTGAGTATCCCCTAGAAATCAGGGTGCGACAGACAGGGTGCCGGAAAACAGCTACAGAACCCTCCCGGTCTAGGGTTGACGGTGACGGCGGCTGCAGAACTTTATCGGGGATTTTGATCGGGTGCTTAGGGTTTTCCATCCGGGGGGATTAAATAGGCGAAAGGGCAGAGGCGGTGGAGGTCCAGGGGCCCCACACCCATAGCTGGCGCGGCCAGGGGGACCCGTGCCAGGCCATGGTGTGGCCCCCCTGTTGTCCCTCTTCGACTCCTCTTCGTTCTTCTGGATGCTTCCGGGGAAAATAGGACTTCTGGGCTTCGAACTTTCCAATTCCGGGAATATTTCCAGAACAACTTTTCTGAAACTAAAAACAACAGAAACCAGGGAACTGGCTCTGTGGCATCTTGTCAATAGGTTAGTCCGGAAAATCGATAAAAATGACATAAAGAAGAGAAAAAATATCTAGCAATTGGCATAATATCATCATGGAGCATCAGAAATTTGGGATACGTTTATGACGTATCAAGCATCCCCAGGCCTAGTTCCTACTCGTCCTCGAGTAGGTAAACGATAAAACAATAATTCTGAGGTGACATGCTACTAACATAAACTTGATCAGTCTAATGTAAAAGCATATGCACGCTGAGATCATAAAACCTTAAACACGGGCATGATAAGTAAAACTTTAGTAATAAAGCATAGCAATTACTTTGCATCACGAAGAGTAACTCAAATAAAGGATCATGAAAAATAATGCAAAGAAAGGTAAACGTTTGTTTCACGTATAGAGAAAGCATGGCAAAGTGGTATTTCGCTAGTCCTTAAGAGTGGGACAAAACATAAATGCCAGGACACTTTCAAAGTTCAAGAGGAAGACTAGAACAAATAATTTAAGAACAAATGATATCACATCATGAAGTAGTTATTGATGTTTATGGGACAAATGAACATAGAACTCACAATGGCAAAAATGCTCTCTCAACTGTGCATAAAGTTAGAGGATGGAGACTGAACATAAAAGTAAAAGAAAGTCCCTTCGCAGAGGGAAGCAGGGATCACTCATGTGCTAGATCTTTTTATTTTATTAAACAGAGGTATTAAAAGTTTGACATTTGTGGAGAGATGTCTATATTTTAGGAGGGGTGTATGCTAGTGTCAACGAATGGTAAATAGACAATACAGTACGTCACAGGCCAACTGGATTCATAAGAGCGGCTCCCATGGTGAAGGACGCAACTGGTGTAGAAGGTCATCCCTCCGGATGGCACCCGCCGGGTTCGGGGCCGGGTCTGCCCCCCCCATACCCGCCCCGACTCAAATCCCCGCCCCCGCGACCCGCCCCCATACCCGCCATCGGGTGCAAATTTCCCCCAGACCCACCACCCGTCGGGTTTCGGGGACCCGATGGGTACCCGCTAGTAGCCAGCGCATCATCTAAAACAGCATGGAAACAACATCTAAAACAGCATGTAAACAGCCAGCATCCAGCAGCCCAGCACATCATCTAAATCAGCACATAAAAACAGCATGTGGGCTATAAACAGCCAGCACCCAGCAGCACAACACATCATCTAAAATAGCACTTTAAAACAGCATGAAAGGGCTATAAACAGCACCTCAAAACAACAAATATTGACAGCAATAAACATCAAACTGTAGAATTTAGGAGTTTAACATGAGTACATGACAAATTGAAAACAACCAACATTGGCAAGTGTATGTCACAGCAAGTGCAATTCACATGTCACAGCTCATGGGCTCACAGCAGCAACCAACTAGAGTAGTATACAATTTAGGAGTTTAACGTTACAGCCACAGTTTCACAAATAAGTTGAAGACACAATATTCAATCTTCAATGCTTCATCTCCACAGCAACTCGAAGCTCCAAGTCGGATTTCAACCACAACAACTTGAAGGTCATATACTCATCTCACATTGCCAAAGACGAGTCCTATTACAATTGCCAAGCATTAGTAACACAAAGATGGTAGAAATTCCGGAGTAGAAATACAAACAGCAAGTAGTGAACTATTACGACGCATTGGAAAACATCAAAAAAATACAAACAACAACTATTGCATTAGAAAACAACTTGGCCAGTTTTTATTACAGCAGCTATTGCATTGGAAAATAGAAGCTATTTTAGAGCTATTTGCATTGCAAAACAGCACCTATTTCAGTGACAAAACAACACCTATTTTAGTGGCAAAATAGTTGTTGTTTTGCATTTGAAATAGGTGCTGTTTTGCCACTGAAATAGGTGTTGTTTTGCAATGCAAATAGCTCTAAAATAGCTATTTGCATTGCAAAGCAGCACCTATTTCAGTGGCAAAACAGCACATATTTCAAATGCAAAACAGCACCTAGCAAAACGACAATTTCTTATGG
This sequence comes from Alopecurus myosuroides, assembly GCA_028641055.1. Taxonomy (NCBI): domain Eukaryota; kingdom Viridiplantae; phylum Streptophyta; class Magnoliopsida; order Poales; family Poaceae; genus Alopecurus; species Alopecurus myosuroides. The sequence goes on from CM054062.1 coordinate 251,451,594, forward strand.
CTAGAGAGAAATAAGCATACCCCATAAGAGTAGATCGCAGCTTCCATGATTCATCAACAAAATGACCCGTAACAGCCATGTAGCCCTTCTTTTGGTTGTCAGCTGTCCACATATCAGTGGTGACAGATACCCTTGACTGCAACATAGTCATGTACTCAATTGCCTTGGTTTTTTTCCTTATTATATCTTCCTATTATATCCTTCCTACAAAACAAAATATAAAGGTTAGCAAGTGAAAACAGAAGACAATGGACTTGTGGCTGCAATGCATGAACAAACACAAACCTGATAGTATTCCTTGTATTCAAGTGAAATAGAGGTTGTAGTGCACCAACGAATCTCCTAAACCCAGTATGGTCAACAATACTCAATGGGTAGTCATGTAGCACTACCATGTTACCAAGTTCTTCTCTAGCAATCTCTTGATCGAAAGTGTAGCTCTCTACATTCACCTTCCCATCGGCTTGGGCAGTCACCCTTAATGAAGACTGGCTCAATGATTTTCCCGCCTTGTTATTCAACTTCAAAGCCCTTTGAGTACATGTCTTCAGATGGTCTCGTAGATGTGTAGTCCCACTCTTGGATGCTGCACTAAGCGACTTATGACAGTAGTTGCAGATGGCCTTCCATTCTCCTCGCACGCACTCCTTCTTCATCTCGAGCCACACATCCGAAGTTAGCTTGCGTGTAGAAGGTCTTGCTCTACCCGCAGCATTAACCTCCACCACATCATCTTCATCATCAGAAATTTCATCCACCGACTCACATGGGGTTTGGTTTTGGCTACCGCAACTTGTACCACTAAATTCAATAAAAAAATATCAGCCTTTGGACAAACCACGGATAGGTTCCAATAGAAATAGCAACTATTGTGTAATAGGAATATCTTACAAACATCAACAATTTTGAAACTAGCATTTAGACAAATTAGTTGTTGTTTTGCCACATAAATAGGTGCTGTTTTGCAAGGCAAATAGCTCTTAAAAGAGCTATTTGCCTTGCAAAACAGCACCTATTTATGTGGCAAAACAGCAACTAAGCATTGGCTATTTAAGCAATTTACTGGCAGTGGCTGTTTGTATAAGCTAACAAAGAGGCAGTGAGTACAAAATAACAAGCAGGCAGTGGGTACAAAAATATTAACAAGTAGGTAGTGGCATGTGGCATGCATATTTTGGACCTAACAATACAAGAAATTCTTTTGTATAACAATAAGCAGTAGCATACATATTTTGTGTATAACAATAAGCCGTGGCTGCTTTGTATAAGCTAACAATCAATAACCATTCAATAACAAGCATGAGTGGCTAACACAAAAACAAGCATCAGTGGGCAGTGGCTAGCAAAACAACAAGCATAATTCCCTAACAATAGTCACTAACCGAATTTCACTCTGCCACTAACCGAATGATCTCTAGCCTTGAATTAGTGTCCCTGGGTTTGTACATGAAACAAACTTAAACCTAACCCCTAACCCTAATTGGCATGAGCTTACGCAGGAGACTTGGCTTTCTGCCCCCGTGTGGCACCGGCGGCCGTCTTCCCCTTCTTCTGGACGGGTGCATCGCCGTCGGAGGATGAACCAACGGGCGTACGGCCCCGCTTCCGGCCGCTCCCGGTCCCAGCAACCGGCGGCAATCCGTCGCGCGAGCCGCCTCCCTGCGTTCCACGCGAGCTCGACGGCGAGGGTTCAACGCCCAGGAGGAATCCCAGCCGTGCACCGCTTCCCCGCGGCGGGATCTGGACGGAGGCTTCACCACGCCGCGGCGAACTTGGTGTTGCGCCGGTGGGCTCCGATCCGGCGCCGTGCTGGTCCTCCTGGAGACGAAAATCGCCGGAGTCGGTACCCTCCTCCTCCAGGTCCACCGGATGCTCCATGGCCGGGCCGGCGGCGGCGCAGGATCGGCCGCTCGGGGGCCGGCGGCGGCGCAGGATTCAGATCGCCTCTCTGGTTTCTCTCGTGGATGGGGGGCCGCGCAACACGCACGATCGTTTGTGGTGTTGGACTTTGGCCTGTGGAGGCTGGGCTGGGAAGTGGGGGTGAGGAGAGGATTAAGGGTGCGACGTGGACCGTAGGATTTGGATGGACGCGTGAGATGCATCCAGCCTTTAGGGTTTGTGCTTCCACACTGACAGGTGGGTCCAGTGCTCCTTGCCGGGTCTGCGGGTAAAAGGGTCCGGGTATGGCACCCCCATACCCGCCTCCGCTAGACCCGGTGGGTCTGATATTTTCCTGCTAATAAGACCCACGGTTTTTTTCTTCCCCAGACCCTCCCCATTTAACGCGGGTACCCGTCGGGTACGCGGGTTTCGGGGCCCCGTTGCCATCCGGAGTCATCCCTCTTTCTCTTTTGTTTACACAATTATGCATTGACTGATATGATCAGGGTCAAAAATAGTGAAGATAATTTGTTTGTATTAATTTGGGGCTAGGCACCCCGCTGCCAGCTCTTCTATCATTTGGATAAGCGGACGAAGCCACTAGTCCATGGTGTGAAATCCAATCAACAAGTGATATAAAGATTCTCTATTGACGCCCTCATGAGCAAAAACAAGAACACAAAGCAGGAATAATTTTGAAGGTTTTAAAGGTAACACATACGCAATTTACTTTGGAATGGCAGTTAAATACCACATGTAGGTAGGTATGGTGTACACAATGGGAAAAACTTTGGTTTAAGGGATTTTGGATGCACGAGTAGAGCTCATACTTAGTATATGTGGAGGCTAGCAAAAGACTAGGAGCGACAAATCAAGAGAGCATAAGAGCCATAATCATGCATAGCGACATAAGCATCATTAATTAAAACATAAGCAGTATCACAAGTTAAAAAACTAAGTGGTCATGGAGGCTATTCGTGACTGGTTTGTAGTCATAAACATGGTGTGAGCATGCGCCAAGTCAACCAAATAAAACATTCGAAAGAGAATACCATATATTGCTGCTTTACTATGACAAGAACAACTCATGAATCTTTCAATACATATTAAACACTCTCACCTATTTGAGGCTAATCATGCTACTCAATAACCACAAGGCTTTAAAACTAAAATAACAGTTAGCATGGCATGAAAAAGTTCTATCCACAGTCTATACATGTTTCTACTAGTACTGTTATAGATTCTACTTCAAGCAGCAGTTTTCTTTCTCCCAACAAGCACCATACAAAACACGCTTTAACAAAAAATACTTTTTATGATACAGCGAGCAAACATGAGAGTACTCAAATAACACTACTAAAACTAACAACTCTGATAAGAGATGCATGCAAAACAAGCGGTAAATAAATGCAGCAGCTAGACATAGATTAAGAATACAACATATTCTCATGAAAAAACGGAGCGTGCCACTCTCCAATAAAAGAATGATGGGGTCCAACCAAGATTATTATGAAAGTAAAAAAACAAACTGAAAACAAAAGCAAAAGCAAAATGAAAACAAAAATAAAAGACGCTCCAAGTAAAGCACATAAGATGCGACCGAATAAAAATATAGTTTCACTAGAAGTGACCTGATAATTTGTTGATGAAGAAGGGGATGCCTTGGGTATCCCCAAGCTTAGACGCTTGAGTCTTATTGGAATTTTCTGGATGTACCACCGTGGCATCCCCAAGCTTAGGCTTTTCACTCGTCTTGATCACATCATATCATCCTCTTCTCTTGACCCTTGAAAACTTCCTTCATATCAAAATTCTCACAATCTTCATTAGCAACGTTAGTGCAATCGAAATAATAAACTCACATGGTTAAGTTTCAACACAATAATAGCAATCAAAAACACATTATCTACTGTCACAAATTCTTTTAAAACTCTTTTTCACAAAAGAACACCAAAATAAAGAGATTAAGATGCAAATGCAATTATTGGCAGAAATCTGTCAAAACAGAACAGCAGTCAAAGATCGATTTTTTAGAAAATCTTATGTTGCTCAAATAAAAAAGTGGTCAACTAAGAAAAGTTGCGTATAAAACTCAGGATTAAGCACAAAAAATCTCAGGTCATTTTGAAATTCCTGTGTTTAATTAACAGTGGACATCAGAAATCCGAAATATAGTGTCAACTTTCCACTAGAGGCTTTACTTGGCTCAACAAAAACACAAAAGAAAATATACAGAGGGGTTGCTAAGGTAATAGACAACACCCAGGTGCAAAGAACACCACAGAAAACAAAGGAAAAATGAATGAAAACAGAGAAATAAAACGGGCTGTCTCCCGGTAGCGCTTTTCTTTAACGCCTTTCAGCTAGGCATAAAAGGTGGAATCAAGTAGATGCTCACATAAGAAGTATGAATTGAAGAAAAATAGAGCATCAATAAGCAAGTATAAAACATATTTAAGTCTAACCCACTTCCTATGCATAGGAATCTTGTAAATAAATAAATCAAAGAATCTCAAACTGGAGATCATGGGAAGGTAGAACAACAGCAACTTCAAAACTTTCAACAAAAAGGGAGGTGTTTTAGTAACATGAAAATTCCTATAACCATATTTTCCTCTCTCACAATAATTTCCAGTGGCATCATGAACAAACTCAACAACATAATTATCACATAAAGCATGTTTGTCATGGTTTAAAAAATCACACAATTCATATCAATCTCAAAAATAGTGGGATCAAAATTTAAAACCAGTTCCTCTTTTTTCCCACTTTTAGCAATAGAAAAACAAGATGATTGATCACTCATAAAAGGTATAGGAAACATTATAGCAATCCTATAATCAGTAGCATTATGATTTATAGCATCAAGTAACATAGGACCATCATCAAGAGCATTATCATAAAATTTTCTAAGCAAACTTCCTCATTATCATGCATATCAATAGTTGGAATAAATAGAGGATTCTCATAGGATGTATCAAAGTAGCATGGATTATAATAAATAACAGTAGCAATATCATTCTCACAAGTTTCATTCATAGTAGTATCAAGGTCACAAGTATAGAAAGTATCAACTTCATCAAAAAGAGATATTTCAAAAGAATCAATAGGATCATCACAATTATGAGTTAAAGAGTTACTATCATTGGGAGGTAGACATTCTTCCTCCTCTTGATCATCACTCTCCTCTTTTTCATCCAATGAGCTTCCAGATTCAACAGTTTCTTCTCCCATAGGTTCCTGCACGACATTAGTCTCTCCCTTTGGGGGAGAGCATTTATTAAGATATTCCATTACGTAGTAATTGCAATCCTTGTAATTATCAAAGAAATATTCAAGTATAGCATAAATCTCGTATTTATAAGGTGCATCATCAATACTTTCAAGTAAATAAGCAATTTCGAATGCACCCTTCCAAGCAATAAATTCTTCAATTTGCTCCACATCATATAATTCATAATTTCCCTTAACATAAGAAGATGTGGTAACATTATCAATATACTCACATTGAAAAGAGAGGTGTTTATACCTCCTACAGCAGCAAGATTTATCAAAGCAATAAGTAACATCATACGTAGAGCACAAATTTTTAGCATAGTCATGCAATTTATTAATTTGCTCCCATAAGTGTATCCCTTTTTGTGACAAGCGGTGTTCCTTATAATGTTTTTGTTATTCATCCGTGAACCCACTATGCCTATAAGATCTAGTTTCTGAGACATCAAACATTGATAGCAAGCATGATAAATCAAAAAAAAACAACTAGAATAAGAACTAGTTTTTTTTTGTGTTTTTGATATAAAGAAGCAAAACAAGAAAAAATAAAAAAAGACAATAAACAAAATAAACAGGTTGAGTGTGAGAGACTCCACTTGCCAGAAGACTTCCTTCTCCTCGGCAACAGCGCCAGAAAAATTCCTTGATGGTGCAGATCTTGCACTCGTTAGGATACCCCAAGAGGAGGGTGTGATGAGCACAGCGGTAGGAGTTTTCCGCTTAGTTAAGAACCAAGGTTATCAATCTAGTAGGAGAAGGAGGACCTTCGGAAGGTTGATGCCACTGACGGTGGTGCTGGCGCTTCACCGGTGTCAGCAACAATGTGGAACCTGCACACAACACAACCAAAATACTTTGCCCCAACGGTACAGTGAGGTCGTCAATCTCACGGGTCTTGCTGAAAACAAATATTAGACGTATAGTGTGGAAAGCAGTTGTATGCTTGCAGAAAGTATAGAGAGCAGGAAATTGTTGTGGTTTGTTTAACAGTATGCAAACTGGACCGGGGTTCATAGGTACACTAGTGGTGTCTCTCCATAAAAATAACATGTTGGGTGAACAAATTACAGCTGGGCAATTGACAAATAAAGGTTGCACCGTAGTGCACATTATAACATGATGATTACTATGATATTTAGTGCGGGAATTACAACAAGATACATAGATCGACATCCATCTGCATCTATGACTAATAATCCACCCTCAGGTTATCATCCGAACCCCCTTAGGTATTAAGTTGCAAGAAACAAATAATTGCATTAAACAAAGTGTGTGATGTAAGCAATGATTATACACGCAGGCACTCTCACCGCTGTTTTATCTCTAATGGCAACAACACATCCTCCCCCTTCACGTTTCTGTCACTCGAGCAAGGCAACAAGGAGGCATGAACCCACTATCAAGCATAAATACTCCCTCTTGGAGTCACTAGCAACTACTTGGCCAGAGCAACCACTAGCAACGGAAAGCATCCAAGATCACAAATAGCATATGCAATAAAGACTATAATCAACTTGGCATCAGGTCAATATTAATCGAATCCTAGCAAACACAGCATTTAGAATTACATAAGATCGATCTCGATCATGACAGGCAGCTCACGAGATCTAAACATGGAGGCATATGAGGAGGAGACAACCATCTAGCTACTGCTATGGACCCGTAGTCCAGGGATGAACTACTCACGCATCACTCCGGAGGCAGGCATGGTGATATAGAAGCCTCCGGTGATGATTTCCTCTCCGGCAGGGTGCCGGAAAACAGCTCCAGAACCCTCCTGGTCTAGGGTTGACGGTGACGGCGGCTGTAGAACTTTTTTAGGGATTTTGATCAGGTGCTTAGGGTTTTCCATCCGGGGGGATTAAATAGGTGAAAGGGCAGAGGCGGTGGAGGTCCAGGGGCCCCACACCCATAGCTGGCGCGACCAGGGGGACCCGCGCCAGCCCATGGTGTGGCCCCCCCCTGTTGCCCCTCTTTGACTCCTCTTCGGTCTTCTGGATGCTTCCGGGGAAAATAGGACTTCCGGGCTTCGGACTTTCCAATCCCGTGAATATTTTGAGAATAACTTTTCTAAAACTAAAAACATCAGAAAACAGGGAACTTGCTCTTTGGCATCTCGTCAATAGGTTAGTCCGGAAAATCGATAAAAATGACATAAAGAAGGGATAAAACATGTATAAATTGGCATAATATCATCATGAAGCATCAGAAATTAGGGATACGTGTATGACGTATAAAGTAGGCCTTTGTGGGGAAACTCACACCCCTCCAACGAGACACCCTCCCCTCAAAAGGAGGAACTCGGGATTACATCCTTGTCTCTGCGTGCTTCCTTTATCGGTTACCTCGTTCCCTCTCCTTCACTTTGTGTTTGTATATTGTTTATTGTTGTTCTTGTTGTCATATAGGTAATTCACCTTAATTACATATCTAGAGAATTTACCTTTGTGTCAAACCTTAATTTGAAAATAATTAAAATTTGTCATAGCACCTATTCACCCCCCCTCTAGGTGCCCATGTTATCCGTTCAATTGGTAGCAGAGCTTCGACTCTTATTTTGTGCTTAACCACCTAAGAGTTTTAGTATGGCCGATGAAAGAGAAGCCGCTGAGTCCGCGACACAAGTAACTATGGATGATCTCAAGGATTTGAAAGATTCCTTGACCTCATCAATGGATGTCAAAATGACAGAGCGCGAGATCTTATGTTGCAACTCTTAAAAGTCAAGGAACCGGAAACTTCCACTTAATCTCGTCCGGTAGAAATACCGGGGTAAACAAAGGATGGGGAAAATGGTGGAGAAGCTAAAAGTGAATCCCCTAAGAACAAAAATTCTAAGGGAACGGATGAGAAGGGAGAGTACCACAATGTCGAAGGACGATACTCTTCCAATCCTCCTATCCCACATCCTCATATTAACACTAGAGGCGGTCCTCCTAAAATTTATGCACATTCTTTTGATCAATGGCAATATTATATGAAAACTCTATTGAAATCTTCTTATATTGAGCTTTGGAGGGTCACTCAAGATTTATACAAGCCTCATGACCCCAAGAACGTGACAAGAATAGAAGTAGTAGATTTCCAACTCAACTACACCACATTGTTCATGATTCAACAAGCCTTGGGTCCAAACCACATGCATAATCTTTAACAATAGTCCACCGCCAAGGAAACATGGGATGCTCTTATGACCATGTTTGTGGGCAATGAAATCATGAATAGGAATACGTATGATACCTTGAGAAATGAGTCCAAAGGATTCTATATGCATGATGGTGAGAATCATGAGGACACGTACTAGAGACTCAAGACCCTTGCCACCGCCTTTAATGGTGTTGGTGCCACTCATATTTATGATGCTTGAACAAGAGAAAGTACGTGAGTGCCCTCATGCCATTCGAGCCCACGGACTTGAAGAGTCTTCAAGGAAGATCCGACTATGAACTATTGACCTCAACACAAGTGATGCAAGAGATGTGATCCTTCCAAGTTCAAACGAAGAATGCTCTTGAAACTCGTGCTCGTGTTATTGTAATACACAAAGGAGCCTCCGTTGCTTTGAAGGCCAAGGTTGTGACAAAGGTGGTGGATCATCATGAGGAGTTGGAGTGTATTGAAGACTTGGACCTTTTGAAATATCAAGAGTGTGATCCCGTGATTAAGGATTTCGTTGCTCTTGTCGTGCAAAAGTTTTGTAAGAATCCTCCCAAGGCCAAGGCATATATTAAGGAGAAGAACAAGTAAAGTTATGGAAAGGAAGGGACTCAAAAAGTGAGGGATTGTTTCAATTGTCAAGACAAGCTTCATTTTATTCAAGAAGGAACCTTTCAACAAGAAGCCTCCCACAAAGTATGTGCTAGTGACCCAGGAAGAGTATGATTTTGGTGATGATGAAGAAGAAGAAACCACAAGTGAAGTGGCCACTATTTCTATTGCATCATCATCTTCTTCTTCATCACTCTTTGAATCCCCCAATGAGAATCTTCCTCAATCCTCCACCAAGTGCTTCATGGCTAAGGCCTCGGAGGTATGATCTTCTACCACCTCTAAGACTCCAAATGAAATGAATAACATTGCTAGTCTTAGTGTAGAAGATGAAATTGCCTCTTTGGGTTGTTTTATGACTAACGTGCAAGGTGAGACCAAGAGATACTTTTATCTTATCATGAGCCAATTGGGAGAGACCCATGAGGCTCTTGAGAAGAAAGGTGAGACCGAAAGAAGTGATGCTATTGAAAAAGTATCCCTCACTATGTCTCGTGAGGAAGAGCATGAGGTTTGGGTCTCTCTTGCAGAGGAACTTGAAACTATCGAAGATTCACGTAATGAATTAATTTCCAAACTCACTAAAGAACGTGACCATGCAATTGCTAAATATAAAAGGGATAAAAAAATAAGATTGAGTTTGGGTTGTTCATGAAAAACTAACCGAGGAACTAGAGAATCTCACCAAGACTCACAAGGCCTTGGAGAGTGAACACTCTACCCTCAACAAGTCTTGTGAACAACTTCAAACTAACCTTGATCAATTCAACATGCCTAGTACCTCTACTTCTTCTATTGATCACGCAAATATTATTGAGGAGAATGCTAGGTTAAAGGAAGATCTAGCAAGAGTCAAGGGAAAGGGCCTTAGTGCTGAGAAGGTTGTGGCTCCTAAGCCATAATTGGTTGTTCCAAGGCCACAAGTTGGAAAGCAAGGTCTTGGCTATGTTGCCAAGAGAGATAATAATAAGAAGGAGAAGAATTCCAAGCCCGCACAAGCAAAGAAGAATGTTGTCGCGAGTGGTATTGTCATTAGAGACGACACTACTCGTAGCAACCCCGCGGGAACTAACAATCCTCACCATTTCTTATATATTGATTTTTATGGTGTTGTGAAAGCTAAATATTTTGGTACTATTGAAGATTACATTGAATATACTATTTGGGTTCCAAAGACCCTTGTTTCTAACATGAGGGGACCCTCCTCGGGTCCTAACTCTAGTCAATGATTTCTTGTACTATGCTTCCGGTGGGTCTAAATGGATAAACGACAGTGGATGTACCAGTAATATGACCGGAAGTAAAGAGCTTGTGACTAAGTTGTGTCTAAATATAAATCAAGCAACCGTAACTTATGGAGATAAATCCAAGTCTAAGGTAACAGGGTTCAGCAAGGTTGTTGTTGCTCCACATAACACTATTGTCGATGTCATGGTTGTCAAATCCATTGGTTTCAATTTACTTTCAGTTCGTGCTTCAGGGAAGATGGGTTTCTCCGTCTTCTTTGAACCCGACATCGTGGTACTTTTGTGGAGCAAGACTCTAGACGTCGCATACGTGGGACATGTTGAAAATGAGTTGTACGTGGTAGACTTTTCGCAGTCTACCAACTCTCAAGCTATGTTTCTTTTCGGAAAGGTGGATGTGGGATGGTGTGGCATTGCCGCCTATCCCATGTCAACATGAGAACTTTTCAAAGTATTCACGAAGGTGGCCTCATCCTTAGAGTAAAAAAAATGTTTCCTTTGCCAAATATCATGTTTGTAGGGCTTGTGTTGAAGGAAAGATGCATTATGCCTCCCATAATTGCAAGACCATTATCTTATCAAAGAGGATATTGGAGCTTCTCCTCTTTGGTGCCATGCCCGAGTAAAGTCTTGGAGGCAAGAAGTATTGCTTGGTTATTGTCGATGATTATTCAAGACATACTTGGGTTTATTTGTTCAAGTTGAAGAGTGAGACCCAACAAACCATCACCGACTTCTCCAACCAAGTACAATGTCAACACAATGTTCCCATCGTGGATATTAGGAGTGACAATGGCTCCGAATTAAAGAACTACACCCTAAATGATTTCTTAGTGAAGACGATATTCGACATCAATAATCTGTTGCATATACCCCTAAACAAAATGGTGTATCTGAAAGGAAGAATCATACTCTCTCGGATATGGCTAGGACCATGTTGGCAGAGTATTTGTCGTGGGATTGTCACGACAAGCGTCATCATGTGAGAACTAGTTTGTGAGGTCATTTCTACTGAGCGAAGTATCGAAAGGGTTAAGGATGAAACGAGGGACACGAGTTTACCTAGGTTTGGCCTCTCTATTTAGGGTAAAACCTACATATTCTTCTTTACTATTGGGAATGCGAGGTCTCGATTACAAGGAGCGATTCTGTCTTGCGATGTCTCTAGATCTATTGCTATCAACTAGAACTTTTCTTTCTACATCCTAGGAACTCGCTTTATATAGCAGAAGACTTCCCGAGGTTACACGAGAATCCAGGTTACACCTGTCATCGAAGTCCTAGCAAGATCCAGCCTTCAGGTCTTCAGCCGTTTTACCCCAGGATCCGGGTTAGTCCTCCGGGTCTGCATTGCCCCGCCGGCCTTGGGCCATCCTGCCGAGTTTTAGGCCTTCTGGTTTGATCATAACACTTCACGGGGTCATGTTGGGCCTCGGCCGGGTCTTCCCTTTGGCCCACCGGGTCTTCAAGCTTCCAGCCGGTTCTCCTTCCTCGAACCATCTAGTTATAAAGAATTCGCTCCTAGGGGCATGAACGAGACAAAAACCAGAGAACCTCTGGGTCTCATCATCCACACCTATAAATCATCTTATTCACACATTTCTTATCTTTCCACAACAACCTGTCATACTAGATTCATTCGCAACTCTGATTCGTCAACCAGATGGAGCAGAGCTAAACAAACATGTATAGCTAAGCATGGCATATTTAAGGATCTAGCGAGGCACACAAGCAAATCAATGGCTGCTAGGAATAGTGGATCAGGATATTCAGGCTATGCAATATATAGGAGAACTCTAACTACCAACGCAAGATACATTTGAATCGAATGCAATGTACGATAATAAAAAAGGAGTTCAAAATCGTATATGGGCGGATTAGAGGTTATGCTTGCCTTGCTTCAATAAAACCAATAGATATATCTTCTGGAATAAGTGCTTGACTTGTCGGTTAAGATCAAGTATTCAACATCAGAATTGTTGGCCTTCACTTCGGAGTCGCATTCTACCCATAAGAAGCAAAAACCGGAAAGGCAACAAACAACACATGGCATCGATGCAATGAGCGATATGTATGAATGAGCAAGTTGACATACTTCAATAAAGCTCTAAACATGTTCGGTGCGTTGTTAGGGTTCGTATGGCAGTTATGCAATTTAATAGAAATTAGCCCCGAAAGGACCCCGGAGGGCACTTTGGGCAATTATGAAAGTGAGTAAAATTTTAATTGATCAAATGGGTTTGAAAACATCATAAATGAGTTGCATTTGTCTTTCTGAGCATTTTGGGGTAAAACTTGTAATTTTCTGATTTTATTGAATAAAAACTTATTTTCTTAATTTTAAATGATTTTAAACAATATTAAATAATGGGAAAAATTCAAATTATTCAAACATGTTTGAAAATGTTATAAACATTTAGAGTTTATTTTTATGAACAATTCCATATTTTTCCGATAACCAGAATAATAGTTATTGATTTTACTAAATTTAAATATTTTCTAGAATCATTAAACAATGGGACCCATGTGTGAGGTATTTTCTTTTTTTATAAATCATTTTCATAAATGATAAAAGGCTGGCACCCAGGTCCTACGTGACATCACAATGACATCAACCCAAGCAGCAATGCCACTGCCGTGGATCAATCTGTGTCGATTCGCGCTTGAATCCAAAATCGAGAACCACCACGGGTTAGAGGAGGCGACGCTGAACGAGATGGTGGCAGCGCCGCTGGGATATGGTCGTCGGTGACTTGCCGGTGTCCGTGGCAAGCGGCGGCGGACCAGTTGAACGGCCACGGTGGTGAAAGCGAGTGTGATCGAGAAAACGAAAAGCACCACAACGATCCTTGGCTCACCTTGAATATGATGGGATAGTCGAAGGAGGTCGGGGTAGCCAGAATTCACGACGGCGTGCGGAGTTGGCCGGCGGCCGATGATACGTCCATAACGTATCTATAATTTTTGATTGTTTCATGCTAATATTATGCTTTTGACACTTGTTTTTATATAAAGTTTTTGATTTATTTGGACTAACCTATTAATAGTTTCAGTAGTGCACGATGTTCTTGTTTTACTCTTTGATGTGTAGGAATTAACAAGAAAACACAAAAGGAGACTTGTTGGAAAAGGACTCTGACTTTCCTGAAATCTGTCCACCAACAGTTTTTAGAGATCATCAGTTTTACCCCCAAAGACTACGTCAACTGAAGATCAAATTCCCTACAAAGTTGTTGGACATTTCCATACCTTTCATTTAAGCCCAAGAACAGCACAATCCGAGTTTGTATGCAACCTGTGGACCCATTTTACTAGAGGATATATATATCTGATTACGGGATTACGGGAATCGGTGACGGAATTGAGTCCAACTCTTATCATATTTGATGGATTCGTCCAAGCCACGACTTTGGGGCTGATAAGGGTCCCTAGGAAGGTTCTAGAGGTGCCCAATAGACTTTGGATCAAGGGTCCATCCATCAGAGGGCCGGGGAGCATTGTCCCATCACATATAAGGAGAGGAAAACCCTAATTCTAGGGCAGCCACCAAAAGCCATGAATTTTGCCTCCCCATGGTCTCATCTCCATGGGGGAGGGCTCGTCTACAGCAACAAGAAGCCATGGAGGAAGGGGTCTAAGTGGCGGCACTCCCCCATGATGGCCGGCCGGCGCAGGAGGAGCCCCCTGCGCCGCCGACGGCCGCCGGCGCCGCCCTGCACCTCATGTGCTGCCCCTTCTCCATCCTCTCCGCCATGATGCCGCCTTCACCAACACCTCCATCATCATCTCCTCCTTGTATTCAGTGGTTCATCCTCCCACAAACCTCTGACCGTCCTATGTAAACATGGTGTTTTATGCTATAATATTTATCCTATGATCTATGTCATGTTTGTGTAGTTTATTTGTCTTTCGATTGCTTTGTTGAATGTCTTTGTTTCATTAGAGTTGTATGTTGATATGGTACTGTCCTTTGGTGTCCATTATATTTGTGCGCGCTTGGATCAACACCATAGGGTTGGTAGTATATGCAAAGGAAGGGGCGTAGTTCTGCCGGAGTGACAGAAACCTAAGGACTCAAACCGGTTAGTTGCACGTACGGGAGTAAGAGGACCATTAACTTAAGGCCATGGTTGTGTATTTTTACCTTAATGTATCTTCTAATAGTTACGGATGTTTGCTAGAGTTCCAATCATAAGTACTTTCAATCATTGGATAGTGAGAGCTTGTTAGCTTTGCCTTTCCCACATAGAAAATTGCAGCGAAGACAATGAATCCAATATCTTCACTAATTAATCTTCTACAAAGCCACCACAATTACGTCCACTTTTCCACACTCATGGTACTTAGTATATTTTATTGCTGCAACACTAACATTTACTTTCTTGTATTTATTATCTTGCAAAGCTATCTCTCGTACCCGTATTATTGCTCTAGTTTTATTTCCTAGATAATGCAAACATTTAGTGTGTGTAGAGTTGTATCAGTGGTTGATTGAACTTGAGAGAATATTTATCCTACCTTTAGCTCATCGTTGGGTTCGACACTCTTACTTATCGAAAAGACTACACACGATCCCCTGTACTTGTGGGATATCAAGACCTTTTCTGGCGCCGTTGCCGGCGAGCAATAGCGTGGGGTGAATGTTCTTATGTGCACTTGTTTGCTTTGTCTCTAAGTATTTTTGCTTTCAGTTATAAGTAGTTTTATTTTTCAGTTTTAAGTTGTTTGCTATATTTAGTTATGGATAGGGAACACAAATTACAAAAAAATAGTTGTACTTGGTATCTAAAAATATTTTCAAAAAGGAAAGTGATTGGAAAGATGAGTAATGGTTAAGTGGGGGTCGACCTTGAACACTTGTGTTCATGCCTATGAAACCAAAACAATTCTTTCCATGGAAGCTTTTCAGTTAAAAACTTGTATATATTGTACATATTCCTTTGTACCATAAAAATAAAATGTATAGATAACTTCTAGTTTGTTTATGATGCAAGTTTGCCACTTTGCTGCATAGAAACAGATTTCTCGGCTCCACCGTAGAAAATTTTAAAAATCACTAAAAATGATACTGATCTGAAATTTCTTGAGTGCAAAGTAATGATTATTATATTTCTTTCATTAGAAGTAATTTTTCTGATTTGAGGTACGTAGATAGGTCTAATAATTTGATCTTTACTGACTGATTCTGTTTAGACATATGCTTCACTTAAAAAACCGTGATAAATCTCATAATATTATTTTTACTTGAAAATTTTTGTGCATAAACTTGAGATCATTATTTTTGTTTCATTAGTTTTTGTTTTCTTCATTTGAGATACGTGGATATCTTGTTAACTGTCATCTTTACAGACTGTTCAGTTTTGGCAAATTGTCATGCTTATTTTGTATTGTGCTTATACTCAATGTTTATAATCTTTATTTGACCAATAAATGTTATAAATTGTTTAGTATACAGTCGGTAATCTTAATTTAAACTTGTCAAAACTTGAACATGAGTGGATTTTATTTAATGAGTACTAACACTACTAATGAGTTTTTTTCAAGTTTTATGTGATTGTAGTATTTAAGATCCAATAGAGATGGTGATACGAGATAAATGAGAAGAGAAAAAGCTCAATCTTGGGAACTACCGAGTGCACCTCAATTAAATATTCAATAATATTCAATCATCAAAGCTTGGGGATGCCCAAGGCATCCATCCTTTTTCCATGCCTAGCTAAAAGACGTTAAAGAAAAGCACTTCTTGGGAGATAGCCCATGTTTTATTCTGTTTTCGTGTTGTTTTCTTTGAGTTTATTTTGTTTTCTTTGAGTCTTGGAAGTTTTTACCTCTGTAGCAACCTCTTATTATCATTTTTATTTTGTTTTTTTGCCAAGAATATACTCTAATAGGGAGGAAGTGAGATTTGGGGAAGTTGCTGTCCTAAAACAGATTCTGTGCTGGCACCAAAAAATATATTTCTCTCAGCCAGAACATCGAATTGATCTGAAACTTTTTGTGCATATGACCCAGGTTGTTATACAACTTTAATTACTTTTGAAATTTTTGATTTTATGAACATAAGATTTTCGAAAAAATCGTTCTTTACCCGTTGTTCTGTTTTGACAGGTTTCTGCCAATATTTGCATTTGCCTCTTTTTTTTTTCTTTTGGTGTTCTTTTGAGGGGAAGAGCTTTAAAAGAAGTTGTGACAGTAGCTAATATTTTAATGAGTGTTAGAATTGTGTTGAAAATGAACAAAAGTGTATTTACTATTTTGGTTACACTACTGTTGCTAATGAAGATTGTGTGAAGTTTTGTATGTAGTGAGTTTTCAAGTGTAGGGAGAGAAGAATGATACGAGAAGATGAAGAATGGACAAAAGCTCAAGCTTGGGGATTCCCATGTCACCCCAGGATATATCCAATAAGAACAAGCGTCAAAGTTTGGGGATGCCATGGGCATCCCCTTCTTCATGAACAAAAATATAAGGTCCTCTTTCAAGACACTATATTTTTATTGCTTCATATATTATGTGATATTTTTGGAGCGTCATTTATTTTTTGCTTTCAGTTTTGTTTTGTTTCCCTTAATATAGATAGAATGTTTAGATGTTTTTTAGCCTCTAGTCTCTTAGTTTATCAAAAATAAAGTACCAAGTTTTACCCATTTGGCTTAGTTGATACATATGTAAAACAATGGTTGTTCTGTTTTCAGCATCTACTGTCAACTGCGCGATTTTTCATATTTTACCGGAAACCCGAAAAGTCACGAATTTTTTACAGATTATGTATCACCTAATCCTATGCATGAACAAAAATTGGCAAAAATTTCTGACATTTTTAATTGCACCTAAAAATTACGTTTTCCAGCTGTTGTTTTTCTGAACAGATTCTGACTTTTGTTGCAAGAGTGGCCTCTTTTACGTTTTCATTTGAGTCCGACCTTTTATTTAGAAGCTAGCCACTTAAGCAACCTTTATGTAACTCTAAAATAAAATTTGATTTGTTTTAGTAGCAGCACTTTGGAAATATTATCTATTGCACTAATGTCTAACCGCAAAAAAGAAGTAGAAAGTTTTTGTGTTGAAGTTTTTTCACAGAGAATGAAGGAACACCAAACAGAGAAATATTGAAGAATGGAAAAATTCATAAGCTTGGGGATGTCTCCGCATCCCTCTTCATCAACAACCCCTCGGTTTGCAAACGTTTATACTTTGTTTTTCGAGCAACATAGAAACTTGAATAAACTTGGAGCGTATGTATCTTACTATTTATTTGTCTTAGCTTCAAACACCAGTTATATTAATAAATTGATCGTCATATCTTTTATTTATCTCCTGTTTGGAGAGGTGGTTCAAAGTTTAGTAAACCTAAAAATGATGTGCAAATGATATTGTTTAGTAGTTTATGTTTTTTTATGGTTAGTTTCAACTTGCTAATAGTGTATATTATATCATTTTGATCTTAACATGCATTGTCCTATTCACAGTAGGGTATGGAATTGTGGTATCCTCCTCTGTGTGTTTCATTTTAATCGACTTGGCACATGCTCACGCATGCTAAGACTGAAAACAAAAAGTCAATAAGCCTCTATGATTTATTTTGCCTCAGAGTTCTAGTATCAATTTGTGCCTCATTTAATTTTACTTTGTCGCAAACATGATTATGGTAATTATTGCTCTCTTGATTGTCGCTTCCCAGTCTATTGCTAGCCTTCACTTGCACTGAGTATGAGCTCTACTCGTGCCTCCAAATCCCTGAAAACCAAGTTATTCCACAAAGTCCACTATAAACTCCCATGTGATATTTAACTGCCACTCCAAATTAAATTGCTCATGTGCTACCTTTAAAACTTTTAAAATTACTCATGTTTTGTGTTCTTGTTTTTGCTCATGAGGACGTAAATAGAGAATCTTTATCTCACTTGTTGATTGGATTTCACACCCTGGACTAGTGGCTTCATCCGCTTATCCAATTGATACAAGAGCTCGCAGCGGGGTGCCCAGCCCCAGATTAATGCAAACAAATTCTCTTAACTATTTTTGCCCCTTATTTATCAGTCAAAGCATAATTTTGTAAACAAAAGAGAAAGAGGAATGACCTTCTACCCAGATGCGTCTTTCATATGGGAGCCGCTCTTGTGAAATCTAGTTGGCTTGTGACGTACTGTATTTTCTGTTTACCATCGTTGACACTAGCATACACCTCTCTTAAAATATAGACACTCCTCCATGGTATGTGATTGTTGGCAGGCACCTGAGGATTCGGTTAGCCATGGTTTGTGTAAGATGGATGAGAGGAGTGTCAAACTTTTAATACCTTTGTTTGATAAAATAAAAGCTCTAGCACATGAGTGATCCCTGCTTCCCTCCGCGAAGGGCCTTTCTTTTACTTTTATGTTGAGTCTCCACCATATTCTTTGATCACCTTTTTTTAGAGCATAATTGTCATTCTTAGTGTGATGTGTTTGTCCCAAAGCACGGTTAATTGTGGTATAACTTTGATGCTTGTATCTTTGATATTTTTTACTTCTAGTCTTCTCTTTAACTTCAGAGGTGCCCTGACATTTATGTTTTTCTCCACAATTAAGGGAAAGCGAGATACCACTCTACCATGATTTATTATGATCATTACAATCTTGTTTATGTTTATAAATTTCATGTTATGAGCTATTATTTCATTGATACTTTTCATTAGGTAACATGATTGCTAAGTTTTACTATCCATACATCATGCAATTGTTAAGGATCTGGTCATAGCATTTACAATAAAAAATTACCTTATTATCATTTACCTACTCGAGGACGAGCAGGAATTAAGCTTGGGGGTGTTGATACGCCCATAACGTATCTATAATTTTTGATTGTTTCATGCTAATATTATGCTTTTGACACTTGTTTTTATATAAAGTTTATGATTTATTTGGACTAACCTATTAATAGTTGCAATAGTGCACAATGTTCTTGTTTTACTCTTTGATGTGTAGGAATTAACAAGAAAACACAAAAGGAGACTTGTTGGAAAAGGACTCTGACTTTCCTGAAATCTGTCCACCAACAGTTTTTAGAGATCATCAGTTTTACCCCCAAAGACTACGTCAACTGAAGATCAAATTCCCTACAAAGTTGTTGGACATTTCCATACCTTTCATTTAAGCCAAAGAACAGCCCAATCCGAGTTCGTATGCGACCTGTGGACCCATTTTGATGGAGGACATATATCTGATTACGGGATTACGGGAATCGGTGACGGGATTGAGTCCAACTCTGACCATATTTGATGGATTCGCCCAAGCCACGACTTTGTGGATGATAGGGGTCCCTAGGAAGGTTCTAGAGGTGCCCAAGATACTTTGGATCAAGGGGCCATCCATCGGAGGGCCGGGGAGCATTGTCCCATCATATATAAGGAGAGGAAAACCCTAATTCTTGGGCAGCCACCAAAAGCCATGAATTTTGCCTCCCCATGGTCTCATCTCCATGGGGGAGGGCTCGTCTACAACAACAAGAAGCCATGGAGGAAGGGGTCTAAGGGGCGGCGCTCCCCCATGATGGCCGGCCGACGCAGGAGGAGCCCCCTGCGCCGCCGCCGGCCGCCGCCGCCGCCCTGCACCTCACGCGCTGCCCCTTCTCCATCCTCTCTGCCATGATGCCGCCTTCAACACCTCCATCATCATCTCCTCCTTGTATTAAGTGGTTCATCCTCCCACAAACCTCTATACCGTCCTATGTAAACATGGTGTTTGATGCTATAATATGTATCCTATGGTCTATGTCATGTTTGTGTAGTTTATTTGCCTTTTGATTGCTTGGTTGAATGTCTTTGGTTCATTAGAGTTGTATGTTGATATGGTACTGTCCTTTGGTGTCCATTATATTTATGCGCGCATGGATCAACACCATAGGTTTAGTAGTATGTGCAAAGGAAGGGGCGTAGTTCTGCCGGAGTGACAGAAATCTAAGGACTCAAACCGGTTAGTTGCACGTATGGGAGTAAGAGGACCATTAACTTAAGGCTATGGTTAGGTATTTTTACCTTAATGTATCTTCTAGTAGTTACAGATGTTTGCTAGAGCTCCAATCATAAGTACTTGCAATCATTGGATAGTGAGATCTTGTTAACTTTGCCTCTCCCACATAGAAAACTGCATCAAAGACAATGAACCCGATATCTTCACTAATTAATCTTGGACAAAGCCACCGCAATTACGACCACTTTTCCACACTCATGGTACTATTAGTTTATGGTTACTTGGTATATTTTATTGCTGCATCACTAACATTTACTTTCTTGTATTTATTATCTTGCAAAGCTATCTCTCATACCCGTATTATTGTTGTTTTATTTCCTAGATAATGCAAACGTTTAGTGTGTGTAGAGTTGTATCAGTGGTTGATTGAACTTGAGAGAATATTTATCCTACCTTTAGCTCCTCGTTGGATTAGACACTCTTACTTATCGAAGAGGCTACACACGATCCCCTATACTTGTGGATATCAGCCGACCTCGGGGAAGGCGACTCAATTCGAGCCTTCTCGGGATTCTCCACTACTACGGAAGGCCGAGGACGACGACGGAGGTTATGGCATGATCACAAAGGTTGGCCGTGGCCGGTGGCGAGGATATGGGCGGGGATTCCGCCGGCTAGTGTTAGGGTTTGGGGGGCTAGCCCAACACTGTCTACAAGAACATAAGTGTGCGTAGACATCACACCTGTTGGTAAGTTGGTGCACGAGGGAGTGTAGGATCCGAGAGTTATAGTTGTGGTTAGATTTATCTTAATCACTTTCTTGTAGTTGCGGAAGGTTACAAGGGGTTTAATCACAAGTACGTATTAGTCCTATGAAGGGCACTGTGTTAGCATATATTCACCCACACAACATGTATCAAAATATTTAAGATTAACCAACTTCACGAAACAAAAGCATTAGATGAAATTCCCATGTGTTCTCAGGAATGTTTGGTAATCATAAGTAACACAACCGGCTTGTCCTTTTCACTGAAAATGATTGGGCCACTCGCTGCAATTATTATTGCGCTCGTTTATTTACTCGTACTGATATATCTGCTGCTTTATAACCTACTAAAAATATGCCTGCTAATTAAGTGTTTACATTGAATCCTTGTTCAAAACTACTTGCCAACACCTTCTTCTCCTCGTTGGATTCTACACTCTTATTTATACAAAGTACACGATACACCCCCTATACTTGTGTGTCATCATTCATCAACAAAAATATGAGGTTTCTTTCAAAACACTATATTTTTATTGCTTCACATGGTATATGTTATTATTGGAGCGTAATTTTATTTTGATTTTAGTTTTGTTTTCTTTGTTGTAGCTTTTGGTTGGATCCTAGAACTTTTATTTGGAGAGAGACACGCTCTATTTTTATTGTCTAGAACACTCTAGTTTTCCCTCTTATTATTCTGTGAGTGTTTAGTTTTTGCTAGTACTGCGTTTAGCTCTTGTTTTTCGCCCGTATTTTATTCAGATCTTGTTGGTTTGCTTCAGTTATATATTATTAGATCTCTAGTCTTTAATGTTTATTTGCTTTGAGAGTTGATTCAAATAAGTTGATTGGTGTTGGAGAAGAGTAAATTGTTTCGTACTTATAGTGGTGCAATAGAAAGCTTGTTTTGGCTGTGGCTTAGACTTTGGCATGTCATGTTAGATGTTATTTTAATTTTGTACTTAGTTATTTATTATGTACCATGAATAGTCTCAAATAGCTTAGAGTGCTTAATGTGCCATTGAAATTAATCATGTGTCGTTTTCTCATATTGAAGCATGGTATTGTGGTATTTCTCTTTTGAATGATTTATCTGGATTGACTTGGCACATGCTCAAACCATGTTATGATACAAAAGAAGTCACCCCTAGCCTTGATGATAATTTATTTTTTTAACTTGTAGTATCACTTCATGCTTTGATTAATGATGTTTTGTCGCTATGCATGATTATGGACGTTATTGCTCTCTTAGTTGACCGCTCCAAGTCTTTTTCTAGCCTTCACTTTACTGAATATGAGCTATACTCGTGCATCCAACTACCAAAAACCAAAGTTTTCCAAATGTGTCCACCATGCCTACCTATATGTGTATTTCACCGCCACTCCAAGTAATTTTCTCGTGTGCTACCTTTAAAACGTTCAAAATCATTAACCTGTTTTGTGTTCCTATTTTAGCTCACGAGGAAGTATTGAATGATTTATTATGTTTTCATGTTTGATGGCTTCACACCTCACTAGTATGAATAACGTGCTAGTCTTAATATTGCAAAAAGAAGCAAGCATCTGTATTCCCAGCCCAAAGTAAGCTACAACAATAATGTTAAAATATCCTCACACTATGAACTTGAGAAATCACGGACTTAGCTTGTGCAAACAAGGATATAAGGGAATATTATTATTATCCTATGGGAGCCGCTCTTGAAGCCATTAAACATGAAAAGATGATAGCTCATTTGATAGCATTTGTTGACATAGACATACACCTCTCTCAAAATTGATTTCAATATCTCTGTTTAATTAAATAAAAATCTCTAGCACATGAGTAATCCATGCTTCCCTCTACGAAGGGACTTTCTTTTACTTTTATGCCGAGTCTTCATCTTATTACTTTATGCACCATTTATGAGAGAATAGTTGTCATTCCGAGTATAATGTGCATAGTCCCAAAATTTATTATTGATTGGTTAATGATTGGTTAATGATTGTGGCATTGCTAGAATTGTATTAACCGGAAATGTTGATACATGTGTGTTTAATAAACAAACAATGGTTCCTACTAGAGTCTCTCTTTTAACTAGCTCGTTGATTAATAGATGATCAAGGTTTCCTGATCATGAACATTGGATGTTGTTAATAACGGGGTCATGTCATTGGTAGAATGATGTGATGAACATAGACCCAATATCAAGATAACAATACGATCAAGTCATTTAGTTTATATTGTTATATCTTGCATACGAAGTAGCTTATTCCTTATACCATGAGATCATGTCAATCACTGATACCGTAAGGGCGCTTTGATGTCATCAAACGTCACACCATAACAAGGTGACAATAAAGGTGGCGTTAGGTATTCAGAAAGTGTTAGCTGAGGCTCATGGATCAATAGTGGGATTTGTCCATCCAAAATGACGGAGAGATATACTCTGGGCCCTCTCGGTGATATCACATCGACACCGCTTGCAAGCACGTGATATGATCACAAGGATGCCATATCACGGAAACAAGAAAAGAGTACTTGTCAGGTAACGATATTGAACAAGGTATGGTTGATAACAATGATCGAATCTCGGACAATTAAAATATCACGAGACAAAGGGAATAGTTCACGATGTTGATGGTTCACACGATCACGAGAGTCATCGTTGAATATATAGGAGTCATCACGGATCTCCAGATCCCGCTGTTGATTATTGATTGGACAGGAGTCTCGATCATGTCTATCTTATTCGCGAACCGTAGGGTGACACACTTAAGGTTCGATGGCGCATTTGAGAGGATACGTAATAACGGAGAATGTTTTGAGCAGCACCAAAATTGTTTCGGGGAAAATTGAAATAGTTCAAGGGGTTTTTCATCGAATGGTTGTTAATAGAATTAACAAATGATTCGAGGTTTTTAATAGAATTAACAAATACTGAAATAAAGAAATAAAAATGTTTTTTTATTTATTAAAGAAAAACTCTTGGATTTTCTAAGTGGGAAATAAAGGAAGGATGAGTGGATGTGAGTGGAGTGTCCACTCACATGATGAGGGAAGAGGTGGGGGCACCTCCATGGGCTGGCCGCACCCCCTTGGGCTGCCTCCCCCCTCTCCTATAAATAGATGGCATGAGCTCCCTCTCTCTCTCACACACTTGCCCACCTCACTTCCTCTCCACCCGCTGCTCCATTCCATGGTCTCCGGCCTGGCGAAGCCCTGACCGTGGGATTCTTCACCACCACCACGCCGTCGTGCCGCCGGAGTTCCGAGGGATCCTCTACTTCCGCCTCCCCGATGGAGCAAGGGAACAGAGGTCGTCATCAACCGTACGTGTGACCGATCACGGAGGCACCGCCGGATTGCGGTGCACATCTTCTCGCTCTCGGGATCGGTGTGAGTACGACTACGCCAACAACGAGATTTGATCTCGTAGCGCTTTGTGTCTTCGAGGGTATGTTCTTCTTAAGACTCTCTCTATGCCCCGTGCTTTCATCTCCTAGATTAGATCTTGGCCTTTCGGGTGTCTCTCGCGTAGGAATTTTTTTGTTTTCTATGCAACGACCCCTACAAAGGCACTATACTAGGGCGGGGAGAGTGATCATGGCGAGATCCGTCCTATGTTCTATGGTCACTTACTATTTGACGATTTTCGTCCTGCCGAAGTGGGTGCTTAGGAGGATCGACATGATCAGGAGGGGTTCCATTTGGATGAAAGGCACCGCCGATCCGGGAACATCAACGGGAAACCACTCGCAAGCTAAAGAACTAGATCTGGCTAATAAATGAGCCGCCTTATTAACAACACGGCTCTCCTGCCTGAAGCCACAGCTCGTGAAATCAGACGCCAATCTTCTGATATCTTCCACGACGGCTCCCATCTCCGATCGATCCCTCTCCACCGCCTGCACACGTTGAACAAGGGATAGACAATACGACACAACAAGGATATTCGGCAGGCGCTTCTCCTTGGCAATTTCCAGCGCTTGTCGAACAACCATGCCTTCGGCCATTTCAGGGGTGAAGGTTCCAATAAACCCTCCACTGGCGGCAAAGAGTAGCGCGCCCATATGATCACGTGCCACCATGCCCCAACCAATGCGGTTCTCATTAACGAACAAGGCAGCGTCCACATTGAGGCATATCGAGCTTACCGGTGGCGGTCTCCAGATGGGTGGTATGGAAGCACCCCTCTTCTCCGGTGCCTGCTTGAAACAGTGATGATCGATGTTCTTGACATATGCCATGATCTTGTTAAGCACCCGTTGAGGATGCATTTGTCCCTTCCCGTTCCTGGCATCGTTTTTTGCTTCCCAAAGATGCCAGCAAGTGATGACTAGGGTGGTCGCCTGAAGCTGCGAGGCCCGAGAGAGGAATGAGAAAAGCCACTCTCGCAAGTGCCTAAGGGACCTTCTGTTCAGCGTCAGGGGAATAGCCTCTCTCACGGCCTCCCAAACAGCAGTGGCTAGAGGGCATAAAACGAAAGTATGTTCGACAGACTCCTCACGGCCACAATGTATACATCGCGTGTCAGCCGGGATCTGACGGACTTGGAGTTGCAAGCCAGTGGGTAGACAGTCATGAGCCATCCGCCAAAGAACAATCTTCATCTTCCCAGGTGCAATAATGGACCAGATAAATTTCCATTCCTTTTCCTGGTTTGATAAGCTTGACACCCCACCTCTCTCCAGGGCACTGAGACGGCCATAAAATTTCTCCGTGCGAGCCAGGTTATACGCTGATCTCAACGAGAAAATACCCAGCCGTGCGTGGGGCCACGAGACGAAATCATCCCCCCCGCACCTGCTGATCGGAATATTACCGATCGCCGCCGCCATCTCCTCCGTGAAGAAGAACCTGATCACCTTCCTATCCCATGCCTTACCAGAATGATCCAAGAGTAGGCTGACCTTTGCATTTGTCGGCAGTGGTTGAATAGTAGAGAAGGTCCCTGGTTGTAAGGAGGGAATCCACCGATCAGAAAGAATACGTATCCTTTCGCCATTGCCCACACCCCACCGGATACCCTTCAACAGTAGAGCTCGTCCAAACATGATCGAACGCCACGTGAAAGACGCCCCCTGGGTTTAGTAGCACCCAAGATATCGGTGTTTGGATAGTATCTTCCTTTCAGAACCCTAGCACATAAGGAGTCAGGTTCTGTGAGCAAACGCCACGCCTGTTTGGCAAGCATAGCCTGATTAAAGAGAACCATATCTCTGAAGCCCATCCCACCGAGAGATTTAGGAGCAGATAACCAATCCCAAGAACGCCAATGCATCTTTTTCTTGCCATCCTCAAAACCCCACCAGTGGTTAGCAATATGTGTTTTCATTTGATCACACACGATTACAGGAATTTGGAAGCAGCTCATCACATAGTTAGGAACTGCTTGTGTGACTGCTTTCAGCCAAGTTTCTTTGCCAGCTCGTGACATCGGTCTCCCCGTTCCACCCATCAGACTCCTCCAGACTCGGTCAGAGAGAAATTTGAATGAGGTGGAGATGGCCCGAGCAATCTCGGTAGGCATGCTCAAGTAGGAGTCCTGGAGGGCCACTGTTTGCACTCCGAGCCCTGCCTTAACCATCTCTTTTACATTATCCGGACATCTGCTGCCGAAGAAAATCGAGGACTTCTCGATATTTATTTTCTGCCGAGAAGCCATGCAATAACTGTCAAGAGCATGTTTCAATGCTCCAACACTACGAGGTTCACCACGAGCAAAAAAGATGCTGTCGTCTGCGAAGAGTAAATGTGTTATAGGGGGCCACTCCTTCCATTGCATAAACCTTGTAGCTCGCTCAACCCCTCCTTCTTCTGCAATAAACAAGACAGACCTTCTGTGCATAGTAGGAACAAGTACGAACTAATGGGATCTCCTTGACGAATCCCCCTCGAAGGAACCACCAACTCCGTGAGTTCCCCATTGACCTTGACTGCGTACCGCGCTGTCGTGACGCATCTCATCACTGATGATACCCACCCAGCATCAAAACCGAGCTTCATGAGACACCCATGCAGATATGCCCATTCGATGCGATCGTACGCCTTCATCATATCCACCTTTAAAGCAAAGAAAGGTTCTTTCCTCTTCTGTTTCCGCACAGTGTGCAAACATTGAAAAGCCACGAGGGCACTATCTGTGATTAGACGACCTGGGACAAAAACACTCTGGAAGTCTGATATCACATGAGGTAATAACACTTTCAACCTGTTAGGCATAACCTTGGAAGCAAGCTTGTATAAAACATTGCAAAGACTAATTGGTCGAAATTTGAAGAGATGCTTGGCTCGTGATACCTTAGGGATGAGGACAATAACGGAATCAAAAAAACTTGGAGAGATGCTTTCTATCTAATCGAATAGCAGAATCGCCTGCCTTAATTTTTCCTTTTCTGTCTCGCTTGGGCTAGTCCCGCGGACGCAGATCCAGCCGAACGAATCTACAGTACCTACTACCCTACGGCCCTACCCAGACCAAGTCGGTTTTCCCAAATCCATCCGTATCGCCGCCGGCCGCATATCAACCCGCCGCCGCCGGCCCCACGCCCGTCCTCCTCCGGTTCGTCCGAACTCCGAGGCCACCCGCCATGACGGAGGACCGCACCCCCAGGGCAGATGTGCCCACCACCGCCACCAAGCAGAGGTCTGAACCTCCTTTCCCCGCTTCCTCTACAATTCCCGTAGCTCTCGAATCGTGGTGTTCCGGCGCTCTTGGCCGATACAGTTCGGCGGAAAATTTTGTCCCCGACGTATGATTTCCCCCCTAAGAGGTCATAGTTGGGCGACGTTGGGGAGTGGGAGAGCTGATACGAGTGTGATTGTTTGATAGGAAGAAGAGGAAGTGGGATCAACCCGCAGAGGACGTTGTATCGGCGGCAGCAGCAGCTGCTGCTGTGGCGGGATTGCCCGTGTTGAACCTTGGGGCTCTGTGCGGCGTTCAATTCCCCGGCACTACCGCCTATCCCGCCGCCCCGTTGCCGAATGTAGTCCCTGCCCCATATGCATTGCCGCCGCAGCTTGCGCCGTCAGTGCTTCAGAGCGCTGCCGCTGCGATTCAGAAATTGAGTCAGGTATGTGTTGCAAAAAAAAATTCACCTCCTCTCTAACCCCCATTCTAGTCTACGTATTATCTGGTATAGTGTTCATAGTTAATATATGTGTTTCTTGTTGCATCAGGCTAAAATACCGGATGAGCTTATAGCACGGGAAGTTGTCATAAATGACGCTGATCCGTCTGTGCGGTATAAGCTTACGAAGCGTCAAACACAAGACGAGGTAAACCCTCAACCAAACAACTGTAGTGTACTGATCTAAATAATTTTTCTTCATAGATATCGGTTTCACATAGATCTTGTTGTAATAAAGGCACTAACAGTTGTTTGATACTTAACAGATTCAGCGATGCACAAACACTGTCATCATTACAAGGTATTTCTGATATGCCGAATTGGAGGCGACTCTTTGCTAACTTGTGATGATTACTTCCTGATATTTACTCGATTTGACCCTCCCAGGGGAAAATACCATCCTCCAAATGGACAGCCTGATGGCGAGAAGCCACTCTATCTACATATCTCTGCAGGATCTCAGGTAAACATTGCTCACACGGTCATATTGTAAAGTTCAACTCCCCTAACCATTATTTAGTCTAATACTTACACTCTTGTGTTTTTCCGTCATGGCTATGTAAAAATGGGATCTCACTAACACTATCATTCTATCAGAGACATGTGCACATGATACCTCTATTTCAAAATTTGGAATTGAGAAGTCCAGATTGGCTGTTGTTTTAAGTGTGACTGCTTGCAAAGCCGCGTGGGTTAGAACTTAGGTTCACAAGTGTCCGAATTCTGCCTAATTAGGGCGATCAAACGGAGTATGTGTCTTTGTGTAAATCATCAAGCAGTAGTAGCACAAATGGTATTTCGAAGATCAGATACTAGTTTAATACATCGGTGACGTGGGATGCAACATGCCTGTGTTTTTGGCACAATGTACTCTAGCAGTGTTGACTTCTGTAATTCTTTCACTGGTAGCACCATCCTTTTCCATTACAGTTAGAACGAAGAACTACATGATTCCAGTGCCTTACTATCAATTTTTTTATGATCGCTTCTAGTCATAGTTAGATAATGACAAACTAACATTTTCACTATTTCAGCTGAAAGATACCGCTGAGCGAATTAAAGCTGTTGATCATGCGGCATCAATGATTGAGGAAATCTTGAAACAAGGCCAAATGCCAGAAGCCATCCAGACCAACAGACAGGTCTCTCCTTCATATATCAGTTTGTTTGACCTGATAATCTAATTGACAACAGCACTCAATGGAAAAGTTAAATGTGCACTCCCTCTCTTTCTCAAAAGAAGGCGTATAAATTTTGGTCCAAGTCAAACAATGTAAAGATTGACTGAGTTTATAGAAGAAACTATTGACATCTACAATGTCAAATCAATATCATTATATGAATGATGAAATGTATCTTCATATTATATCTAAATTCATCAATAGATTTTTCTACAAGCTTGGTCAAATTTAACATTGCCTGACCTTTCAGAAAAAATATAGCCTTGTTTTTAGGAACAGAGGTAGTATATTTGTTAGTGCATGTTATGTATTTTTTAATTCGTCATTTGCCTCCATTTATGCCAACTTAAATGGATAGAAAGAAAGTGTTGATGCACCAATAAATAGTAAGGATATATGCGCGATTCTAGTTTCAATTTCCACTTCCAGTGTGGATTTTGTGGGTCTGTACTGTCAAAAGATCTTCGGTTCAGAAACGTAGTAAAATGCGCTTAAGAATCTACACAGTTAAATACCACCAAAGACCGCGTATTTTGAGAAATAGTGCTCTATGGCATTTCCATGGCTCCTTTCCCCCTTCAGGCGTGGACATGGAAAAGGTGCCTTATGGCAAAAATACCCCAGGTAAAATTGGTTAAGCTGACCCTGTCTCCTCTGGCAGACTCACACGCTTCTTCTGTAAAGGAGCCGCTGCTCTCATTTCTCTCCAGTGTAGCTGCCCCACTGCCATAACGACATTTGACAATCAAATTGCCATGCACGAGACTTGATAAATGCACATCACTAGGCATGATGATAACCCCCTTTGTTGGCCGATCCTTGCTCACAGGCCCCTTTGATGGGTCAATGACATGTGGGGTTTAAGTGGCTTGGGGGGTTATCATCAAATTCCCCCGATTATGTTTTCGTTAGATTGAGAGCACAAGTACTGGTTCATCACAAATTAACAGCTCATTTTGCACTCAGTACCCCTTCTACAAATGTGTAGGGATAGACGATATAAATATCGATATTATAAGCATTAAGTACATACCATACATCCTTGTCCATGTCATATAGCATTAAAAAATATTCAGTCACCAAACTTGCAACTATGGTCAGAAGCGGGAAAGCAACACCAATCATGATAACTTTCTCCAAGAGCAACTCCCTGGTTCATTTCTGATAGTTCCTGTGTCATCTGTGTCGATGCTTAGCTGGTTAGGGATAAATGTTTGTTCACTTGTGCTGATCCTTGGCTCCTGGGGAATGGTACTTCTAAAAACGTGACCAAAGGGGGAATGATCCCTCCCTTGATACTACGTTGTTAGGTAGATGAGACTCCCGGTTTATTCGAGCGCACTCAGCCGCAGCTGGGACTCGAACCCGGGTGGCTTGGCGCGCACTCGCAACCTCTAGCCACTGAGCTAGCACTCAGCTCTCATGGGAATGGTACTTCTTAATTACCAGGGCCAGTGTTTTGCTTTGCAAGAAAGAGGGGATTGGGGGTTCTGGGCTCGATGGGAATTGAGCAGGTGGAGGGATAGAAGGATCACTTTTTTAATGGCCATTGCATCTAAATGTGATGAAGTGGTGTTTTTGTAGATGGTGCAACCTTTCCATGATATTTAGCTGAATCAGTATCTTTTGGGGCATTTTCCAAAATTTAGGATATTTTGATGGTACAATTCCACTTTTCCCTTCTTGTTTTGGAGGGAATCAGGGTGTAAACTATTTACTATAGTATTACTATGTCAGCATTGTTTCTTGGGAAGATTAACATCTGCGTTCCCATTTCACAGGCTATTCATCCTTTTAGTGCGTCGATATTTTTGGGTTTTGCTGCAGATCCATCGTTGAATGTTGCCGCTCGCATCCGTGGTCCAAATGTATGTTCTTGGAAAACAATAAGTGATGCTGGTTATATTTAATCATGTTATTCTTTGTTATCCTTATCAGTTGTGTTTTTTATTAATTTAGTATTGTTTTACTTTTCTTTCTGTTGAAAAGAAACTAATTGCAAAGCTTTCTCTGACATCCCAATCTGGATGGGAGAAACTGTTTTTGTGCTGCTGGTGCTTCTGATTTGTCTATGCAGGATCAGTATGTAAATCACATTATGAATGAAACAGGGGTCACTGTTGAACTAAGAGGAAAAGATTCAGAGAATCTTGGCAATTGCCACGATGAAGGTTGGTGGTTTGCTTTGGTAGTTTTTATAGAAATTTGTATTTGGAAGCTTGTATTTATATCTTACAATGTGCGTTGCAGCATCACAACAACCTCTGCACATGTACCTATCAAGCGTGCATTTGAAGAGCCTAGAAGCTGCGAAGGTTTTAGCAGAAAACCTTCTAGATACGATAGCAGCCGAATTCGGTGCTTCCAGGTCTGTAAATTTGGGCATGAACTCATGATAAAATTCTTTTATAGTTTTGTTTGTAACCCTGTCTACATCGGAAACACAATTATTATGCATTTTAATTTCCACTGGACCAATGGGATTGCTCGTTAGCACAATGCAGTAATACGATACTACACTCCTACAGATATGCTATGATTAATCATTAACTTACTTGTGATGCTATCAGTTTTTCCCTTGAACAATTACTGTAAGAATATGATTGTAGTATCAATGCAGTACAAAAAATACTCGAGCATGATACTCACAAATTTCCAACGACTGGCTATTCTCCTCATCAGTGAAGCAAGAAAATTCTTGGCATATTCTCATTATAATTTTTGTATGACAGAATTTCTTCTTCAAAAGTATATGGTGCTGTTCCACCTCCACAGCAATTGTTGGCTGGTGTGCACACGTCTGGAACAGCATCAGACATACATTCTACTTCAGGTCTTTATGTGTCACCAGGAGTATCGCATTCCTTCGCACCTACTGGAATTACTTCCCCAATGGCTGCTCCTTCAGTGACACTTCAATCTTGGACACCAACTTATAATGGGACTCCACCAACTAGTAACCTGATCTGCCCTAGTCAAGCTGCAAATGATGGGGCACTTTACAATGGTTATGGAAACATTTATCCCCAGGCAACTCCATTGCAGCAAGTGGCACTAACGCTGAAGCATGCTTCATCGTCGCTAACTCAGGTTGTTCCAGTTGCATCCACATCAACAAGCATGATGACAAATGTGAACGCAAGTGCAAAGTTGGAGTCGGATAAACGCTCACAAAGGAGGAAGTTCCAGGAACTGCCAACGATGGACTTTCAGGTGCGGAATACTTGAACCGATTTAACTGCTCCATCCTGGACTTGGTATTTGATTACAGCTACATTTCTTCGCAAGCCTGTCTCTTATAGCTTTCTCCCTCCAAGCCCTCTCCCCTGCTGCCACTGTTCTCAGTGGTTCACCTTTCCCAGCTTCCCTTGTGCCATCTTTGATAACCTGATATTTTATCTAGGGTACCCTCTTATCTAACTTTGTTTGTTGTACATTCTTGATATGAAAGTGGCATCTTCAGTAAATGCTTGCATCATCCTATTTGCACTTGTGATTTCAGTATGTTGTATTAATGAAATTATGTGACACTGTAACGCCTCAAAATCAAAGAATGGGCATTCTTTTGATTAGTAAGGAGCTTCTGCTGCAAAATTGAAATGCTTTGGAATTCACCATTTGTATATTGTATCTGATAATACTAATTGCACATACTTGAATAGATTGATTATTTACAAGTTCAATACTTAATAACATTATTACCACTTAACATTTTATTTAGCGTGCTTTAAACTAGGAAGGGACAACAGAAATAGATTTGTAGTAATGAATTTTCCTGAACAATTGCAGTTCTTGCAATGGAGGGAAACTCTAGATTTCATATAGCTAAAAACTGTAGTTGTAACTTGTTGACTGCCAGACCGGCTTGTTCATTCTTTTTCTTTTTTGGGCTGTTTTATCTGCTTCTAACATTTGATTTCGTTCCAGGTATTTTCTCTGACCATGTCTGAAGCTCGCAGGGTGGTAATATATATGTGTGTGGTGTTTTTTTCACAGGGTTTATTGCAAGTTGGAGTTTGCAGTTGCAATGGGGTTTACCTGATAAGACGCAGGGTTATTCTGCATGTGATTTGGATGATTGCTTCCATTGTCTTGTTGCTAATGCACAGTACTATTTTAACCATCGGTTCCAACATATCGCTGTCCACATGTAGACTTCATTAAATAATAATTAACATTGCTACCATATGATTGGAATTGTTGACCGATATATTTTTCTCAATAGGTCCGGCTTCTTCTGAAAAAATGGCTGCAGTTCTGCATTTAGTCACAAGTAGTAATTTTTTCCCCAAATGTTAGTATTATGTCGAGAACGGAAGCAGAGTTTAGTTGTTGTAGTTTTTTTTATTAGACATTTTTAGTGAAACTTTGTTTATTTTGTTAGTTGTATAATCATAGCAAAGATGAAAGTCATCTCTAATTCTCTATATTTTTGGAAATTGCCGTGTCAAACTTGCTACATCTGTATGATTAATGGTTTTCTATGTGTCATACTTACTATATTTCAAATTTGCAATTTGCATATAATACATGTGTTTTTTCTGTTTATGCAGAACAGTTATCGATTTCATTTTTTTTTACATTTTATAGTTATATACTTTAATTCAATTGGAAGGAATTTGATGGGAAAGTGTTTTGTTTTTTCATCTTTTCCAGAACTCACAACAGGGGTCCAAATTTGTTAAGACAGGTTTAGATGATTTAGGTAAAATGAGCAGTTCATTGGTTGCACCTAAAATGATAACCCAGCCTGGATCAAACAGGATACTTCCACAAGATCCACAAC
This sequence comes from Alopecurus myosuroides, assembly GCA_028641055.1. NCBI lineage: Eukaryota > Viridiplantae > Streptophyta > Magnoliopsida > Poales > Poaceae > Alopecurus > Alopecurus myosuroides. The sequence continues at coordinate 251,485,556 of CM054062.1, forward strand.
ATAGGCCATCAGAACTATATGTGTCCGCTAGCATGCCGCCAACACGATATTCCAAGAACATGTCACCCCCACCTCCCAGGAGCATGCCTCCACCACCACCACCTAAGTTTCCTTCAAATGAAGTGTTACGAGATGAGGATAGGTATTCACCTTTAAAGGGCCCGATGGCGCCTCCAAGGTCCTTGGATGCGAGTTCTGCGTCACCACCGAAGGTTTTGCCAGCTCAATTACCTTCTTCAAAGGAGACCGAAGAGGAAAAACCAAGTAGTGCGTCAGTTTCTGGTAATAGAGGAGCAACAATATGTAGTTTCCTTATACATAATGGTCGGCCTAATCTAGCTTTGCTAAGCTGAAAATTACATCTGCATTAATTTCCAGATACCCTGCTGAAGCTGATGGACTATGGGAATGATGATGATGATGATGACGACGACAATGACATTGTTGAGGCGGATAGCGAGTCTCGAGGGAAATCAACTCCCAGTTCAGGGCAGAAACCGTTTTGGTCTGTATGAACTTTGAGTCTGTTGTTTACCCTAGTGTGAACTGGGATGCAGGTAGAGAGCCTTGCCTGGGCTGATGCATTTTTCTCAATAGTACCAAGTCATTGAGCTTGTTGTTGTTTACTGTACCAATGTAAAACAGGTTAATACATTCAGTAACCACAGATACATTTGATCTTCAGTATGAATTTATGATGGCGTTTGTTTAAACGATTTTAGTATGGCAACAACTATGTATTCTGTAGATGTAGTGGTTACACAGGGCAACGGCCATTGAGCTGCAGTTGCAACTTGCTCAGCATGGGCCACAACTTGCAAGTTGCAGATCTCGGCTGGGGGTGTACTTGGTTTGAGCCGACGGACGCCGCAACCCCAATCTTCTCGGCAACCATCCAAGAGTCAATTCCCTTTTTGTCGTCATCGCATCTCCTCAAAGCCTAGATTTGTGTGTGCTGTGGCCCTTCTTTTTAACAGTAACGTCTACCTGTTTATAGCTTAACTTAGACGTCACTCGTTCCCGGGGCCATCTGCTCCATAAACATAAAGAATTGCTCGTGTCGCGTGAGACATCGCGAAGATAATCGGGGCTCCTGGGTGTAGCGATCGAGCGAAACGAGCGCGATGAAGTCGCTACCCGGAACGACGGTGGTGGCGGCGCTGGTGCAGGTGCTGGTCGCCATCAGCTCCGCCGCCTCCTCGGTGGCGGCGGCCGGCGGAGGCGAACAGCCGCTGTCGAAGATCGGCATCCACCGGACCACCTTCGAGATCCACCCGGGCGCCTCCGTCGACGTGTCGCCGCTCCTCCTCGGCCTGCAGGTCAGCATCTCTCCCGAAAACACCCGCCCGCGTCTGGCTCTAGCGCTTGGAGCGAGTTCTGTTTCGTGCCGCTGGTTCCCCGAGTGGCCCAGTACCAGAGGTTGACTTAGTTTTTTTTTTTTTTTTTTGCGGTTGAACAGGGATTTTATTAGTACTAACTTATAGCCATGTCCTTACAATCATTGGTAATGAGCTCCTGTATATAGAGGGGCGCTTCAAGGCGCCAAAATGGCAGCCTATATTCCCCCCTTTGCAAACTGAGCGAGCTCGTGTGCTACACCATTTACATCCCCTCTCTTTTAGAGGAAAGACCCTGCTTTTTAATGAAAGCAACGCGCCAAGTTTTCTGTGGCGCAACAGAATACAAGTCAGTACCAATTCAGTTTTTATGCTGGGAATAAACCCAGTACAACACAAAACGCAAAAGAAACAGAAAATCATCCAAAGACGTCGGGGGATGGTCCCAATCTAGCGTCTCTTTAGCACACCAGTCGCCTTCTCTCTCCAAAAAAAAAAACACCAGTCGCATAAAAACTCCCAGTGACATTATATTTGCGTTTTAAGAGCTGGCAACTCAAACCCTCTGAACCTTTTTCAATTTTCATTATCCATTTTGCAAGTAAGATTACATTCCTAGTTCTACTTTCTAAGAACCCTGAGCCGCCAAACTCCTTTGGCGTACACATGGCTAGCTAACGCACCATATGGTATTTTTTATGCTGATTACCAAAACCTTCCCAATAGAAATCTGCCCTTGGTCCCTTTGGACAAATGGTAAAAATTCATAATATAAGTAGGCACATTACTTAGACAAGAATCAATCAAAATTTTCCTCCCCCCTCGCGTTGAGACCGGTTGCCAACTCCACAATTTCTTTTCAGCTTTAGCTGGTAAGAAGTCAAAGTCGGAGGCTAAAAGTTTTTTGTGGGAGATTAGGGTTCCAAGATACTTCATAACCTCACGAGGAAGACTCCAATTCTACAATGGAAGAGATCGGCCACTCTTTTTTGTTCTCCCTGGTCCAATCCAAAGACAAAAACCTCGCTTTTTTGAAAATTAATTTGAAGTCCTGACATAGCCTCGTAACAATAGAGCAGGAATTCGACGCTAGTTCTCAAGCCTCCTTGAGAATGCAGCCCGATATAGACCTGTATTCCTGCTGATTAGAAAATCCCTTGATCAGCGCCAAGCAATCCGCTTCAACAATCATGGGCATATCCACCCACTCCAGGGCCACCTTTTCTCCAAACACACATGCAGAAAATTCAGCTTCAGCCGACAGAAGAACTTCCCCTCTACAATTCCTGATAGTGCACCCCTCTGTCGTCATCTGAGTTTGTACATCAAAACTTGCATTAGTATTTAGTTTTGCCCATCCAGCCGACAGGGGAACCCACCTTGGTTGTCTACCCGGCACCTGAGTTGCAGCGTAGCCCAGCCCCAGATGCTTTCTTTTTATATTATGACTGTTTTGCTGAATGGAGAACAGTGTATTCAAGTAGTTATCTAGGAACTCTGCTGAACTCTGAGTTGGCGCCTCCCCTTTTGCATGGATTAAATCATTCCGCAAATGTCAGCACCTCCAGAAGAGCGTTAAAATTCTTGCCTGGTAACCTCATCAACGCCACTTAGTAGGACCTGTAGCCAATTGTGCCCAGATTTTCTAAAATATCTCTCTGGTGGAAGTGGCCATATCTGATGAACAGAAGTTCGCAGGGCAGGCGACTTTGTACATTCTACAACAGCATGGAAACCATCCTCCTCTGTTCTTCCGCAAATCGTACAAGTTGACACCACCTCAAGTGTTCTTTTCAGTCTATCACTCTATTATGTTGGTGGACAAGGTCTCTTGGGCGAGCCTCCACCCAAACACTTTCACTTCTGGTGGGACATGAGCCTTCCAGATGAAATCCCATATCGGTGGAGCAAACCGATCCCTGATAGCCAGCATATACGCGCTTTTAACTGTAAACAAGCCCCTCTTATCAAAGTGCCACGCCATGAAATCATCCTCAATATTTACAGGAACCTTTATAGTTAGCTTTTAACTGTAAACAAGCCCCTCTTATCAAAGTGCCACGCCATTAAACCATCCTCAATATTTAGATGAACCTTTATATTCAGAACCGCCGCATCATCATGCGGCCACATGATCTCATTCACCCGCTCAACATTCCACGAACGTGTCCCTGGTAACATCAGGCCACTGACCCGTCAAAATCTGGAATCTTCCTTCAAACTTGAGATCTTTAACGCATTCTCCCTAGGGATCCAGTTATCTCGCATAAGTCTTATGTTCCTGCCTGAGCAGACTCTCCAAATGAGGCCCTTTTCAAGGAGCTCTAGTCCATGCACTATACCCTGCCAGGAGGGAGATCCTCCGGTCGCAAACACTATCATGGAGCATCCCTTGCGGGTAATATCGCGCCTTCAGAAACCTTGCGCAAAAACTCTCTGGATTCTGTATCAACCTCCATGCTTGACGGGCAAGTAGGCCTCTTGGTTAAAAGCTTTGAGATCCCGAAAACCCATGCCGCCATAGCACTTTGGTGCGATCATTTTCTCCCAAGAAATCCAGTGCACTTTTGGTGTGTTTTCCTTATCTCCCCACCAAAAATTTCGTATAATCTGCACAGGGTCATCACATAAACCCGAAAAGAACTTGAAAATGCCCATAGCATAAGTTGGTATGGCCTGCATAACCGACTTTATGAGCACCTCCTTCGCTGCCGAGGATAAGTACTTAATTTGGTCAACCATTACCATTGGGGATGACGTACTGACGTCCAATGAAACCTAGATTGGCAGCATGTCTGTGATCAGTTTGATTGAAGCATTTGGAATGTAGCCAGCTTAATCGGCTACCATATCTGTTACAGGGTCAGGACCAAGAGTGGGTGACCATCGGATACAGCAACCCCAAACCGTCCAAGGATGACTGGATTGGGGTCTTTTCTCCTGCTAATTTCAGGTAGAGTCACATCTTTAAGTATTTATTATGTTTGTAATAAAAAGAAAATTGGAAGCTTATTTAGATTTCTTTTGTTTGGATGTACCAGTGATTCCATTTGCCCAGCAGAGAACCAATGGGTTGCGCCCCCGCTGTTATGCACGGCTCCTATTAAGGTTGGTGTTATTTTCTGCCATGTGACCTCTCAACATTTAAACATATGCTGACTGAGGTATCATTTTGGCAGTTCCAATACGCAAACTACACCAATACTGACTACGTGAAGACTGGAAAGGGATCCCTGACGCTTCAGATAATTAACCAGAGGAGTGACTTCTCATTTGCATTATTTACTGGAGGCCTCTCAAATGTATGTACAGGTGCTCTTTGTTTGTTTGTATAGGAGCTCAATATACCCCACTACAGGAGGTTTACAATTGGATCTTCTTTCGTATTATCTTGGGATAAACTGCTTTTTTCTATTTTAACCTTTCTCATTTATAAATGCTGTGATTGATAAATACTATTTTCTCTAACATGGCTATGTGCATCTTTTGTATGTAATATAACAGCCGAAGCTTGTCGCATGTTCAGATAGCACAACTTTCATAAACCCGAAGGCTCCTGTGTACCCACGCCTAGCACAAGGAAAATCCTGGAATGAGGTAAGTACCGTTTTCTTAAATATTTCATAAATAAATGGGTATGAACTATACATTGTATTATGTGTCCTGTGAAGGAAAAGAACAAAAAAAATAGATGAAACATGTAGCTTATGTCCTTTAGCCATTTTTTCCATAGTCTTACCTATAGCAAAAGATGTTGTCTGACCAATTTTAGTTTGCAAACGGACTTGAGTTTCAGAGCGGCAGAAACAGGAATTCTATGCCTTTCAGATAGTTCTCATTTAGGGTAGTTGTTGTAAGTTTAATCTTCAGAATTGTTCTTACTTGTCAGAGTTTCTTAAAGAAACGTGTGCTTAGTTCTTTGTACCATATATTTTCATGATGTTGACTGATGTTAAATGATTCGATTATAGATGACAGTGACATGGACAAGTGGATATAGCACGAAGGAGGCTACAGCATTCGTTGAATGGGGCGTACAAGGGCAAATTCAAATTCTTTCTCCAGCTGTCACCCTTACTTTCAGTCGGAACACTATGTGTGGTTAGTAATTCTTATCATATATGCAGAACCTGTATCTTCATCAGATCTGAAACAGAAGAAAAAATGCAGAAGACGATCATAATGCCAAAAAAAAAAAAATCTAATTTATATAGCGTGGCAGTGTTCTACATGAAAGTATGATTGGCATGCAACTTTTGATGAGACCCCATAGGCATATAACATTATTATGTTTTATTATGGTTTTACAACAGGCCCTCCTGCTAGGACAGTTGGATGGCGTGATCCTGGTTTCATACATACAGGCTTCCTCAAGGAATTGTGGCCTAATCTCAAGTAAATGAGAGTTCACAACTTTGTCCTGTTTGTACCTGTGATTCAGTTTTTCGCTATTCCTTTGTACAAATGCAAGCGCCCAAGGAGATTTACACGTGAGTATAAATTTCAGGTACACCTACAGAATTGGGCATCGTCTATTTAATGGTAATATTGTTTGGGGGCATCAGTATAGCTTCAAAGCTCCTCCTTATCCTGGGGAAGAATCTTTGCAGCGTGTTGTCATCTTTGGAGATATGGGCAAGGTGCGCATTCAGTGTTACTTCACCAGTATGATCTCTGTGCTTTTTTTCCCCAATGTGCAGAGCAAGCAATAGAAACTATTAGATTACTAATTAGATATGGAACTTTCGGCTGAAGGCCAATTTAGCATATGTTGAGATCTGGCCCATCTTATCTGCATTCTAGTTAAACTATGAATTGAAATACTGCTAACTTTGTTTATGTTGAAAGTATCAGTCCTTTTTCTCCTTGCGATGATAATTTCCATGCTATATTTCCAATTAGGCTCAGCGAAAACAGTTACATTCATCAGTTTTACCATCTTGAGTCAAAGAAACAAACGATAAAAAATTGAAACGAGAATATTGATTGTCCTCTACTTTCTGTAAATACAAGCGAAATCATTCACAGGAAGTTGGTGAGATCCCTTTTTTCTGCTTGGCCTTCAAAGTTGACGCTTGAACTTTTTGCTCAGGCTGAGATTGATGGCTCAAATGAGTACAATGACTTTGAGCGTGGTTCAATCAACACAACTTACCAGCTGGTTAAGGACTTGAAGAATATCGATATGGTGATGCATATCGGAGACATCTGCTACGCCAACGGTTATCTGTCACAGTGGGACCAGTTCACTGCACAGGTTGAACCCATTGCCTCTACTGTACCTTACATGGTTGCAAGGTACTCCACTTGGTGACAGTATAAAAATGCACTAAAAACAAGAAGAAAGCAATTTTATGTTTTTATCTGAAGATATAGATTTGTATTTGCAGTGGTAACCACGAAAGAGATTGGCCTGGATCAGGATCCTTCTACGGGAATATAGACTCAGGCGGTGAATGCGGTGTACCAGCTCAGAACATGTTCTATGTTCCAGCAGAGAACCGTGAACAATTTTGGTATGGCATTTCCTTCCTTACCCGAATCTGCTCAAGACATGGCATGGTGCCTGAAAGAACGTGTCACTTGAGCAATCATATATGAAGCCCTTCTTGATTTGTTTTTTCTGATCATCGGTACTTCTGTATAGGTACTCGACGGACTACGGGATGTTCCGTTTCTGCGTGGCCAACACTGAGCTGGACTGGCGGCCGGGCACCGAGCAGTACAAGTTCATCGAGCACTGCTTCTCCTCCGTGGACAGGCAGAAGCAGCCATGGCTCATCTTTCTCGCGCACCGCGTCCTCGGCTACTCATCTGCCACCTTCTACGGCGAGGAAGGGATGACGGAGGAGCCCATGGGGAGGGAGAGCCTCCAGCTCCTCTGGCAGAAGTACAAGGTGGACATCGCCATGTACGGGCACGTCCACGGCTACGAACGAACTTGCCCAGTATACGAGGTACTCAGGCATTATTAGCCTTCTGTTCATGGACGTAGGCGATGACGGGTTGCTGTGTCCTCACACGCGGCTCTGCTGATGCCAAAATGCAGAACGTGTGCGTGGCGAAGGGATCGGGCCGGTACACCGGGGCATTCACGGCGACGACACACGTGGTGGTGGGCGGCGGCGGGGCGAGCCTGGCGGAGTACACGACAGGTCCGAGGGCGCGGTGGAGCCACGCGCAGGACCTGGACTACGGGTTCGCAAAGCTCACGGCGTTCAACCACACGACGCTGCTCATGGAGTACAAGAGGAGCAGGGACGGCAGCGTGCGCGACAGCTTCGTCGTCTCACGCGACTACCGCGACGTCCTCGCCTGCGGCGTTGACAATTGCCCCAGCGTCACCATGGCGTCTTGACTTGCAAGTTCTGACCTCCAGGTCGATATGCCGCTGGATACATACAATTTTTCTTTTCTTTTTTCGACTTTGATAGATGTTCTCAACTGAGGGGCAAGTAATTTTGAATTTTTTTTTGTTCTGGAATATGCATACAACTCCATCCGATTCATATTAATTATCGCTAAATGACTAGTATTAATATGGATCGGATGGAGTGCTACAAAGAAAACAGGAAAAAGATGCGGGGACTAACGTTGCGGTAAAAATATGGATCTGTTATTGCTGGTTCACTAGGTGAGGAAGGAAGTGCACCGGTGGTGGATTGTGAATTTGTGATGCATCGGACAATGCTGGGCAGCTTTATGCGTGTTCGGGTTGAGATAGATAATGATAAACCGCTTATGCGAGGAGTCACTGTCTATTCTCGGCGTCGGAACTTGACCGATTGGTTTGATGTTCAGTATGAACAATTGCTGCACTTCTGTTTTTCGTGCGGAATCGTGGGACATTCGTCCTTAGAATCCAAAGACCTTGGGGAGAGGGATGCCAATGGGGAAGCTGCCAAATTGTGCGGAGTGTGCTCCAGATGAAAGAAAGTCCCACGATTTGGCAGGGACGCTCTTCTGCTCGCGTCTCAGTCAGACTGAAAATAAAAGTGCACTTCAGCCGCCTTCAGCCTTCCATCAATGTTCAGTTCAAAAACCTGTGTTGTGTGCTGCATAACAGAAGCAACATCTCCAACAATGGATATGAAATAGTCAGCAGTTTGTAATAAGAAATTATTATGGTTAACTTGTGGCTGTTTGTTTCTCACAGCTATGTACAAAAGCTGAGCTCCTTCAGCTATGGATTCTACAGGACGCAAGTGAATCCATTTTTGCTATGGAGTACTTGTCTGTTTAACTGGCGTACCACTTTGAGAGAAACAAGCATAACGAACTTGTGGAGGGCATGAGAAGTGAGAGCTTATATATGCTGCCCCCAATGTTTTCTCGGTAATCTGAGCTGCATTTTGGTAACTGTGCACTGTGTCTCTTCTCCAGGTCATCCCAAATCACCATCCCTTTCCAGACTCAACCATGAACACTCTACAACTTCTCTCAACCTGAACCAATACAGACATTGATCAGGCGTGAGGAAAAAAAGATTTTGATTTCATCACATGGACAATCCCGTATGATGAAATACGAAGGCAAATCCTGTAGGGCACGGCCGCATCAGCCTCCGCAGAGCCACCTGTCACCTGTGACCGTGAGCAATGCAAGACAGACGACTTGAAAATGTTTGTTGGGATTTCCACAACATCAAGTCTCTTAGCGCATCTGCAGCCTCGAACTCCTTCTCTGGATGAGCTTGGCTGTACTCCCAGCGGCACAAGGCGGACTCCCCATAGGCGCTGGATGCAGGGCTCGCCGGAGAAGGTGTCTGGGCGGCGTTGGTGGCAGGAATCGACAGAGAAGGGAGCCGGGACGGCGCTGGTGGAAGGGATCGACGGCGAAGGGAACCGGGACAGCGCTGGTGGCAGGGCTAACGGAGAAGGGAACCTATATAAGATGTACTGTAATTACAACCATAAAGCAGTATATTGCTTGTACGTAGTAACATCTTATATCCCTGTGTCTGGATGATTACAAGGCGGCAGCCGCGACGGCGGCAGCCGGAGGGAACAAGGGGACGATAGGTGCCGTGGGATCGTCGTGCAAAAAAGCACGCACGGCTGCGATGCACGGGGCCGCGACGAGCCTGTCCCAGACCTCGTCGGCGGCGTGCCCCCGTACCTTGAAGGCCTCCGTGGCGTCCACGCGGCCGACACGCCACAGCTTCGCTAGCCGCTGGACCTTTTGGCGCTGCCGGCACGACAGCCGCCGCGTGTTGGACTTGATCTCCTCCATGGCGATGTCCAGCAGCCGGGCGCGATCTTGCTCACAGCACGACCGTAGGTACGCGTCGAGCTCCGGCACGCCGATGGCGCGCCAAATGCCGCGTGAGTAGTTGGTGCGGCGCGGGTCGAAGACAGCCGCGACCTCCTGTACGAGGCCCCGGCCTCGCATCGCGTCCACGCGCCGGTCCACAAAGCCATGCAGCACGGGGAGCTGCACGTCCACCCACAGGAAGCAGCAGTCGTATCTCTCGCGGAATGCGCCGCCGTCGCCGTCGACAAGCTCCTCGACGTACGAGCTGGACCCACCCGCAATAATTGGGATACGACCACGTGCGGTGACCGCGCGCGCGGCGCGCGACGCCTCGCGCCGGAAGTCCTCGGCCGTAAACTCCGCGTCCGGGAGCGCGATGCCAAGCAGGTGGTGCGGCACGCCGGCGCACTCCTCGTCGCTGGCCTTGTTGGTCACCACATCGAGCCCAGCATACAATTGTATCTTGTCGGAGTTGATGACCTCCCCGTCAAATCGGAGCGCGAGGTCAACGGCGAGGCGGGTCTTGCCGGTGCCCGTAGCGCCCATCACTATCACCGCCTTATGCTTCCCGCCCGCGGGCATGTGAATGTTGGCCCCGACAAGCGGCGGCGGGGGCGGCAACGGAGGCGGTGGCATGACCAGCGCCATGTCGCGGCGCTCTGGCTGCCTTCTTATGTCGATAGGCGGCAGCACGAGCCTCCTCCTCGGGAGAGTGGCAGTACATGCGGCGGCGGCGGTGGCCGCCGTGGGTGCCAAGTAGAGTGACATATGATGCTTTGCGATGTGCTTAAGTCACTGGTTAACCACTAGCTTAACTGTTTTGGTCAAAGATGTATGTTCCTGTGAATTGGACATGGGTGCGTTTGGGTGGGTATTTATACCGTCCCGGGTGAGCAATTGGGACAAAATTATCCTAACTGTCATACTATGTGCCCTCCACGTCGCCAAAACCATAAAATCCATGCAACGACGATCATTAAACATAGAAAACGTCCGGACGTAGACATGGTTCATATTAGTTCATCATACGGACATCAACTTCTAATAAAAAATAAAATAAAACTAGTTACGACCACTTCGGACCTTTGACATAGCCGCTGCCGCTTGTGGAGTTGCCCTCCCCCCTTGAAGTGCCTCGAGAAGACAGCGTACTCGTCCTCGTCCGAGCTGTCATCGACGTCGACCAGCGGCTTCCCGTCAAACAACATGTCCTGGTCCTCACGGTGGTGGCGGGCTTTGTCCTCCTAGCCCTTGTTGTTCGCCGCCTCCTCCGCCGAAACTGCAATGCCGATCTCGAATGCGTCTTGGTTCTTGCGGCGACGGCGACGACACTCAGACTCGGGGGAGGTGAGAGAAGCCCCGAGGACTTCTTCGGGGAGATCGGGGTCGGCCCGGGTGATGGCCGCGGCCTCTTAACGCTGCGGCTCGTCCGCCTCGCCTCCCGATATGCCCTCCCCTGGTATCTGGCACACGATTCTGCTGGGGTGCTGCCCGACGGGGTGCTCGACGTTTTGGAGGGCTCAATGGAACGAGCTTCCAGCCGGCCCCTTCCGGCACCATCCCCTAGCCGGGCGGAGCCTGAACTGGAGGGGTCGGAGCCCGCCGTGGGGAAGCCAACGAAGGCGCGGACGCCGTTGGGGCGCGTCTCGACAGCAGCGCAGATCTACCCGCCGCTGGAGCAGACCAGCGGCTACATTTACCACTGGCCGCGGGTGGGGCGGAAGAGCTTGATCCTCGAACATCGTCGAGCGACCAGATGATGCCGAGCCGCAAGCCAACTGCATCCTCGAGGTCGTCGTCGACGCCGACGGGGGCGCGAGAGTCAATTGCCGGCTGTGAGCTCTTTGTGTCACCTTCATCGCCGCCGTCGCTCCAAGAGGAGTAGGAGGAGTTCATCATCGCCGGAGTGAGGAGTTGGAAGTGGAGCAGAGTGAGGAGTTGGAATGGCCGATCTAGGTTTTTGTCCACTATTAACCGCGTGAAAACAGTTCGGTGACGCGTGGACATGGTAGTGGGGTGAATCGTCGGTGCCGCTCCGTCTACTGGTGGGACCGCGATGTACGCGACCGCGTGTCGGCCGCGTCCGGCACGCCCCGGGCGTCCTCAAACCCTCCCCACATATGGGCTGGGTTTGGGGTTCTGGGGACAGCCCAGGCAGATGGGCTAGGTTTTGGGGCCGTGGTTGGGTGCATGATTTAGGCCCGAACCATGCCCGGGACTGTCCGTCCGGACGGATAGGGCCTTTTTTTGGCCGTGGTTGGAGATGCTAGGGCAGCCTAGTAATATGTCCATCACCTCCAAAATATGTCCGTTGTCGGTGCCCGACAAATTCCGGCCCAATGAAAGAGCATGGTTCCCCCATGTGTGGTTTTGGTAATTGATGACAATCACTATGGACTAATGGTTGCATTGAGCTATACTTGTAGAGTTTGTCCATAGGCAATGCTTGATGTCCATGTGTTGGATTCAAGATAATCAAGTGGTGACCAATAGTTTGTTCATAGGCAATGCTTGATGTCCATGTGTTGGATTCAAGATAATCAAGTTGTGACCAAGGTGCTATTCATACGAATATCCCAAGTTTGGTCATGAGAGAGTTGAGCATATTGCAAGTATGTCTTGAAGAAGAATATTGGTGTGAACATTCATCTTTACCTTCAAGACATCATTATTATGAAGAGAGAAGAAAACATAAAAGGTTGATCAAGGCAAAGTGCTAAGCGATGGTTGATATTGATCAACTCACAAAGCAAGAAGATGCACCATGTGGTATCATGGTATCGTAAGTAATTGTTCATATAGCTTTGTGTTCTAACCCATTATATGTGTGTGTGGTATATCTATGTAGGGTTAGGTATCTTTTCATGGGCTTGTATCAAAAGGAAGATTTCATATAGTCCATGATGGATGACGTCAAGTTGTGGTCGTCATCAAGTTCGAGAAGTGCAAGTTCAAGGGAAGCATATCGAAGAGATTACATTCTTGAAGCTTGCCACTCTTTTGGAGATAATGTTCAAGAAAAGATGTACTTAAAAGAGCCTCTCCCATAGTTGCATATGGGGGAGCATCTTTGTGTCTTCACAAGGCAAAGAGAAATCAAGAAAGGTGTTCCATCTTGAGGAAGTCAAGATCTTCATCATCTAGCTCAAGTGGAATGCTCAAGGCAAAGGCATGATCTTGATAGGTTTTCTATTTTACCGGTCCCATAGCATTAGGAGGGAGACCGGGTTATAGGATAGATAACCGTACTATCAAGAGGGGCTCTCATATTAGCAACTTGATCGCATCACTCGGAGAGAGCTCAAACCTTTGCATACTTGGCATAATATTTCTTGGTTCTCATTTGTGTTTTCTCCATGTGTGGTTCTTTAGCTTGTCATGTGACTCAATACAAGCTCAAGTTCATAAAAAACGGGCTTCGCATGAAAAACTTATTGCGTTTTTTATATTGGAGGTTTCACCGATTGTTCCTTTATAGAGAGGTAATAACTTTCATTATTTGGTTTTATCATCCAATGATGGACTATGATGTTTCTTTGCATAATCTTGTAGTGCTCGTTCTTGCGAATTCAACGAGCCCAAGATCATCGAAAACGGAGTCCGGATGCAAAAGATATCGCGTTTTTAATGAAGGGGGTTTTCAGGAAAATTGTAGGCCGGCCTCAGGCCGGGGTGGGCTCCCCAGGCCGGACCCCTACCCGAACCGTCCGGCCCGGAGGCCGGCCTGGGAGGCCGGGGTGGCGCAGAATGCCCCCAACGGGCTGATTTTGGGGGCCTATAAAAGGGGCCTTCTTCCCCATTGGTTCCCCACCTTTTTTGCAAGTTTTCCCGCACCATTGTTGACATTTTGGAGCTTGCTCTCTCTCTATTCCTCCATGATTCTTGCCTCCAATTAGTGGGAAAAGAGAGAGGAGATCTAGATGTACTATTCCACCAATCCATCTCTCCTCTTAGTGAGGGGAAAGTCTTTGGATCTAGATCTTGTGGATTCATTTGTTGAGTTCTTCCTTGTTCTTCCTCTCTTCTCCCCCCATAGCATTTGTTGCTTTGATGGGATTTGAGAGTGAATGATTTGAGCACTTCTTGTGTTCTTGCCATTGCATAGGTTGCATCGGTTTAAGTTCTCTACAAGGATTCGTTCGAGTGAAAGGTTGAGAAGTTTGTTACTCTTGGGTTCTTTGAGTGCCCTTGAACTTGTCCTCTTGGGTACTTAGGGTTCCCTAGACGGTTGTTGTTGTCTCGGAGTTTTGGTAGCTCCGAACCTTGTTGCTATCTCGGAGTTTTGGTGGCTCGCGGGATATTGTTGGGAGCCTCCAATTGAGTTGTGGAGATTGCCCCAACCTTGTACGGGATCGGTGACCTCCCTCAAAGGTCCCATAGTGGATCGTGACACTCCGCATTGGTGGAGGCACGAGGAGAATAAGGTGAGCCATTAGGTGCTTGGAGTCATTGTGACTCCACACCTCTCCAACGGAGATTAGCTTCCATTGGGAAGTGAACTTCGGGATAAATCATCGTCTCCTCGTCTCTCGGTTATTTCTATACCCGATCTCTTTACTTATGCAATTTACCTTGTGATAGCCATCGAGATTGAAGTAACATATCTTGCTATCACATAGTTACTTGAATTGTTTAGCATAAGTTGTTGGTGCACATAGGTGAACCTAGTTTGTTTAGGATTTAGCTTGATAAATTAAACGCTAGTTTTATTCCGCATTTATTCAAGCCTTAACCGTAATTATTTTTAAACGCCTATTCACCCCCCCTCTAGGCGACATCCGTGTCCTTTCACCCAATACGGAGGGCTGTCCACAGCGGTGTCGACCAAACGATCATATTTTTTTGCAATTGCACTAAAAACTTAAATAATATCAAGTCCAGCCACACCATAATAGGAACTAAATCACCGGCATAAAAAATGCATAAAAATCATGATTTCCTCTTTACGAGGATGGGCTTGCATTCATCATTAAACCAAGCCTTCGGATCCAAGCTCATATTGTTCGTGTCGGTGGAGATGAACTTCCTATTGAGAGAGGGGACATACAAGGTATCGAGGAATAAGAGATTTACGGTTATGGAACGGGAGGGGAAGGGGGAAAAATGAGATTTTAGCTGTCAACATACGACAATGTGGAAGGGGGGTTGAACTCCAAATGGTGTATACGCCACATCGACGACATGTGGCGCCGACCTATCAAATTTACAAAAATGTTGCGCGCTAAAATAGTTTTTGAGCACCAGTTTTATTGTTTTAGCGCATGCGGCAGGCGACATCAATTTCATGCGCGGTAAAATGCCGCACGCGGGAAGAAGTGCTTCACCAGGCGTTGTGAAATATAGCGCCACAATGGTTATGATCCGACAAGGTATGATGACATATAGGCCATACTACTAAATAGGTAAAGTAACCACCATATATAAGCTGGGGTGAAAGATCTGAGTTGTACTTTCAAAACTCTGCGTTATTTATTATCTGTAGTGATAAGTTTTACATAAAATCATTTAACGGGATGCACCTTATTAGGATGCTGATCTAGATCACAAGTAAGCAGTGATGCTAGAGACGGGTGCAAGCTCGATGAGCTCGGAAGGATGGAAGAAATCTTGACCGCTTTTTTACCGGTTGTTTTTTAACAGTTTTGTATCAAACAAAGATAAGAAGAGAGAAAAAAAGACTGAGAATAAAATATATTATATAGTTCATAGAACGACAAACATTCTTAACCGTCGACGAACATAGTAAGAGAAAATATAATCCTAGTCCAACTACGCTTCGTCCTCATCCATATCGACGAGAAGAGGTCGAGCCACATTTCAACGTCTAAGCCGATTGTGCATGGACCGATGAGTTGTGCGTCGGCGAACGCTTTCCGTCCCCGCTTGGCCGCCGTCTCGGCCCTCCTATGCACCCTCCTCCGTGCGTAGAAGTCGACCTCAGCATGCACGTCCTTCAAGAAGTTCAACCACCACACCGTCATGGCGCACTCGTCCGCCTCAACGATAAAGAAACGGTGCTGCTTATGGCAGTGGCGCTGCCAGTCCTCATTCGTGATGAGACGAAGCGTAGGAGCGACCATCACCGCTTGATCGAGTGTGGTGACATCGTCGGCTTGATCGGCGGTGGCGTTGTCGGTCGTCATCCGTGGCGGTGGTGTCAAGGAGCCATCTTGACAGCGCGGTTGGAGACTCAGCGGAGTGGACGCAGGGTTCGGCGTTGGCGCCCTGCTGCAAAATCGCAAGGGGACGGGAAGAGACGGCGGCGGGGTGCTAGGGTGGGAATCAAATGTTCCGTGGCGTTTGAGCGGCCAGAGTGATGTAACTTTATAGCGCGCGCTGGAAAGGGCGCTCGCAAAATAGCACGCGTGATGACGCTTTGTTCCGCATGCCTTCAAAATAACCCGGCACACGCTATTTTCCCGCGCCTGCTGTAGCGTCACGCTCTGCCTACCGCGTGCAAAATTGGTGGCTTTTAGCACACAATAGACGCTTAAACAAGACTTTGGATAGGTGTGTAATGGATCGTACTTCAGGTCTAGCAGCGTTTTACCGCGCCTATTGGAGTTGCTCTAACTTTCTTGTTTTTCCAATCTTAACTCATGTATTGCGGTTAGAGAACTTCCAACATGAGCACAAAAATGTCGCGCGGTAAAATAGTTTTTGCTGGTCAGTTTTTCTGTTCTAGCCCATGCGGCAGGCGACAACAACTCCAGGCGCGGTAAGATGTCGCGTGTGGTAAGAAGCCCTTCGCCAGGCATTGTAAAATGCAGAGCCGCAAACATGGTTTTAAACATTTTTATGTCAAAATAATATATAAAAAAAGAAAATAGATTGAAAATAAAATATATTAGATAGTTCGTAGCACCACAAACATAGTTAGTGGGACGACGAACACAATACGAGAAAATATAATCCTAACAACTACCCTTCATCCTCATCCGACGTAGTGTTGTCGGTCGACGAGAAGAGGTCGATCCACCTTTCGCCGTCTAGCCGATAGTGCACGGACCGTTGAGCTACGCGTTGATGAACGCCTTCCGCTCCCGCTTGGCTGCCCTATCGGGCCTCCTTTGCGTCTTCATCTGCGCGTAGAAGTCGATCTCATCATGCACGTATTGCGGGAAGTTCAGCTGTCAAGGCGCACTCATCTGTCTCGACGATCATGAGACTAAACTGGTTTTGGTGGTGGCTGATGCTGACATGATCACACGCTTGTTGGAAGACCCCAAGCGGAATGTATGATGTAGTCCAGCGGAAATTTTTCCCCGGTAATGGAACCAGGGTTTATCGAACGAGTATGACTTTGTAGTCTTGACGACGCTTATTTGTCGAACGCGGGATCAACGAACGTGAACCTGCACACAAAACACAAACTCTCTCTTGCCCTAACTTTCTGGAAGATTGTCAATCTTTCGGCCTTGCTGAAAATTAGAGAATTAAACGTATAGAGTTTTGAAAAGTAATAAAAGAAAAAACCGAACAGTGAGAAAATAATTATGAAAGTGCTTTAAAGAAGGTTGTAAATATTAATAAAAATATGACCGAGGGTCATAGTTCACTAGTGGTTTCTCTTCAAAGAAAACAAACATGTTGGGTGAACAAATTAGAGCTGAGAAATTGGAAAATCATGAACGTGTAATAATACTATTATGACGAGATATAGTTCACGGATTCTAACATTGTAGGCATTACGTCAAGGCATATAGACCGCTATCCAGCATGCATCTATATCTAAAAGTCCACCTCAAGAGCTATCCAGGAAATCACTCTAGTATTAAGTTGCGGAAACAAAGTGATTGCTTTGTGCGCAACATACAAATGTATTAAGAAAAATACGTACCGTAAGTAGTGGTTCCAACTAAGAGAGCAATAACGGCCATAATCATGCATAGCGACAAAACATCATTAATCAAAGCATGAAGTGATATTACAAGTAAAAAACTAAATGATCATCAAGGCTAGAGGTGAATTTTTTTATATTCATAACATGGTGTGATCATGCGCCAAGTCAGCCCAAGTAAATCATTCAAAGGAGAATAGCACAATACCATGCTTCAATATGAGGAAACAACACATGATTTAATTTCAATGGAACATTAAGCACTCTCAGTTATTTCAGACTAGTCATGATACATCATATAATACTAAGCACACAATTAAAATAACATCTACCTTGACATGCCAAAGTATAAGACAAAGTCAATACAAGCTTCCTTTTGCACCACTATTAGCATGAAACATTTTACTCTTTTCCAACACCAATTAACTTATTTGAAACAACTATCAAAGAAAATATTCATTAAAGACCAGAGAGCTTATCATATATAACTGAAGCAAACCAACAAGATCTGAACAAAATTTGAGTTATAAACAAGAGCTAAATACAGTACTAGCAAAAACTGAACACTCACGAAGCAATAAGAGCGAAAACTAGAGTGTTCTAGGCAATGAAAACAGTGTGTCTCTCTGCAAACTAAAATATGCTAGGATCCAACCATTTACTACATCAAGTAAAACAAAACAAAACTGAAATAAAAATAACATGATGCTCCAAGAATAACACATATCATGTGAAACAATAAAAATATAGTGTTTGGAAAGAAACTTGATATTTTTGTTGATGAACAAGGGGATGCCATGGGAGCCCAAGCTTTGACACTTGTACTTCTTGGATATGTCTTCTAATGACACTGGAATACCCAAGCTTGAGATTTTGTCCATCCTTCATCTCATCATATCATTCTTCTCTCCCTACACTTGAAAACATCCTCCACCTAAAACTTCTCACCATCTTTATTAGCAACGCTAGTGTATCAATATAATAAATCAATTTGGTTCAGTTTCAACACAAGTGTAACACTCAAGTTAAAATATTAGGTACTGTAACAACTTCTTTTAGGGACCCCCTCCCCCCGAAAGAATCTCAAAAGAAAAGATTACGAGGCAAATGCAAATATTGCCAGAAATATGTCAAAACAGAACAGATAATAAAGATGATTTTTTAGAGGAACTTATGTAGCATAAATCAAAAAGTTAGAAACTAATTAAAGTCAGATAACAACCTGGGACAGCGGCCCAAAAATTGTCAAAAATTCCTCAGGTTCCGACTGAGAGAACCGGGGTTTTTGGTGAAGCGCAAAAATCTGGACAAAAAACAACAATTTCCCCAAATCATACTAACTCTCTATTGGAGGCACTCTTGGCACAAAAAAAATTAAAAAGAATAAGGAGCGGTTATTACAGAGGTTAAAACTTCCATGATACAAAAATAACAAAAAGAAAATAGAAGACAACATAAAAATAACGAATGTAAAACAAAGTGGGTTGCCTCCCACATGCGATTTTCTTTAACGCCTTTTAGCTAGGCATGAAGCACGAAACAATTATTATCAATAGAATCATGAGCAAGAACATTTTAATTTCAACCACAACATCTTTAACACGTTTAGGAAAGTTAAACTTTCCTATAATAGGAGCATAAAGATTTATATAGCCATACTTAACATTTATCAAACACCCCACGATTTTCAGAAGTGATCTCCATAAAACTATGTTCCCTTGCTCTTCTTTATCCATAATCATGAAATATGTAGGCATTGTTTTGTGGTGAAAAGAAACTTGGACATTTTTTCCTATCCCCTTAGTTTTAGATATAGTTTCATTTGCATGTGAGGTGATAGTATGGGTGATCAATCATATTCTCAAGTTTCAAGTAGTCATAAACCAACTTAGGCATAGTAGATAGCATGGAACCAAGGTCACAAAAAGCTATAAAGTTTGATTATCATTAATAATTTTAATATAAGGTTCCAATCATTCTCCAATTCGGTAAGTACTTGCCCCTCTTGTAGAGGTATTTCTATTGCACTTAAGTTCAGCTTACCAATCATCTCTATGATTTTATAAACTTTATCATGTATAGCGTTTTCATTATTTTGCATAAAGAGACTAGCCAAGATATTTATAGCATTAAGAGCTCTAATGTCCTCACATTCTAGGAAGTTTCCTTCAACCATTATGTCCAAAGCGAGCATCTAAATAATATGTTTTAAGAAAGCTCATGTTGTATTTTATTATGTGACCTAGAAATTCTTTCCCAAGCATGTTTAAATTTCTCCCCGCCTTTTTGTTTGAAGGTGAGGACCTCAACCTCAGGGGACATAACAAAAGAAGCAGAGCTAGGCATACTAACAACACAAATAAAAGACTAGAAACTAAAGAACTATTTTTTCGGGGGGTTTTCATAAAAAGAAACAAGACTAAATAAAAGTAAACTAAGCAAGAACAAAACAAAAGAAAGAAAGTAGAAGTGTGAGACACCCCTTGCCGCAAGCTAAAAATCCTCGACAACAGCGCCAACAAAAGTACTTGGCGTCTTGACGGGAGACTTCTTACTTATGATGACTTCGAATTCCCTCGCAACATCGCCAGAAAAGGTACTTGATGCTGACATGATCACACGCTCGTTGGGATACCCCAAACGGAAGGTATGCTGTAGTCTTGCGGAAATTTTCCCCAAGTTAAGGAACCAGGGTTTATCGAACCAGTAGGACATCGTGGTCTTGAAGAAGGTTGCTTATTGCACGTGGGATCAACAAACATGGACCAACACACAGAACTCAAACTCTCTCGTTCCCCAACTTTCCAGAAGGTTGTCAATCTTCCTGTCTTGCTGAAAACTACATAATTAAACGTATAGAGTCTTGAAAAGTAATAAAAGTAAATACATAACAACAAGGAAACAATTATGAAAGTGCTTTAAAGAAGGTTTTAAATATGATGAAAAATAGGACCGGGAGCCTTAAGTTCACTAGTGGTGTCTCTCCAAAGAAAAAAAAACATGTAGGGTGAACAAATTACAGTTGGGAAAATTGGCAAACCATGAACGTATAAAAATACTATTATGAAGAGATATAGTTCATGGGTTCTAATATTGTAGACATTAGTCAAGGCATATGGACCGCTATCCAGCATGCATCCATATCTAAATGTACACCTCAAGAAAAACTATCCAACAAATCTCTCATGTATTAAGTTGCAGCGACGAAGTGATTGCTTTGTGTGTAACAAACAAATGCATTAAGAACAATACTTAATGTAAGCAGTGGTTCTCGTCCGTAGACAAGAGCACCGTTGTTTTCTCCCTAGTAGCAACAACACATCCCCCATCCGTCATGTTTCTGTCACTCGAGCGCAGATGTAAGGGAGGAATGAAGCTACCATCTAGCATATAAACCCTCTCTTGCAGGTGAAAACAACTACATGGCCAAGGTAATCATAAACACGAGAGAGCATAGCATGACAAGATTAAAACTCTCTACGAATATAAGTGAAGCCTCTCAGATTGACATGAACAAAACAATCATAATCTCATGGTTCATCGGATCCCAGCAAACACACCATACACAATTGCATAACAGTGGTCTCGATCATGTGATGAAGCTCACAAGACTCTAAACATGGAGGCATAGGGGAGAGAACAACCATCTAGCTACTGCTATGGACCCGTAATCCCGAGATGAAATACTCACACATCTGTCCGGAGGCGATCGTGGCGACGAAGAGGCCTCTGGTGACGATTCACCCCTCCGGCAGGGTGCTGGAACAGGGCTCCAGAAGCTTTAGATTGGATTTTCGAGGTGACGGCGCCTCTCTATTAGTTTCGTGGAAAATAACTCTGTATATCATAATTTTAGGGTTAGGGGCAACTTATAGGCAAAGATGCGGCGTGAGGCGGTGTCCAGGGGCCCACCAGGCCTGGCCTAGGGTTGAGTCACGCTTGACACCCCTCTGAGGGCCCCTGGCTCCTCTCCTGCTCTTCTTTGGACTTCGTCTCCATTTTGGGTAAAAACTGATCTCCATGAATTTCTGGCCCTTTCCGAGAATGTTACCTTCAAAACTTTTCTGAAATAGAAAAACAGGAACTGGCCTGGGGCATCTTGTTAATATGTTATTCAATGAAAACATCCGGAAAACGAAGCAACACATGTGAAAACATGATATAACATAAGGTCATTGGATAGAAAACAAGAATGAAGCATAAAAAAATATAGATATGTTTGCAGCGTATCAGTGGTCATGCCGGTCCTCATCCATGACGAGACGCCATGGAGGAGCGAACATCACCGCTTGATCGGCAGTGGTGTTAGACACGCTCCCTATCGCAAGGAGGCTAGCGGATCCAGGCGGTAGACACGCTCCCCATCGCCAACCCCTCCCCCTCTGGCCCTGTTCACCGTCGCGCCGGTGAGAGTCCGCGAGCGGGACTGGCACTATGTCCCCGTTGATGAATGCTGGTGGTACTGGGAGCACGACACTCTCGTACCATGGGCGGACGTGAAGTTGCCGGATCACTAGCACCTGAATCCTTAGCGGATTCTAGTGCCCATCGTTTCCACCTCAAGGAGGAAGCGTCGAGAGGAGATCCGCGCACATCGCGCCCGCCTTCTTCACGAGTTTCTTGACGACCCTTCTTTCGCGGAGGACTCACCGGCATGAGACACGTGGTTCCGCGACGAGCACAACATGCGTCGCTGGAGCTCCTTTTTCCGTGCCCCAGAACCACCGCGGACGAACTCGCCGCTGCCGCACCTCCGCGCTTGCCAGCCTCCACGGCGTCAGGAGCCCCAGCAGCAGCCCCATCGCGGTGAATACCTAGGAGGACGACGAGCGCACCTTCCAGGCCAGCGTTGAGAAGTCCCTCCTCTTCGCGGAGGCCCAGTGGAAGAGCAGCGGCACGCAGCTGCACGACTCCGTTGTCATGGCCCAGTGGACCACGGAGGAGGCGCACTGCCCCTGGTACTACTTCATGTCGGAGGAGCATAAATCAAAAAGTTAGAAACTAATTAAAGTCAGATAACAACCTGGGACAGCGGCCCAAAAATTGTCAAAAATTCCTCAGGTTCTGACTGAGAGAACCGGGGTTTTTGGTGAAGCGCAAAAATCTGGACAAAAAACAACAATTTCCCCAAATCATACTAACTCTCTATTGGATGCACTCTTGGCACAAAAACAAAATAAAAAGAATAAGGAGCGGTTATTACAGAGGTTAAAACTTCCATGATACAAAAATAACAAAAAGAAAATAGAAGACAACATAAAAATAACGAATGTAAAACAAAGTGGGTTGCCTCCCACATGCGATTTTCTTTAACGCCTTTTAGCTAGGCATGAAGCACGAAGCAATTATTATCAATAGAATCATGAGCAAGAACATTTTAATTTCAACCACAACATCTTTAACACATTTAGGAAAGCTAAACTTTCCTATAATAGGAGCATAAAGATTTATATTGCCATACTTAACATTTATCAAACACCCCACGATTTTCAGAAGTGATCTCCATAAAACTATGTTTCCTTTCTGTTCTTTATCCATAATCATGAAATATGTAGGCATTGTTTTGTGGTGAAAAGAAACTTGGACATTTTTTCCTATCCCCTTAGTTTTAGATATAATTTCATTTGCATGTGAGGTGATAATATGGGTGATCAATCATATTCTCAAGTTTCAAGTAGTCATAAACCAACTTAGGCATAGTAGATAGCATGGAACCAAGGTCACAAAAAGCTATAAAGTTTGATTATCAATAATAATTTTAATATAAGGTTCCAATCATTCTCCAATTCGGTAAGTACTTGCCCCTCTTGTAGAGGTCTTTCTATTGCACTTAAGTTCATCTTACCAATCATCTCTATGATTTTATAAACTTGATCATGTATAGCGTTTTCATTATTTTGCATAAAGAGACTAGCCAAGATATTTATAGCATTAAGAGCTCTAATGTCCTCACATTCTGGGAAGTTTCCTTCAACCATTATGTCCAAAGTGAGCATCTAAATAATATGTTTGAAGAAAGCTCATGTTGTATTTTATTATGTGACCTAGAAATTCTTTCCCAAGCATGTTTAAATTTCTCCCCGCCTTTTTGTTTGAAGGTGAGGACCTCAACCTCAGGGGACATAACAAAAGAAGAAGAGCTAGGCATACTAACAAAATAAACTAACAACACAAATAAAAGACTAGAAACTAAAGAACTATTTTTTCGGGGGGTTTTGATAAAAAGAAACAAGACTAAATAAAAGTAAACTAAGCAAGAACAAAACAAAAGAAAGAAAGTGGAAGTGTGAGACACCCCTTGCCGCAAGCTAAAAATCCCTGGCAACAACGCCATCAGAAGTACTTGGCGTCTTGACGGGAGACTTCTTACTTATGATGACTTCGAATTCCCTGGCAACAACGCCAGAAAAGGTACTTGATGCTGACATGATCACACGCTCGTTGGGAGACCCCAAGCGGAAGGTCTGATGTAGTCTTGCGGAAATTTCCCCAAGTTAAGGAACCAGGGTTTATCGAACCAGTAGGACCTCGTAGTCTTGAAGAAGGTTGTTTATTGCACGTGGAATCAACAAACACGGACCAACACACAGAACTCAAACTCTCTCGTTCCCCAACTTTCCAGAAGGTTGTCAATCTTCCTGTTTTGCTGAAAACTACATAATTAAACGTACAGAGTCTTGAAAAGTAATAAAAGTAAATACATAACAACAAGGAAACAATTATGAAAGTGCTTTAAAGAAGGTTTTAAATATGATGAAAATAGGACCGGGGGGCATAAGTTCACTAGTGGTGTCTCTCCAAAGAAAAAAAAACATGTTGGGTGAACAAATTACAGTTGGGAAAATTGGCAAACCATGAACGTATAACAATACTATTATGAAGAGATATAGTTCATGGGTTCTATTATTGTAGGCATTAGTCAAGGCATATGGACCGCTACCTAGCGTGCATCCATATCTAAATGTACACCTCAAGAAAAGCTATCCAACAAATCTCTCATGTATTAAGTTGAAGTGACGAAGTCATTGCTTTGTGTGTAACAAACAAATGCATTAAGAACAATACTTAATGTAAGCAATGGTTCTCGTCCGTAGACAAGAGCACCGTTGTTTTCTCCCTAGTAGCAACAACACATCCCCCATCCGTCATGTTTCTATCACTCGAGCACAGATGTAAGGGAGGAATGAACCTACCATCTAGCATATAAACCCTCTCTTGCAGGTGAAAACAACTACATGGCCAAGGTAATCATAAACACCATAGAGCATAGCATGACAAGATTAAAACTCTCTACGAATATAAGTGAAGCATCTCAGATTGACATGAACAAAACAATCATAATCTCATGGTTCATCGGATCCCAGCAAACACACCATACACAATTGCATAACAGTGGTCTCGATCATGTGACGAAGCTCACAAGACTCTAAACATGGAGGCATAGGGGAGAGAACAACCATCTAGCTACTGCTATGGACCCGTAATCCTGAGATGAAATACTCACACATCTGTCCGGAGGCGATCATGGCGACGAAGAGGCCTCTGGTGACGATTCCCCCTCCGGCAGGGTGCTGGAACAGGGCTCCAGAAGATCTAGATTGGATTTTCGAGGTGACGGCGCCTCTCTGTTAGTTTCGTGGAAAATAACTCTGTATATCATAATTTTAGGGTTAGGGGCAACTTATAGGCGAAGATGCGGCGTGAGGCGGTGTACAGGGGCCCACCAGGCCTGGCCTAGGGTGGAGTCATGCCTGACACCCCTCTGAGGGCCCCTGGCTCCTCTCGTGCTCTTCTTTGGACTTCGTCTCCATTCTGGGTAAAAACTGATCTCCGTGAATTTGCGGCCCTTTCTGAGAATGTTACCTTCAAAACTTTTCTGAAATAGAAAAACAGGAACTGGCCTGGGGCATCTTGTTAATATGTTAGTCAATGAAAACATCCGAAAAACGAAGCAAAACATGTGAAACCATGATATAACATAAGGTCATTGGATAGAAAACAAGAATGAAGCATAAAAAAATATAGATATGTTTGCAGCGTATCAGTGGTCATGCCGGTCCTCATCCATGACGAGACGCCATGGAGGAGCGAACATCACCGCTTGATCGGCAGTGGTGTTAGACACGCTCCCTATCGCAGGGAGGCTAGCGGATCCAGGCGGTAGACACGCTCCCTATCGCCAACCCCTCCCCCTCTGGCCCTGTTCACCGTCGCGGCGGTGAGAGTCCGCGAGCGGGACCGGCACTATGTCCCCGTTGACGAATGCTGGTGGTACTGGGAGCATGACACTCTCGTACCATGGGCGGACGTGAAGTTGCCGGATCACCAGCACCTGAATCCTTAGCGGATTCTAGTGCCCATCGTTTCCACCTCAAGGAGGAAGCGTCGAGAGGAGATCCGCGCACACCGCGCCCGCCTTCCTCACGAGTTTCTTGACGACCCCGCTTTCGCGGAGGACTCACCGGCATGAGACATGTGGTTCCGCGACGAACACAACATGCGTCGCCGGAGCTCCTTTTTCCGTGCCCCAGAACCACCGTGGACGAACTCGCCGCTGCCACACCTCCGCGCTTGCCAGCCTCCACGGCGCCAGGAGCCCCAGCAGCAGCCCCATCGCGGTGAATACCTAGGAGGACGACGAGCGCACCTTCCAGGACAGCGTTGAGAAGTCCCTCCTCTTCGCGGAGGCCCAGTGGAAGAGCAGCGGCACGCAGCTGCACGACTCCGTTGTCATGGCCCAGCGGACCACGGAGGAGGCGCACTGCCCCTGGTACTACTTCATGCCGGAGGAGCAGGAGCTGGTGCAACGCCTCCCCGCCCAGCTCTACGGGGAGCACTCGGTTTGGGGATGCGCAGAGGAGGCTCCAGCACCGTCGCCAGAGCGCCGTCGCGAGAGTAGGAGGTGGAGAAGGCGACGGGTCTCCCACTGGCGCAACTTTGGAAGGCGCCGGAGTAAATCGAGCTCGATTAGGCTCGACGACCGGGCTAGGCCGTCGCCATCGCGCTCGAGTAGTTTTTTTTCTTTCCCCTTTTTGTTTTTATATAAAAAGACCGTTTGTGTCCATCCTAATATGTACGTAGAAAATAGGGCCCAGTAGGCCCAATATTAATAATACCATTATAAAAATACGAAATAGATCAGACGCGTTGGGTACGCTCGCCCATGGCACGGACGGACCGGATTTTCCAAATTCATTTGGCGACCCAAGCTAATAAATACGGGTCACATGTGGACACGAAATGCGTCGGCGTGGTAGAGATTCTCTCAGTGCCTCAACCAAATTATATTCAACAACATACCGTGCTTCTCCGCGAAAGGTCGGTCAGAGTCAATGCAAGCACCGCTGAGCTGTGTGTAACAGAAAATTTGGTTTCTTCTCTCCTTGGCCGAGAACTATAGATGATGATCAGGTAATGAGGTCACGAAGCTTCACAACCTGGATCCAGCGGAGCCTCCACTTCCTCATCTGATTGTACACCTGGGTGGAGGTCACCTCTGCTCCACAATTCTCAAAGAGCGCCTTCGCGTAAGCAGTCAGATGCACCTCCTTGAACCATATGTCAGTCCTGATCTCAGACTTAACTAGAGTGGACATATGCCTCAGTACGAAATTGGACATGTGTGCAAGCCATTTCATAGTTCCCTTGACTTTCAGAGTCCTTAGGTTCACCGCAGCAACATCGTTGTTTAGAAAGTGATGAACAACAAGGCTTGGCGACGAATCAGTCATCGGTGTGTCAGACAAAGGCTGGGAGTCATCCACATAGGAAGGGATCCGCGAGTCCCCCACCGGAACCAGGGACGTACTAAACTCGTCGTGGTAGATCTTCTACATCGACCACGAAAACGATAAGGTGGAAAGAAGACCACGACATGTGCACAAGAATGTAGCAAAATGACAATTCAAGATGGTCGGAACCAAAGATGAATCAAAATGGAGAGCAACTATGATCTACAACAAGCAAACACAAACTACGATAGCTAACTATGCAGATCCACGGATCAGAAGCATCAAGCACACAAGGTTCAACAAATCTACACAATCCTAGCATCGTAGATCTATTGGGCACCAGATTAAGTCTAGGGTTTAAGCACTTACAACCATCGGTGGTGGTTGCTTCGAACGAAGTGAGCCATGGGCGATGAAGATCTGTCGCCGCCGCGTCCTCTCTAGCCGCCAGCCGGAGTAGGCTAGCTCGCCGTCGCCGCTTACCTGGTCGGTGAAGAGAGAGGAGGTCGAGGGATGAAAATGGCGGGCTGGGTGGAGCGATGAAAATAGAGAGGGTGACATAGGTGGGGGGTTTCGGTGGGAGGTGACCGAATTTCTCCCGCCTCCCTTTTCGCGGCAGCGCGAGAGCTCCCGCCATCTCCGAGCTCGCACGAGCTCATCGATGGAGGGGACAATTTTGCATCGCTAAGACGAGAACGAGCCTGGCTCCATGTAAACTGCCGATTCGGCAGTTTCCAGCGGATCTGGCCCGACGGTGCTCTAATCAGCGTGCGATACAAATTTTGGTCTGCATGGAACCAAACAGAGGTCCATCCTGTCACCCCACCCCACGGGCCAGTCCAAGCTAATGCAGGCTACCAAACCGCCTGAAATACGTCGGCGCCTTGGAGATTCTCTCTAAGCGTCCCAACCAAATTATATTCAACAGCGTACTGTGCTTCTCCGCGAAAGGTCGGTCAGAGTCAATGCAAGCACCGCTGAGCTGTATGTAAGAGAAAATTTCGTTTCTTCTCTCCTTGGCCGAGAACTGCAGATGATGATCAGGTAACGATGCCTCCGTGTAGCTGGGTCGCAGCCATAACAGCTTGCGATGCGTGCCGGGTTGCTTGGATGGGCCGAGGCCGATACAATCTGGCGTTCAAGGATATATATGTATCTGGATTTATATCTCCCGGGAATCGTGCGCGTGATACATGATGATTTTGCGCGTATCTTTCGACACATATAAGTCGCGCACGCACGCACAGCAATACATATAGTACATATAGATCGGCTTGGTCGTGCAGAGCATACACCAACCTTAATACTCCAGTTGGCGAACAAGCTATAGGTTAGAGTGATTTCAAAGACTAGCTAGCTTAGCTGCATTTGATTAGATCGGTCGTCTCAAATGCCAAGCATGAATGATTTCCCTCGAGATCGTCAGATCCATTTAAATCTAATATCTGGATGAGTTTAACATTGAATTGGATGGATGGATCGATCGAAGAAATGCAACTTGATCAGGCTAGGCGCGTAGGGGCCGCGTAGTTTTCTTGATAAAGCTAAGCTCTAATTAGGCTGTGTTCGTTGTTCCAAGAGAATATACAAAAAGAGGTTGTGTTTTAGATTTCCCATTGGATAGAAAGTAGGAGTACTACGTTTTTTTCTCCGTCGATTGTACAAAAAAGTACTTTCTCGTATCCTTAAAAAAGTGTTACAACAAATGAACCAATCCCGTACAAATGCTGCCTAAACTTTATTAAAATCGGAGTGATTATCTTTTTTTCTTGTACCCGGTAACCGACAAAAGGAGGGCGGATGGTTGACCGCACCAAATAAAAAGGCGGAAATCTTACACCTACGGATGACTTCTGTTGCACAACCCCTGCCGACTAGCCGGTCCCGATGGTGTGCGACGGCGGCGATGTAGACGAACAACACATGAACAGGAAATAAAGTAGACAGAGGGTGTGGGCATAGGAAAATCTTTATTGCTTTTCTCATCTCTGTTCTAGACTACGTACAGTGCTTCAATATATAACAGGTGGATGGAGAGGGGATAAGACCCAAACGTACGTACAAAGTGGGGATAACCTTTGGCCTGGTTGGACTAGGCAAAGCCCACCGAGTGGGCTGCCACCCAACGGCCCAAGTTTCCCAACACTCCCCCTTGGGTATTATCCGTATAGCCATGCCTCAAAACTCCGAAAAACCCAGTGGGAAAAATATGGAGAAAACACACATGGTATATTTTTGCTATGTTGCACGAATTGTCTCGTTAAAAACCTTATGTGAGAAACTTCCTAAAAACTCACTAAAGGGAAAAAGAGTGCAACTCACTTAACTATTAAGTTAAGTACTCAATCATCGGGATTGAAATTTTAGTGATGAGTTTGTGAAGATTCTCCCCCTGAACCTTACATCTCTCTAAATCTCATCATACCGGTTCCACTAACACATCTCTCGAAAGAAGATGCCGGTAATGATTTAGTGAACAAATCGGCAAGATTTTCACACGACTTAGTATGTAAAATCTTTACTTCATTCAACTTCTGCAACTCATGTGCGTAGAAGAATTTGGGGTTAATATGCTTCGTGAGATTGCTCTTCACATAACCCGTCTGGACTTGTGCAACACAAGCGACATTATCTTCATAGATAATGGTGGAGGTTTGGACGGTGTTCAGCCCACATGACAGCTGGATGGGGCTGATCACCCGTCGAAGCCATACACACTCACGTGATGCTTCATATAGTGCAATGATTTCCGAGTGGTTCGTCGAAGTTGACACTAGGCTTTGCTTAGACGATTTCCAGGAAATAGCGGTTCCACCACAAAGGAAAACATGTCCAGTCTGAGACTTGGATGTGTGCGGGTCTGATAGGTACCCAGCATCAGCATAGCCTACAACCGTGAGGTCTTAATTTCTCCGGTAAAACAAGCCAAGGTCTTTGGTTCCTCGCAGGTATCGGAAGATGTCCTTAACGCCTTTCCAATGTCTCTTAGTAGGCTCAGAACTGTACCTAGCAAGAAAATTGACAGCGAACGCAACGTCCGGCCGTGTGCAATTCGCAAGGTACATGAGTGCGCCAACTGCACTCAAGTAGGGGAATTCTGGTCCCAGAATTTCTTCCCCCTCTTCCTTAGGTCTGAACGGGTCCTTATCCTGCTGTAAAGATCTCCCGATCATCGGGGTCTTAGAAGGATATGCCTTGTCAAATCCAAATCTTTTCAACACCTTCTGGGTGTATGCAGACTGGTGCACTAAGATCCCAGCAGGGGAATGTTCAAGTTGCAAACCTGGGAAAACTTAGTTTTGCCTAAGTCTTTCATTTCGAATTCCGACATCAGGTAGGAACTCGCTTTCTCAATATCCTCAGGTGTACCGATTATATTCAAATCGTCCACGTACACCGAGATAATACAGAAACCATCTTGTGATCTCCGTATAAAAACACATGGGCAATCTTCATTGCTCGTGTAGCCCTTCTGATGAAGGAAACCGCTTAAACGATTATACCACATTCTACCTGTATATGTCCGAATCCAAATTACCATAAAGGTAAGCGGTAACAACATCCATAAGTTTCATTGTCAAGTCCAAGTTTACTGCCATTGAGATCAAGTATCTAAAGGTAATTCCATCCATAACTGGGGAGTAAGTTTCCTCGAAGTCGACACCTGGTCGCTGGGAGAAACCTTGAGCAACGAGGCTTGCTTTGTACCTTACTACCTCATTATTTTCGTTCCTCTTTCGAACAAAGAACCATTTGTGGCCAACGGGGCGCACATGGGGAGGAGTTAGACAAACAGGTCCAAACACCTCTCTTTTGTTGAGAGAAAATAACTCAGCAGTTATTACCTTCTTCCAATCTTTCCAATCCGACCTTTGCTTACAATCAGCGAGAGTGTTAGGCTCTGGGTCAAGATCTATGATTGAGGCAATTTTCTTGGCAAAATAAATGTTGACATTTGCCATAGCTCGATTAATTGACTCCCCGAATTAATATAATTAATGGCCATTGCGTCATGGAGTGCATCAGGCACATTCCCTTCCTCCACCGGATTTCCCATTCCGGGAGCAAAGTCCTTTAGCTTTCCCGCTCCGATGTGTGCGCACACATCTTCGCTGGGTATTTCCGAAGTAGAAAAATTCAAGTCCGGAATTTCGTGCACTGAAGCGTCCGTACTTGTGCCAGGTCTCAACTGGCTCCCCTTTGCAGGGATATGCTGCGATAAATCTCTCTTATCCTTTTTCTTCGGGCGTCCCCGGGTACTTGGGATTTGAGAAACCGGATTTCTCGTTCTCTTAGGCCTAAGAACGGGAGCGGGTATACCATTATTTCTCTTTGGTATTTCAACCCTTTCCGGTGCATTGCGCGCGGGCACATGCGACTTTGTCACAGTCTTTAAGTCACTAAAGTGATCAGGCAGTTGATTCACCAACGAGTGCAAATCTATTATCTTTTAAACTTCTCTATTAGACTTAGCAGTGCGCGGGTCATGAGCGTGGATACCCGTGGCTTGCCACGTAAGTTCTCGACTTTTATCATCAAGGGGTTGATTATCTCCCCCTAAAGTCGGAAAAAGATCCTCGTAAAAAATGCAATCAGCGAAACGAGCCATATGACAGTCACCTGTCGCAGGGTCCAGAAACCTGATTATGGACGCAGTCTCATAACCAACGTATATCCCCGACTTACGGAGCGGTCCCATTGCTGATCGCTGAGGGGCTAATATTTGTACATATACCTGGCAACCGAACCTACGAAGGTGGGAAATTTTCGGTGCCGACCCTTGCTCAAGCTGCATAGGAGAATGGATGTTGTAGGCCGATGGTCGAAAGTTGATGAGATTGGCAGCGTGTAACACCGCGTGAGCCCAACATGTAGTTGGTAAATTACAAACCTGAAGGAGCGATCGGGCAATGAATTTAATTCTTTTAATCAATGCCTCCGCAAGTCCATTTTGCGTGTGGACGTGCAGTATAGAGTGCTCAAGTTTGATTCCTATTGCCATGCAATAATCATCGAACGCCTTTGAAGTAAATTCACCGGCGTTGTCCATTCGAATAGACTTAATACGATGATCAGGGAATTTATTCCTCATTTGTATGATCTGAGAGATCAACTTTGCAAAAGCATGGTTCCTTGTTGACAGCAGGCTAACATTTGACCATTTAGAGGAAGCATCAATGAGCACCATGAAGTACCTAAACGGACCCGAAAGGGGCTGAATTGGACCGCATATGTCCCCTTGGATACGTTCCAAGAACGCGGGGATTTCATCCTTCATCTTTAGGGTGATAGTCTAATGATTAATTTCCCCTTAGCACATGCGGAGCACACGATATCATCAGGATTCGGGAAATTTTCCTCATTAACATTATGACCATTAGAGTTGTTAATTATGTTTCTCATCATCGTAAGACCGGGATGGCCTAACCTATCATGCCAAAGGCAGAATAGTTCAGAGCTTCTAAAAACAGTTCTAAGTGTAGTGTACATGGGCGGTGCTACTATCTTAGTGTAGTACAACCCTGTAGCGAATGAAGGAAGCCTTTCGACAACATGTTTACCATTTTCATCGCGTTTCGTGATGAGTAGGTACTCCTTACCGGTGTCATCATCATGGGTCTCAATGTGGAACCCATTAACACGAATGTCTTTAAAACTCAAGAGAGTACGGGTCGCTTCCGGGTACAACAATGCATCATTAATGATCAAAGTTGTTCCCATGGGGAGTGTTATAGTGGCTCGTCCGTAGCCAACTATATGAGGACCGCAGCCGGCGATCGTCGTAATACTCCCTGGAATTTTCTTGATGGACCCAAAATACTTTGTATCTCTCAAAATGGTATTGGTGGTACCGCTATCGGCAAGGCACGTTTCCTCTATTCGGGTGCTACGCGTGTTCTAAAATATAGTGTCTAATTATTAAACGTGAGCGAGGAAGATGCTACAGTAATAATAATTAAACATGCAAATATTTGAGAACATAACATAATTATCTCTATTTAAAATAATAGAATAAATGATGACGAAGTCATTCAAGCGCCAATAAATGTTTAAGGAAACAAATAATGTTGCTCTGATAGAGCTTACAACTAAATCGAATGTATTGTATCAAATTATTGCCATAATGAATCACGAATAAATGAACAGAGTTTAGATGGGGTTCGCAAGGCAACCATCAGGCTCATCCGAGGTCTCCATCTCGCTAAACTTCCTGGTTTGTTTCACCTCCGAAAGGCTGCGAGGAGAAGTTCTTTTTTCAGAACCTCATCCTATGCCTCATCCACCTGGAGGACGTCAATGAGCTCTGAGTACTGCATGAAGTTCTCCTGGCGGTAGTTCCGCGCATTCTGGAGATTACGCGAATGGAAGGTGGAGAGAGTTTTCTCTATCTTCTCCTTGTCTGTGATTCTGGTACCACACATGTCGAGAGCCGTACAAATCCTGTGTAACGCAGAATTGTACCATGTCACCGACTTGAAGTCACTGAACCTCAGACGCAACCATTGCGCCTCCGCCTTTGGCTTGATGTGGTACTTCAACCTAGGGTTGAGGCACTCCTTACAGCCATGTACTCGTTTTTCAACGTCGCACACATGTGATGGCGGAGGAAACGCAGTGCCTGGGCATTCTCTGCCGCAGTCGTGGTGCTGGGGGCCGCCAGGGTCCCCGCAACCAGCGCTCCCTTGATCTCCCGGCCCTCGAGGACGATCTCCACGTCCGAGGCCCAAGCCAAGTAGTTTAGACCTGTGTGAGCCAACTCCTCAAATTCCCGGTTGATGATTCCGGCCATCTGCGATTTATGCAAACATGTATCAGATTACAATAGGTAATCGATTGTATAAAGCGATGTTGATACAAAATTCAATAAAGCGGTGTTCCAAAATTTAAATAACATGCTAAAATGCTCTACTAAGTATTAAAACAATTAATAACTGTAGTAAAACATGGTATGAAAGCATGTAAAGAGAGATATTATGCTAAGCGCGTTCGAAACGTGAAAATTTGCCCTAAAAATGACTTTCCGAATGTATTTAGTACCTAATTATACAGTTTCAGTAAAAACAGACAATTTATTCAGCAGGAATAAAATTATACAGAATATTGAAAAAGTCTGGGTGCTAAAATGTAAAATACGCGCGCAGAATCGAATTCGGCCCGGTCCGTCGCGGCAGCAGGCCGTATTGGGCTGAAAACAACCAAAAGTCCACCCGCAGCCCTCCTCCTTCCCGCACCGCACTTCTCTCTCTCTTTTTTTTTGTTTAACACCCCCTCAGCCCTAAGTGGGCCGAACTCGGCCTGCAGGCCCAGCAGAGGCCTCGCTGTGGCCCAGCCGAACTCTAACGGGAGGCGACCACGCGCGCTGACCGAGCGTTCGCTCAGGTCGCGGCGGCGGCCGGCCGTCCGGTGGCTCAAGGCCAGGCCAGCGACGGGACGGGGGTGGGAGGTGCAGGGTGGTGCGCGGCGGGGCGGTGTGTCGGCCAACGCGCGGCGAGCGGCGGCTCGGTCCGTGGGGCGGAGCGGCCACGGCGGGGCGTGTAGAGGCGGGGCGGGGCGCCGTCGGCGCGAAGCGGCCAGCAGGGCCACGCGGCGGGTGCGGCCGTTGGGGCGGGCGCAGCCAGGAAGACAGCAGGGGCGGAAGACGGCCAGCGGCCAGCCGAGCCGAGCGGCGGCGCGCGCGACCGAGCACGAGATCGAGGTCGCGGCGGCGGTCAGCCTTTGCTCAAGGCGGGCGGCGGCGCCGAGTTCCGGCGGCTCCTGCCTCGTGCGGGCGAGCGTGGTGGCGCGGTGGCGTGGGACGGCGCGAATGCGGCACGATTGGGTGCCGACGGCGGCTCTCACCACGCCGCGCGGACAGGCGCGACCACGCGCAGGCGAGCACGACGGCGGCTCCACACAGGCGGGCGCGGCCATGCGCGGGCGAGAACGGCGGCGGCCGACGCGGCCATGGCCAGCGGGGCGACGCACGGTGGGCGGCCCTCGGCCAGAGGCGCGGGTGAGCACCGGTGCAGCACGGACAGGGACGACGTCCTCGCGCGGATGGCCGGAGAGGGCGCGCGGCCGCAGCAGGCGGCGCGGGCGGCCGGCCATGGCGCGGTCCAGGGCGACGGCGGCCGTCCAGCGGGGCACGGCGTGCGGGCACAGGTGGGCGGCGGCCGATGCGGCCAGTGCGCGAGGCGGCCATGGATGCGTGGTGCCAACGACCAAGGAACAAAAATTTGGGAAAAAAAACTTTCGTGAGTTCATCTGGAACTCGACGGCACGAACGCACAATAGATGCGTCGCGGCGGTACTGTGATCAGCGGGATCACGTGTTGTACCGTCTCTCTATAGTGCAGTCAACAAATCTCTCGTGATCCGGGGATACCGGGAGAGAAATCCACACCATAGATGCAATCTAAAAATACGCAAAACGCAAAAAGTGGGAAGAAAATTGCGAGACGATTCCATTTTTGCGATCAGATCTGAGTTATACCTGCGCGATTTTTGCAAAAAGTCTGCTCGGTGTAGACTCGACGGAAAGACACAACATGTTGCACAACCCCTGCCGGCTGGCCGGTCCCGAGGGTGTGCGACGGCGGCAATGTAGACGAACAACACACGAACAGGAAATGAAGTAGACACAAGGTGTGGGCACAGGAAAATCTTTATTGCTTTTCTCATCTCTGTTCTAAACTACGTACGGTGCCTAAATATATAACAGGGGACGAAGAGGGGATAAGACCCAAACATACTTACAAAGTGGAGATAACCTTTGGTCTAGTTAACTGGGCAAAGTCCACCAAGTGGGCTGCCACCCAACGGCCCAAGTTTCCCAACAACTTCCACGGAAAGACTTACGGACTGAGTTTATCTACTGTGATTGGCTGAATTTCTTCCACCCCGTGATTTCGCCGCACAGCCTGTGCTTTTTCTACACGTCTGTCCGTAAATTGATTTCCGTAGAAATCTGTCCGTAAGTGTAGCACTGCTAAAAAAAAAGGGCCATGCACTAACTCTATCTCTCAGTTAACGCTGACAATGGGATAACCAACACCTGTAGAACACATCACACGATCGAAGTGATGGTTTAGACCATGTTCAAGTGTGCTAAGAGCATCTCCGGTCGTGGATCCTAATAGGCGTCCGGATCGATGTTCGGGTCGACCACTTTGGGGCTCGTCCGGAC
Organism: Alopecurus myosuroides; assembly: GCA_028641055.1. Lineage (NCBI taxonomy): Eukaryota > Viridiplantae > Streptophyta > Magnoliopsida > Poales > Poaceae > Alopecurus > Alopecurus myosuroides. The sequence goes on from CM054062.1 coordinate 251,521,883, forward strand.
AGCGCCGCGCCCACGTGGGCGCTCCATCCCCAGTCGCCGCCCCCAACCAAAACCTCCAAAGCATTTTTTTCCAAGTCTTTTAATTGTGCAAATACAAAAATAAATAAAGTGTTACATAATTATGTTTTTTGGCCATAATTTAAAAGTTTGGTGTTACAAAACTATACGAATTCGTCGGGCGCTAGGGTCAATCGACGTTGACGACGTCGTTGGAGCCGAGGAAGCCAGGCTCGGCGGTGTAGCCGTGGAACTCGTCGCCGGCGCGCTCGGCGCCCTGGTCTGGCCCGGTGTTCCGTTGCTGCCGCCGCTCGGGGCCGCTTCGTGCCGCTCCGTGGGCGCAGAGGATGCTGCCCCATTGGTCGACGTGGCCGTCGTGGACGCCGGACCGAGGCCCATCTCGGCAAATATTTGAGCACGCAGGCGGTCACACGCCACCCTCGTCTGCGGATAAAGGTTGGATGTGTCCGTCGTGAGAATCATGAAGTCCCCTTGCCTCTTCTTGGACGCCGCCTTGCCGTCCTCGATCTCGATCTTCTTGTCCGTCTTTTTGGAGAACTCCGACCACTTGGCCTCGGTTGCGGCATGTCTCTCGGCCGAGTTCAGCGTGGCGTTCTCCATGACCTTGTCAATTGCGGCGACACTCGCTCCGAGCTCGCCGCCGCCGCCTTTTCTTTCTTGTTTTCCATTAGCCTTTCCGAGTTGAGCACCACCTCCTCAATTTGAGTATCGTCGGGTTTTTTATTGAGTCGGAGCCTATGCTTCTTCCACTTCTCATTGTTTTGCAATTTGTTGAAACAATGTAGAAACACAAAGTCCTTGCCCCCGTTGATAGCCTTGTACAAGGTGATGACATCAATGAGCTAGAAAAGAGAAGTCAAGATTAGGAGATGCATGAATGTTGTGATAGCATAGGAGAAGATGAGACACACAAACTTACTTGGTCTTTTGCACTCTTGCCACTCTCCGGCCTCGCCGTGATGTTCTCAAATGCTCCTTGAAACTTGTTCACCTACTTTTGGATTGTGTCCCATCTATAAGCTAGTGCATTTTGATTGCGATCCATGACGTACTCCACATATAGCATTTGGTACTTGCGCTCATCAAACTCCGAGTTGCTTGTTTGGTTGGTGATGACCCACAAGTATAGGGGATCACAACAGTCTTCGAGGGAAGTAAAACCCAAATTTATTGATTCGACACAAGGGGAGTCAAAGAATATTTGTGAGCCTTAACAAGTGAGTTGTCAATTCACCTGCACCTGAAAGTGGACCTGTTCGCAGTGGTTTATCAGTAGTAACAGTTTCATAGTAGCAGTAGTAGTGAAATAATAGCAGCAATGGTATTAAAACAACATCAGTGGTGTTTGAAGTAAACAGCGGGATTAAATACTGTAGGCATAGGGATAGATGAATGGGCGTTGCATGGATAAGATAGTTCATATAATAATTAAGACATGGGCATTGCAGATAAATAAGATAAAACATCCAAGTACTAAGTAACCATAGGCATGTGTTCCGTAAATAGTCGTACGTGCTCGCAATGAGAACTTGCACACCATCTTTTGTCCTACCAGCCCATTTTCAGCGGGGCCTCAAAGGAACTACTGGTAATTAAGGTGTTCCTTTTAATAAAACACCGGAGCAAAGCATTAACACTCCTGAACAAATGTGATCCTTACATCATAGCCATCCCTTCCGGTTGTCCCAATTTCTGTCACTTCGGAGCCTCGGGTTCCGGACAACGATGTGTGTAAACAACTTGGAGGTATGATTAAGAAACAATAATTATCATCATGATTCAGTAACATGTTCAGATCTGAGATCATGACACTCGGGCCCAAAGTGGTAAGCATTAAGCATAACAAGTTGCAACAATGTCAATAGCACTAATAGAGGATACTAGGCACTATGCCGTAACAATCACGCCATTATTACATGAACGATCTTATCCAATCCCTACCATCCCCTTCAGCCTACATCGGGGGAATTACTCACACATGGATGGTCGATGGAGAGGCGTTTGTGATGACGATGGCGATGATCTCCTCCAATTCCCCGTCCCGGCAAGGTGCCAGAACGGAGTTTCTGAACCCCAAAAAAAGGATTCGCAATGGCGGCGGAGCTACAGACTTTTTTTCTGGAAAACTATCGAACCCCCTCGGGTATTAGGGTTGAAGGCGATATATAGTCGAAAGGAAAGCCCGAGGGTGTCTCTGGGTGGCCCACACCACCAGGTGGCGCGGCCTAGGGCGGGGGAGGGGGGGCGCCAGGAGGTGGTGTGGCCCTCCTCTGGCTCTTCTCCTGGCCTCCTTCTGGCTCCCGGGGTCTTCCGGTGTTTTAAGATCAATGGGGTCTTTTCTGGGCAATTTCCCGAAATTTGATTTTTCTGCAAAAAAACGAGACACCAAGGTAATTCTGCTGAAAACAGCGTTAGTCCGTGTTAGTTGCATTCAAAACACACAAGTTTAGAGGAAAGCAATAGGAAAAGTGTTCGGAAAAGGAGATACGTTTTCGACGTATCAGCTCCCCCCAAGCTTAGCTTATTGCTTGTCCTCAAGCAATTCAGTGACAATTGAGTGCGATAAAAGACTTTTACGACCGCATTTGTTTCATATGATGTAAATATACTCACTATATGATCAAATACTTAATTATGCTCATGATAAGATACATGCAAGATACTGTCACTTAATGGCTATGCAAACCATGAAGAGATAACAACATATTAATAATAAACAACATGAAGCATAACTATTTGCAAGATTGTAATTTTCATAATAGGATCTGATAAAGTGGTATTTATCTTGCCCTCATGTGTGGGGCAAAACATAAATGCCAGGGCACCTATGAGGTTCAAGGGAAGACTAGAAGTAAAGATATCAAAGATACAAGTGTCAATATTATACCACTATCAACCGTTCTTTGGGACAAACACATCACACTAAGAATGACAATTATGCTCTCAAGAAAGTGCTCAAAGAATAGGATGGAGACTCAACATAAAAGTAGAAGAAAGGCCCTTCGCGGAGGGAAGCAGAGATCACTCATGTGCTAGAGGTTTTATTTTATTAAACAGAGGTATTAAAAGTTTGACACTCCTCCCATCCATCTTTCACAAACCATGGCTAACTGAATCCTCGGGTGCTTGCCAACAATCACATACCATGGAGGAGTGTCTATATTTTAGGAGAGGTGTATGCTAATGTCAACGAATGGTAAACAGAAAATACAGTACGTCACAAGACAACTGGATTCACAAGAGCGGCTCCCATGTGAAGGACGCAACTGGTGTAGAAGGTCATCCCTCTTTCTCTTTTGTTTACACAATTATGCTTTGACTGATAAATCCGGGGGGAAAATAGTGAAGAGATTTTGTGTGTATTAATTTGGGGCTGGGCACCCCGCTGTCAGCTCTTCTATCGATTGGATAAGCGGATGAAGCCACTAGTCCAGGGTGTGAAATCCAATCAACGAGTGAGATACAGATTCTCTATCGACGTCCTCATGAGAAAAAGCAAGAACACGAAACAAGAGTAATTTTGAAAGTTTGAAAGGTAGCACATGAGCAATTTACTTTGGAGTGGCAGTGAAATACCACATGTAGGTAGGTATGGTGGACACAATGGGAAAACTTTGGTTTCAGGGAGTTTGGATGGACGAATAGAATTCCATACTCAGTACAGGTGGAGGCTGGCAAAAGACAGGGAGCGACAAATCAAGAGAGCAACAACTATAATAATCATGTTTGCGACAAAGTAAAATTAACTGAGGCATAAAATTGATACTAAAACTCCGAGGCAAAATAAATCATCGAGGCTTATTGACTTTTTGTTTTCAGTCTTAGCATGCGTGAGCATGTGCCAAGTTGATTCAAATGAAACAATCAGAGGAGGCTACCACAATGTCATACCCTTCTACGAATAGAACACTGCGAACAAATATTTATATGACATGTCATTTACCATTAATAAATTGGAACAAAACATGAGAGAACACGAACTATTAAGCAACCATTAAGTCACATATATCTTATACGAACAAACTAAGCATGCTCACATAGATGGATATATGTACAAAAATGAAAGCAAATAGAGTTCATACCAGCCTCTCACCACACTTGAATTGTCATAGATCGTCATTATTGCTCTTCACTTGTGGCTCGAATAATATATAATTAAAACCAAGCTCCAATGGAATCACGGACGACTGTTGAACTCCGCAGCAAACTTTACAAAACAAAAGAAGAACAACAAATATTTTTGGGATTTTTCAATGAAAGCACGAGCAAAAGAGAACAAGCAAACAAAGCAAAATATTTTTGGTTTTTTCGAAATGAAACAAGAATAAAAGCAAGCAAGAAAACAAACAAAACAAAATATTTTTGGGGTTTTGAATATTAAAATGCAACTAAAGGATAAAGCAAACCAATTAAAGAAACAAATAGAGAGAAACAACATAAATATTTTTGGTCTTTTTGTGTTTTGGAAAGTGAAAACAAAACAATAAAAACAAAAGAGATGAAAAAAACGAAAACAAACGAAAGAAACAAAAAGAAACGAAAGAAACAAAATGAAGCGAAAGAAAAGAAAATATGGATATACAAAGATCGGACAAAACATGATATATAAATGAGTGTGATGTCGGTATACCTCCCCCCAAACTTAGGCTTTTGGCCTAAGTGGAGATCAATCACCAAGGGGCCCATGAGGTGCCTCCCCCGTAGTACGTTGAGGAGGAACCCTCCTCCTGATATGTGCTCGACGATGCGCTGGTGTACTGCATGTTGCGGTCCTCGGGAGGCGCGTCTCGCCTCTTCTGATGCCTGTGAAACTCCGTGGTGCTCAAATGCTCGTCTACCTGCTCCTTTGAGAGCGACCATGGTGACCTGTCAATCTTAAACAAAATAGGTTGCGGCAAAGTAACTTTTCACTCCTCTCCATCCATATATAAAACTCTATACACTAAACGTTCAACAGTAGAGGTAGTAATGACAAACTGATGGGATGTCATGGCAGCAAGGTTAAGCCTACATGGAGCAATTATTTCATCATTAGGGTCAATGGAAATATGTAAAGCAGCTACTACACGTGTATCAATAATGCCCCCAAAAATAGGTCCAGAAGCAGCAAGGCGGCATGCAACAAGTGCACCAAGGTTATACTTCTAGGTACGGTTCAGCGCAGCATCAATGAAAGCAAGGTGGTAACTAGAAATGTTGCTAGTGTTCTCCCTACCAAGGATACTAGCAGCAAGATAGTAAGCAAAGTATCTAAGAGCAGGAAGTTGAATGTTCCTTATCTTCCCACGCTGGGGTGAGCGACCGTCATCGTTGGTGATTTCTTGGTAGATCCCCTAAGGTCTACTGGTTTATCCTGAATCCTGCTCGATGTCCTGGTGGAGTTGATACCTATAATAGCACAAAATTCTACCAAGGACAAGGAAACAAGACTACCATATAACTTGAAGGCAACAGATGGACCATAATATGTGTTATGAAATTTAAAGCTCTTAAAAAAAGTTTTTTGTGAGTGTGGCATACTGAGTGTTTTCATCTTCCATAAAGTTGGTTAGACCAACTCTTTCAATAAGCATAGGGAAGTCATCTAATAAACCCGCACTTCTTAAAAATGTACTGCAAGAAAAGCTAGATGTGTTAACGATACCATCATCTCCCGCATCATCAATAGTCGATGAAATAACGTCATCATTGTACGATGGCCTCGCCGAAGTGGATGAGTGTGATGGCCTTGTCCTTATAGGAGCATCACTTCTAAATATCTCTCCAAAATTATAACTATCCATTTCTGAAATTTTTCAACAATCATCACAAAAATTATTTTTAAGCAACTATAAGGTGGAGACTACCATAGGGACTTATATGAGAGCTAAATATACATCAAAAATACATTATTTCTAGTCAAATAAAGCATGCAAACTCACCTAAGCTGTCACCTACAATACCAAAATACTCAAGAAATACTTCACTAAACAAAATTCTACTTGGATTATCGGAGGAGTCACATACCGGAGATCAAACACACCAAATATCAGCACAAATGATGGGCTGAAGAAGGAGATAAAAAATCCAGAGGGAGAACAACAAGAACATGGGTTCCAAGAAATGTTTTTAGTTTGGGAGGTGAGAGAGAAGAGTTTGGTCGAGGAGAGAGTTAGTGGGGGGGGGGGGGGCAGGGGGCCCCACACCATGTGTTGGCGCCACCAGGGGCTGGCCGCGCCACCCCATGGTGTGCCTGACTGGTGGGTCCCCCTGGGGCCTCCCAGGTGGCTCTCTGCCTCATTTTTAACATAAAAAATTATTATTATTTTTATGGAATTTTTCGAGAAACTTTATTTTTCAGACTTTTCAGAATTTTAATATATATTAATATTACTGGAAAATAAAAGTGAAAAGGTAGAAAACAAAACCAAAACCAACACCTCAAAGTGACATGGTTGGGGTGTCCACTGATGGGAACATGAACTGTAATGTGTGTCTGTGTAGCCCTATGCGATTCCCATCCTATTTGATCCATTAGGAACGGTTTCCGAGTAACGTTTACCATGCATAGTGTTAGGGGAAATATCATTCAAAGAAAACAAAGGTGGTAGTAGTGAAAACAAAAGTATGGATGGTGAAAACATGCATATCCTCAGAAATCAGAGTGAAAATATAAGGAAAACATGTATAAGGATGGTGAAAACATTATTGTATTCAAGAAGAAATGTTATAACAGAAGTAAACATAGTGAAAACATAATGGGGAAGGTGAAAACATAGTGAAAACATTGTCCTCTTCATTCAAAATCATTTTTTTAACAAGGGTGATCAGGTCTTGTTACCAGAATAATTTTCATATGAAGAAAACTTTGCTAATCACTAAATAATTATGTTACCTCAACCTTGATAGGCATAGTCCCAATCATAATAATTTCATATTCTTTTGGTGGTACTGTAATGGGACAATAAAATTCTCCAATCTTAATGGTCTCAATGTTTTCAATTGAATTTAGACCATATTTCTTATTAATCTTATTGGGAAAATAAACAATGTGCTCTTTATCATTAACATTAAAAGTAATCCTTCCATGATTGCAATCAATAACAGCCCCTGCAGTATTAAGAAAAGGTCTTCCAAGAATAATAGACATATTATCATCTTCAGGCATTTCCAACACAACAAAGTAAGTTAATATCAGACAATTATTAGCAACTTGAACAGGAACATCCTCACATATACCCACAGGAATAGTAGTAGACTTATCAACCATTTGCAAAGATATCTCAGTTGGTATCAATTTTTCTAAGAGGAGTCTTTTATAGAGAGTAAAAGGCATGACACTTACTTCAGCTCCCAAATCACACAAAGCAGTTCTAACATAATTATTTTTAATAGAACATGGAATAGTTGGTATACCAGGATCTCCAAGTTTCTTAGGAACCTTGCCATTAAAATAGTAATTAGCAAGGATAGTGGAAATTTCCTCATTAGGGATCTTCCTTTTGTTAGCGACAATATCTTTCATATATTTTGCATAAGGAGGCAATTTAATTGCATTAGTTAAAAGAATTTGCAAGAACAAAGGTTTCATCCATTCATAAAACCTTTTATAGTGTTCTTCTTCTTTTGATTTGTGTTTCTGATTAGGATAAGGCATTGGTTTTTGTATCCAAGGTTCTCTCTCATTAGCATGTTTATTAGCAATACAATCTTCCTTAGTGTACTTTGTATTTTTAGTTTGCCTTTCAGGTTCCTTTTCAATTTCTTCTTTATCAGAAGCATCATTATTTTCATTACCACTTTCAGTTTCAGCATCAGAGATAGATATACTACAACACTTTTATGTTTCTTCTTCTTTTCCTTCTTAGTATGAATAACATCATTATTAGTTTGCTGAGAATCTTGTTCAATTCTTTTAGGATGTCCCTCGGGATATAACGGATCTTGTGTAGCAATACCACTTCTATTTCTTATTTCATAAGCATGTTTTTCTTTAGAAGCATTAACTAGCAAATCTTTTTGCACTTTAGAAAGTTGATCAATTTGAGTTTGAACCATTTGAAAAATGTTTAACAAGCATTTTAACATCATTAGAGGTTCTTTCTACAATACCATGCAAATTATCGATAGCTTTAGAGTTTTCCATTAGGTGATTTTGCACTCTCATATTAAAATTATCTTGCTTAATAACATAATTATCAAATTCATCTAAACATTGATCAGGAGGTTTATTATAGGGGATATCTCTACTATCAAAATATTGGAGAGAGTGTACCTCAATGGTGTACGAGTGAGGGATTGGCTTACATAATTCTTCTATAGGTGGAAGATTCTTCACATCTTCATATTTAATACCCCTCTCTTCAAGAGATTTCTTGGCTTCTCTCATCACTTCATCATTTAGTTCAATCATTCCCCTCTTCTTGGGTGTTGGTGTTGGTGTTGATACTGGAGTAGGGGTCGGCTCAGGTTCAACCATAGTCCAATCATCATGATTTTGGATTATTTTAGACATTAATTCCTCAGCTTCTTCTGGAGTTCTCTGCGTGAAAACACAACTGTCGCACCCGGACTTCTAGAGGATACTCGCCGTTCCGTTGAACAGTAGTAGATTGGATTACGGGGCTTACCGGCACCCGCGTCCTCTTACGAGTAGGCCAACACACGTATGTGTGACAACCAACCCCTATCTGTTCAGCGTCGACGTAAACTATCCCATAGAAATCAGGATACTTCCATTGACGTACTTCAAACCATACACACATGGTACGTCAACGGCATTTGAACAAGTGATATCACAACAGATCTCTACGACACAAAAGATTGAAATAAGTTGCAAATGGCTCTCATTAGAGCAGAGATAGCAAATACAATCATCCAGAGGACACATGTCCCAACAATACATCATTACATCACAGCGGAAGCATCCAAAATGTCTGAGTACAGACAAGAACCAAATAGGCCTAAGAGGCCGGAAACGAAAAGACGGAGCCCATCCACGAAGTCTCGGATCCTGCCCGGGTCCGCTATCTACTCGCCAGCAGTCTCGTCATACTCCACGTAGTAGCCACCATGTAGATCCTCGGAAACGTAGGTCTGCGGAAACCACAGCCCCAAAGGGGTCAGTACATAAACGTACTGGCAAGCAAGACTCACAGTTCACCAAAGTGTAACCCGTCAACACCAAGCACAGATGCCTTGGGTTCAACGGAAGAAAAGGGGGTATAAAAGATGCTGCAACTGGCTGCTCTAAACAACTACAGAACATACTACAACTGCCGGCTAACAGAAAGGAGATAAGATCGAGGATTGTAACCAACTGAAAGATAACTTCAAACAAACCCATCCTGGATCTCGCCCCTTATCCAAAGAAGCAATCCGAGGATAACTCACACAGTTGTATTAAAGGTGAATCAAGTTATTGTGTCATCCACCTATTACTAGTCAAGTTATTAATCATTGGGTGTAACATGTTTGATCATTATGTTTAAGTTGTCCTGAGTACTTGTTAGCCAGTACTTTCACCAAGTAATCCATAACCGCGGAAAACACGACTTCTCGAGAAGATTATCCCTGCAGGGTTGCACCAATTTGGCCGTACACGCATGAATAACCCGCCAGATGGGATGCCTCCCACCAAGCGGGGCACTCAACACAACTCAACTCTTCTTCGCATCAAGCCCAAAGAACCTTGGGCGCACGGCTAATCAAGCCCCGAAGAAAAGGGACCCTCATAGCACTCTAAGACCGTGTCCCCCTATATGCCGACTACAAAAGTTCCACCCTGGCCTGGGCTCGCAAAAACATGCATGCGGCAAATGGAAAACACGAACTAAATGAGGCGATTTGGACGAGATGCGAATCGAATCAAATTGAGGGGGGCGCCCATACTCGCTTCCCACATGCGGTTAGTGCGCTCATCATGGATCAGTAGACAAGACCCTTTTCCTATTAGGGTCGACACTAGCAGGCCTCAAAACCACACAGGGCCTCCTGCCGGTGCCTTGTCATCAAATTTATTATTTAACAATAACATTAGCATGATTGATTGATTAAACATCGAGCCCCCACAACGTAATAGATATAGTAACAGAAAGTAACGGATAACAGACTCGAGCAAAAGCAACCTAAGCATGCTAGTAAGACACTGGCTCAACCAAGGGGGTGATAGGAGTGGAGGTGAGGCAATATCAAGGTTAAGGGATTCATGTGATGGGTTCGTAACAGAAACAACTACTACTAAGGCTAGCAGAAAAGAACAACGGAAAGTATCGGTAATCAATGTTGAAAGGAACACAGTGGTTCATGTGAGTGATAACTTGCCTGCAAACCCAGTAGCCTGGTACTGAGCTAACTCCTTAGAAGGGATGTCGTAAGGATCGTCGGTCTCAACGTCGTCGCATATCCGAGAAGAAGCAAACAAACAATGCAGAAAGATAAACAATCAATATAATGGCATAGGTGCACAAACATGGAATGATGCATGTCATGTTAATAGATGCATCAAAATAAACTACTTGACAAGATAACACAATTTAATTGGACCCATATGCAATTGGATTGCATATGGAAAAGATCCATTGAAATAAGTGGAAACAAATGATTTACAATTAATTATTATGTGAGAGTTGTTAGCATGATGCATGCATGATGATAACAACAAAATAACAACAAATAACAATGATAGATGCAAGTCAAAAAGGATTGGAACAAGTTTTGGAAATCATTGATTAAGTTTGGAAAGTTTGGTTACTTAAAACATGTCACACAAGTAATTGTTGTTTTCAACAAGTTAAAGTGTTCAAAACAAATAACAAAGTTTATAATTGAAAAGAACATCAAATTTTAGTTGGATTACATGTTTCAAATATTGAAATTTGGATTAGGATGAATTTATTATGAATTAAACAATATTAAACAAGTTCTAATTGAATTTAAAACAAGTTTGAATATTATTTGAATTTTATTTGTTCAAATCATAAATTCAAATGCACATTTGAAAAGTTCACACTTTGATGGGTTGAAAACATATTTTGCATGTTCAAAAATATTTTATTTTGAGCAAGTTATGATTTTATCAAATTTAATTGAATTAAACAAGTATTAAATTATTTAGGCAATTTAAATTATTCAAAACAGGAAACAAAAATTATATTTGAAAAGGTTATTTGAAATAGCATGGAAAACATATTTTATTTGCATTTATTGGATTAATAATGAATTAGTTATTGAATTTAGCAAATTGCTTTTGAATTATTCAAATTTGAATTTTAAAAGCATTTGGAATTGTCAAAAAAGAACACAAATAGGTTATTTGGAAAGATTAGGAAATTTAGAACAGAAAACATATATAACTTTTATTTTTTAGAGTTATAGAATAAAAGATATTAAGGTTTTGCTTTTAGGGGTTAATTCTGCCATTTAAATGATTTTGGGAAATAAAAACAGAACGTGCAAACAGTTTTTTTTACACCGCACTGGACCACACCCTAGGCACTGACAGGGAGGGCCCAGGACAGCGGTGCGCTTGCGTGGCGCGGGTGTGGGCTGCGCTGGCTTCCGTGGTCGATGACATGTGGGGTCACGTGCGCGGAAGAAAAACCCAAAAATGGGGTGCGCCCGCGGGGTCTCGAACCCGGGACGCTGGCGCTGCGCGGAACGGACGCAACCAGTGCGCTATCGCTGATGTTTTGATTCAGATACGGTGCACGACAGGTTAAGGTGATACAGCGACGTGTTTACTGAACTTAGGCAGAACAAAGTGCAAGGCTTTCTCCGACAGATGCTGCGTTCAGATCGGGGCAGAGAGGATGGTGATGACGCGGGTACCTGGGGCGGGGGTAGGAGCGAGAGGGCACCGCGGCTCCTCGAGTGCTGAAGGGGCGTGGCACGCACAAGCCCTCGTCTGCTGATGCGTCCCTCGATGGAGAGGAAGTTGGCTCACGAGCACGGACATGGAAGCGTTCATGGCGGACAGAGGAGGAACACCGGTGAGCCACGCACACACAGCGAGCAAACGCCCGGAGAAACAGCGGGAATGGAGCGGGGTTAGTACCGGGAGGGGGTAGACGTGCTTGATCGGAGTCGAGGGGGACCGTGGCGACGGGAACTCGAAGAATTCCGGCGACGCCCGAACTGAAAACGACGATGCCGTGGTCGCTACGGTGCTACTCCGGCTGGCGCTCGAGGCTGAGGAGGAAGAGGGAGGTGGGGTGGTGCTTCCGCTGCGCATGGCGGTGGAACGGTGGCGGGGTCTGACGGCGACTAGGGGGTGTTCGGTGCGGGTGGTTCAGTCATGTACAGAGAGAGGGGGAAGCTAGAAGAGAGGAGGGAGATGGCAGAGGGAGAGATGGCGGCGGTGGCTTGGGGAGCTAGGGCTAGCAGGTGGTCGAGGTAGGTTAGTTATAGGGGAGAGGTGCTTTGTACGGCGGCAATCGTAGCGAGGGATCGATGATCGATCGGTGGGGGGAGCAGTCGTACTGTGCTGACGTGAGGAGGATGACAGCGACAGAGAGGGATCGTGGGCTCAAGTGGGGAAAAATAGGTGGGCTTAGGGGGATGGGCTGGGCCTAGGTAGTTAGCTGCTGCTCGTTTCCCTTTTAGTATTTCTGTTTATTTTTTGTAGCAACTAGAAAAGGGAAGAGTTAGATAGGTTTTAGAGTGTATAAAATTGTGGAAAAAAAACAGGTGAGTTTGTTAGTTCAACATATACCAACTTACCACTTAAGTGTTTGGAAATTCCAATTTAGTTGCTGTTTTACCAAAATGGTTTGAATTTGAATAATTTGCAAATAGTTGATTATTATTAGAAAATAACAAGTTTAATAGGGTGAACCCTACTATTAATTGGATTAGATTATTAGAATGGTTTGTTAGTTTTCATGAGTTGGAATTTTGGGTGCTGTTTGAAGATGCTTTGAATTTGGAAACAATTTAAAATTAATTGATTAACATGGAAAACAAGGATTTTAATGGGGTAACCCTATGTTAAATTTGATTAAAGTAGTTGATAATGTTCATGAGCTCAGAGTGGTTCTGTTTGATGCATTTAATTTGAATTTGAGCAATTTAGAAATTAATAGATTAATATTGAAAACAAGGATTTTAATAGGGTGAACCCTATTGATTAAAGTGATTAAAAAATGAGTTTGATTGTTTTGGAGATTTGTTATAAACTCAAGTTGATTGATGTTTTGAAGATTTGATTTGAATTTGAAATGATTTGGAATTAATTGATTGAATTAATTGTTTGATTAGGACCAACAATTTAATAACTGATCAACATGGAATAAAATGGAACAAATTGGTGGTTTTCATTTGTGATTTTTATTCCAAAAGTTGTAACAAAACAAGTATGAAAACAAGGCAGTTGAAATTGTTTGATTTTCATTGTGACAACAAAGAATAACAGATGCAAAACAAAAGAAACAAATGCAACAATATGATGACATGATGCAATACTCTAATAAACAAGAAATCAAACATTCTAAATGGTAGGTTTTCATACTTGGGATGTTACAACAACCAGCACAACTATCCAGGTATGTCCTAGATTCAACAGTTAGTCCAATATAGAATATATCAAGAAGTTTATTATCTTCTAGCTTATGCTTAGGTGTAGCCCTAACTAAAGAACAGAACCTTGCCCAAGATACATGCAATTTCTCTCTTTCCAATTGTTTGAAATTAAATATATTTTGTAAAGCAGCATGTTGAGCACTAGCAAGAAATTACCAAACCAATAGGACTATCAATAGATCCCAGAGACAAATTATTAAACCAAGTTTTAGCTTCATCTTTTAATGAGAAATGGAATATTTTAGTAACAAAGTAGCTACATTTCTTAAGATCATCAGAGAATAAACTACTCAAAGAGGAGAGCTCATTCATATGTTTCATAGCCCTTTCATTTTCAATACCACAAAAAGGTTCTTTCTCAACAATAGATATATAAGACAAATCAAGAGAGAAATCATAATCCTTATCCCTAATATTAATAGGAGAAGTGGCAAACTTAGCATCAGGAGATAGTTTATATTTAACAACACGACTTTCAATAAGACTTATTACAACATCTCTATCCTTCATAGCATGTATTTCATCAATAAGATCATCATTCAGTTCAATATAGGAATCATCAAAATCATCACTAGGATTCTCTCTTAACTCAGGTGAAACAACAGGAGTAACATGATGTTTATTAGGAGTTTCAGTGTTTGCAATATTTTTAGCTTTAGCAATAGTAGCATCTAAGAAAGGACCGAGAGAACCACTCTCATCAAGCACAATAGAAGTATCATCAAAAGTGTCAGAAGTATTTTCAGATTCAACAGAAGTAGCATTTGTATGTGGTGGTGTAAGCAGCTTACTCATAACAGACGGTGAATCAAGAGCAACAGAGGTGTTCAGAGTTGTACTATTCTGGTAGTGGATGGTAATATAGGAACCTTTCCATCATGAGTCTTACCCATGATGAATGATTGGCAGTAGATAATAGTACTCTCCAGTGAGACCGCAATTAAAGTTATGCTCCCCGGCAACGGCGCCAGAAAATAGTCTTGATGACCCACAAGTATAGGGGATCGCAACAGTCTTCGAGGGAAGTAAAACCCAAATTTATTTATTCGACACGAGGGGAGCCAAAGAATATTTGTGAGCCTTAACAAGTGAGTTGTCAATTCACCTGCACCTGAAAGTGGACTTGTTCGCAGTGGTTTATCACTAGTAATAATTTTATAGTAGCAGCAGTAGTGAAATAATAGCAGCAGTGGTATGAAAACAGCAACAGTGGTGTTTGAAGTAAATAGCGGGATTAAATATTGTAGGCATAGGGATAGATGAATGGGCGTTGCATGGATAAGATAGTTCATATAATAATTGAGACTAGGCATTGCAGATATATAAGATAAAGCATCCAAGCACTAAGTAACCATAGGAATGTGTTCCGTAAATAGTCGTACGTGCTCGCAATGAGAACTTACACAACATCTTTTGTCCTACAAGCCCGTTTTCAGCGAGGCCTCAAGGGAACTACTGGTAATTAAGGTGTTCATTTTAATAGAACACCGGAGCAAAGCATTAACACTCCGTGAACACATGTGATCCTCACATCACAGCCATCCCCTCCGGCTGTCCCAATTTCTGTCACTTCGGGGCCTCGGGTTACGGAGAACAATTTGTGTAAACAACTTGCAGGTATGATCAAGAAATAATAATTATCATATTGATTCAATAACATGTTCAGATCTGAGATCATGACACTCGGGCCAAAAGTGGTAAGCATTAAGCATAACAAGTTGCAACAATGTCAATAGCACTAATAGAGGATACTAGGCACTATTCCTACGGCATTATTACATGAACGATCTCATCCAATCCCTACCATCCCCTTCAGCCTACAGTGGGGGAATTACTTACACATGGACGGGGGAAACATGGATGGTCGATGGAGAGGCGTTGGTGATGACGATAGCGATGATCTCCTCCAATTCCCCGTCCCGGCAGGGTGGCAGAACAGAGTTTCTGAACCCCGAAAAATGATTCGCGATGGCGGCGGAGCTACGGGCTTATTTCTAGAAAACTATCAAACCCCCTCAGGGTTTGGGGTTGAAGGCGATATATAGTCGAAAGGAAAGCCCAAGGGGGTCTCTGGGTGGCCCACACCACCAGGTGGCGCGGCCTAGGGGGCGCCAGCGGGTGGTGTGGCCCTCTCTAGCTCTTCTCCTGGCCTCCTTCTGGCTCCGGGGGTCTTCCAGTGTTTTAAGACCAACATGGTCTTTTCTGGGAAATTTCCCGAAAGTTGATTTTTCTGCACAAAAAACGAGACACCAAGGTAATTCTGCTGAAAACAGCGTTAGTCCGTGTTAGTTGCATTCAAAACACAATAGTTTAGAGGAAAACAATAGGAAAAATGTTTGGAAAAGGAGATACGTTTTAGACGTATCAGTTGGCACCCGTGATCGCGTCTTGGGTAATGGCACTCCACGAGTCAATCAAGCACTCGTCCTCTTTCACCGTCCAAGCTATACCACGGCTTCCACCTTCCTCTTCTTTTTCTTCCCATCCTTGCCGACTTCTTCCAAATTGTTGCCAGCGCCATCACCATCTTGATCATCTTCCTCATCGGCGTTTTCGATGTCTTGCTCCTCGTCGACAAAGGCGCACTCGCCACCATGTTGCGTCTGGCTGCCGAAGTCGTAGCCGCCATAGGGTGCGTGGTCGGCGAAAAGAGCGCGGGGACCAGCGTCGAACACGTTGTGGGTGCCGTCCTCGAACGACAGTGTGCACCCGGGCTAGGCCAGCCCGGCCACCGCGCCGTCCCGACGCAATCCCGAGGACACCTCGTACGCCTCGTTTAAGTCGAGCCCCGTCCCGGCGCCGCTGGGTGCGACGCAGCTGAACATGGCGTTTGGGTCGAAGCTGCCATAGTTGACTCTGTAGCTGAGCGCGTAGCCAGCATAACCACCGGGCTCGTTGAAGTTGGGGGAGAGACCCGAGCTAGGACAGAGTCTCGACTGCGAACGCGGCATGATTGCGGCGTCCACTAGGAACAACGATGCTGAAGCCGACGAGCTCGATCCACCTCTCGGGCTGCCTCCTCCGACAGCGCATACCAGCAGCTCCAGGTTCGCCATCGCGTTACGGGCCTCCGACCTCTCGCGCTGCAGCCGGCGCTCCGTCGTGGAGGCGTCGCGCCGCTGTTGATTGGCCGCCCACTCGGCGCCGGTCATGCCTTCCGGCCGTTCCTCTGGGGGGCGGCCCTTGACGCCGAGCGTGCCAGCCTTCGCATTCTTCCATGGCGGTCTCGGCTGCCCTTTCAGAGGCATGGCGCCAACGGAGGGAGAGGAGCCGTGAAGGGGCGGGAAATATGGGCGGCGGCGGGGAGGGAAATGGCAGCCGCCTGGGACGGAAAGGGTTTTTGGTAGGCGCTTGTGTCGTTGGCAAGACGGGCCCGCAGCGCGGAATGACTCGTCCGGCACCCCCACGGGATCCCCTGGGAGGCAAGGTTGGGCTGGGTTTGCCGGACGGGAACAAGGGGGCGTCCGGATGGGAAGGCCCAATGGGGGGTGCGAGTGGGCACGCTCGGGGCCCGTACGGACGGGAAGGCGCTTGGGGCGGCCTTTGGGGGGCGCGACTGGAGATGCTCTAAGTAATCAAAATTATATCTCAAATTTGGACAAATACCTCCATTATTTTTTTTCCAGATTTGAGATAATTAATATGAGACGGAGGAATAGAATTAAAGCACACCGCCCTACGAGCATCATCACATCTTACTAGGTCATAGTGGACGCGCATATGCTTTTGTTTTGTGTTCAATCATCTATATGTCACTAGTCCAATTGAAGCTGCTTTGGGAGCAATTTTTTTCTTACTCCCTCTATTTACCTTTATAATGCACATTTCTTAGCATTTCAATAGTACGAAGCGTGACTTATAAAAGTGGACGGAGGGAGTAATAATAATGGAATGACCCATGCATCATACCCACCCTCCAGTGGTGCACATGGACAAAACTTATTCAACATCAAGACATATCGATCCCGAAATCAAACAACAAATGCCACTCGGTAACCAACAGAACACGTACCGATGTGAATACACATAACAGCCAACACGATGGCTTACTATTCTATTACGTAAACGATGCCTAATATAGAGAAAATTACAAAAAAACATCATAATCGTGGCTGGTTTTCAGAAAACCACCAAAATTGTGGTTCTGTGACAAAAGACCACTTGGCGAGTCTTGTCCAAGATGGCAAGATGAGGAATCGAGATCACCGAACATCCATGTATTCCATGATGTGGTGACGTTCATTCGTCCCACTTGGCACGATATGCACGCGTTTGCGGAGATTTTGGCCGACTTCGGCGAGGCTTCGGGGCTGCGTGTCAACCTATCGAAGAGTTCGGCACACCTCATCGGATTCTCCGAGGAGCAAAAGGAGATTGTGAGTCGTGATTGTAGTGCTAGGTGGTGGGTTTCCCATGCACCTATCTAGGCCTTCCAATGAGCACAAGGATGTTGACGGCGGCTCAGACAAACCGGTGGTGGAGTCCATGGGAAACAAGCTTTGCACATTGATAGCATCCCTCCTTAGGCGTGTGTGTGTGTGTGGGGGGGGTGCTTAGTGCTGGTCAAGACCACCCTTGTAGCTACTTTCATCTTCACGATGATGTTGTTGGACATTTCATCAAAGACCTTGGCAGCCATGGTTAAGGTATGTCGCAGCTTCCTCTGGGCTAGGAGGAAAGATGCGAGCGACTGTCATTGCCGGGTAGCCTGGTACAAGGTTTGCTCCCCAATCTCAGTGTGAGGGTATGGGATCCCAAACTTCAGGTATATGAACATCGCCCTCCGAAGCTGGGTGTTCATGTAATCACGTGGTAAGTATACATTGTGAGAATATAAATATTTGCATATCTTTTTTTTTTCATGCTCTTGATCCAGCCTGCCAAAGTGAAGTGTGTCAAGTTCTAAATATTTTGTATGTTAAAGTATTCTATTGCATATGTAATTGTTTGGGTGTCTTAATTAAATATATTTGTGAGTTTTTACTTCAGCATCATGTGCTACAAAATTACCGCAGCAATGCGTGGGGCATCATCTAGTATCCCTTAGAGGTTCTGTCTTAGGCATATGTGTGCCAATTTTCAGCAAGCTAGTTTCAGAGGTGAAGAACTCAAGAAATTCATGGATTCTGCTAGTTATTCTTACACCAAACATGGTTTTGATGTTGCTACGGAAGGCCTAAAAAATGAGTGCCAAGAAGTTTGAGAGTGGCTAAGTAGAATCCCTATTGAATGTTGGGCAAGACATGCTATGGATCACAACTTTAAGACAGATTTAGTGGTCAATAATCCGAGTGAGGTTTTCAACAAGATGATTCTTGTTGTTAGGGACAAACCTATCAAAACTATGGTTGAGGGCATCATAACCAAGTTGATGGTCAAATATGTAGACAAGAGAACATGTGCAAGAACATCTAAGTGGGAAATCACACCTACAAATGCAGCAAAATTGGAAGAAAATAAGAAATGGTCAAGGAATTGTAAATATGTGCATCCAAAGATGATATGTGGAAGGTGCCTAGTCGTGTGGACAACACATATGTTGTGAACTTGTCTTCCAGAAGTTGTGGGTGTAAGAGGTGGGACATCAGTGTCATCCATTTCCACCTTGCCATTTCTTCTATTTATAAATCCAGTCAACATCCAGAAGATTTTGTCCATCCATTTTTCAAGAAGGCAACGATCATGATACATATAACCCAATGATTTATCCAGTCCCCGGTGAGGATAGTTGGACTAAAACTGACACATCTCACATTGAAGCACGCACCAACCTTCCACATTACAAAGGGAGTAGCTCAAACAAAAAGAAAGAAAGGTAAGTTTGAGGTGCCATAGCCCAAATCTTGTTCTAGAATGGGAACTATCACATGTGGAAACTACAACAGATTGGGAGATAGGTACACAAATTGTGACCAACCACTAAAGCCTTCTCTACAGATGAGACTAAATCAACAGCAGGTGTTATATTACACATATTTATTTACTTGCAATACCATACATGATTTACATTCTTTACATGTCTCTGTAGGAAAACAGAGCTAATGGAGAGTTTTCATCTCCAGCTGCAACACATGCTCCAGCTCCAGCTCATGCTCCTGCAAATGCCACTCCAACAACTACTACAACACCAAGAGTCAATAGAGCAGCTCCAGCTCCTGCAAATTCCACTCCAGTAGCTACTACAACAACAAGAACCAATCCATCAGCTCTTGTCCCTGCACGGGCCACTCGAGCAGCTACTGAAGCACAAATGGACAATCCATCAGCTTCTGTCGTTGCAAGGGCCACTACATCACCTACTTCTCTTGCCAGCGATAGTTCATCAGCTACTTCAGAAAATAGGCCATTCACAGCTCCAAGAACTGTTGAACATGTGGATGATGTTAGGCCTACAAGGTCAAGAAAGACAAGTTCCAGGATGAAGAGTTATTTGATAGCCAGCAATATTGGAAAACTGGCCATTGCATATATCAAGAAAGGAAAGCTCTGAGAACTTGTGTCCTCAAATTGTTGTGAGAACTTGGCTTGTACCGATGCACTGTTATTATTCTGAGAACTTGTGTGAGTTATATTTTGTGAAGCCGTGTCAACTTGTGTCATGAAAATGTTGTGTTGTCTGACTTTACAATTTCCTGTAACTTTTCATGGAAGTGGTTGCTTGATGCACCAAACAACCCAATAGTGGTGGTTTTCTGTCAAAAAACCTGAAGATAACACCGGGTAGTGCAAGAATTTTGTGTTAATTTTACAGATAGCGTTGGGGCCTTTCCAATTTTCCAAAGAGTTTGCTACAACAAATACCACAATATTGACGGAAAACTTGAAGATACCTCCCCAAATTTCCTAGAAGTGGTGGCTTTGTGCAACAAATATCACAATTATGGTTATTTTTTGACAAAAAAACTGAAGATTAGTAATAACACAACAACATTACACACCTTTTTGTAGTCAAATTGGACTAGTACAACACAATATTACAGCCACATTACTGGTCCAACACAGATACACAAATAAAGGCACTCGACCACTTAAGTTCAACAGAACTATGGCACATAAGTTCAATAGAAATACACAAATTAAGACACTAAGGCTCATCATTTCAACATAAATACTATAGGCACTAAGGCACATTAGTTCAACAGATGCAAGTACTCATTCATCGCATATTTCAGATATCTTCTTGAGGTTTTCCTTTTTAACTTCAAGAGCCTTGAGCAGATCAACAATATAATACTCTAGTTTTCTCTTCTCCTCTCTCTACCTTATGCCTCTAGGATTTTCATACTCCAGGTCTATTGACACTTTCTCAAGAGTGAGAGAATTGGCTAATTCTTTCGGCATCACAGTGTTCACTTTTTCGAACTCCCTCTTCTCCCGTATCAACTTGTAGTTTCCTTTAGCACTTTGCAGTCCCTCTTAATTATGTTGTCTTTATCCTCTGCATATAGCTGCCAACCCCTGACCATAGCGGTTGTTTAGAGTAACTGCCCAATCCCTATTAACATATATCACTTTGTCACATATACATCTTTCCTATGTATTTCCAAACATATTTTATTAGAAAATTACAAAATTCAGTAGCTACATGGAGTTATTAAGTTGTAGTTGAAGTTGCTAAATACAATTATGGTTGCTAAATTTGACTAGCAGATAACAATTGAACTAGCTTAAAGAAAATAACTAAGTAAGCCAAGAAAAACCTACAAGACAACCACATCCAATAAATCTTTTACTAGTGTCCTTGCTGTCAAATGCAACAAATATGTGGATCGGAAGTCCATGGTCGCACCGCGCCTCGCCAGGGTAAATGTCGGAGAAATCAGGGCCATAGAAACTTTTAGGAACCTAAAATCTAGCATCCAAACAACAAATTAGGATCCAATCGACCAAAAAGAAGCCTCAAATCAAAAAATCCAAAATTCTAAAATCCCTAACCCCAACCCTAACAAGAGTAAAAAGCACTCACGTCGTGCTTAAACTCAAACTCTGATATAATGCTCCGGCTGCTAGTCTCCCCGTCGTTCCAAGACTGCATAGCAACGGCGATGTTGGTGCAACGTAAATGGTTCATTGCATAGAAAACAAAAAATTTCCTACGCGCGATAAACCCGAAGGGCCAAGATCTAATCTAGGAGATGAAAGTTAACGGGCATAGAGAGAGTCTTGAGGAGAACATACCCTCGAAGACACAAAGCTTACGAGATCAAATCTCTTTGGTGATGTAGTCGTACTCACATCGATCTCAAGATCGCGAAGATGAGTGATGCAATTCGGCAGCGCTTCCGCACCCGGTCATACGTACAACTCGATGACGACCTTCGTTCTCTCGATCTAGCGGGGCAGCGGAAGTAGACGATCCCTCGGAAACCAGCATCACGATGGTGTGGTGTGGTGGAGAAAACTTCGTTCAGGGCTTCGCCAAGCGCATGAACATTAGGTGGATCAGCGGGAGGATGGAGATGGAGATGACACCAAGTGTGTGAGGGAGAGGGATCTCATGCCCTCTATTTATAGGAGGGGAGGCAGCCACGGAATTTTGGTGCCTCCACCTCTCCCCTCATTATGTGGGTGGAGTCTCCACTCAACCCACTCATTCTCTCATCAATCCCCACTCAAAATTCCAAGGGGTTTCTTTAATAAATAAATAAATAAAATTTATTTCTTTATTTTAATATTTGTTAATTCTATTAACAAACATTAACACTTAAACCCTTGAACTATTTGTTAATCAAACATTAACATATACCACATTGAACTATTTAATTATTCCCCGAAACAATTCCGGTGACTATTTCAATATTCCCCGAAAATATTCCGGTGTTGTCCAAACTTTTCTCCGATATTCCGTATCCACTCAATCGCGTCATCAGACCTTAAGTGTGTGACGCTACGGTTCGTGAATAATGTAGACATGATCGAGACACCTCTTCGATCAATAGTCAACATCGGGACTTGGAGATCCGTAATGACTCCTACACATTCAACGATAAATCTAGTGATCGTGTGAACCATAAACGTCGTAAACTATTCCCTTTTTCTCGCGATATTTTACTTGTCCGAGATTCGATCATTGGTATCAACCATACCTTGTTCAATCTCGTTACCTTACAAGTACTCTTTTCTCGTTTCCGTGATATGACATCCTTGTGATCATATCACGTGCTTGCAAGCGGTGTCGATGTGATATCACCGAGAGGGCTCATAGTATATCTCTCCGTCATTTTGGATGTAAAAATACCACTCTTGATCCATGATCCTCAACTAATACTTTCTGAATACCTAACGGCCCCTTTATAGTTACCCTGTTACAGTGTGACGTTTGATGACATCAAAGCACCCTTCCGGTACCAGTGATTGGCATGATCTCATGGTCTAAGGAATAAGTTACTTCGTATGCAAGATATAACAATATAAACTAAATGACTTGATCGTATTGTTATCTTGATATTGGGTCTATGTTCATCACATCATTCTACCAATGACATGACCCCGTTATTAACAACATCCAATGTTCGTAATAAGGAAATCTTGATCATCTATTAATCAACGAGCTAGTTAAAAGAGAGGCTTTACTAGGAACCATTGTTTGTTTATTAAACACACATGTATCAACGTTTCCGGTTAATACAATTCTAGCATGAGAAATAAACATTTATCATAAATAAGGAATAAGATAATAACCACTTTATTATTGCCTCTCGGGCATATTCCCTTCAGTCTCCCACTTGCACTAGAGTCTATAATCTAGTTTGTAAGCACTTAACACATATGGTGTTCCACTGTTATTACCATGCTTCGCATGTGGTAAACATCAACAAAAAGATCTGAACTGTTCAGGACCTATTCTATTTGCATGTTCTTTGCGTCTACACGCATCACGCATTCTATAATGAGATGGCTTTGTATATATTTGGTCAACCGGTGAACCTTAATTCCTCAGCTTAAACCAATGTTACTAACATTGTGAAAATGTAGCTTCATAGCGTCCGCATTCTTGGAAATTCACCAAGTTCAATAAAGAACTCCTTGACCCAAAATACTCTTATTATTTGTTGTCAACACAACGATATACTTAGTCTTTGTTGTAGTATCCGTCACAATACTTTAATTTTGAAACTCTTTCAAATCCAGCATGGAACTTTCTTCCATCCTATTGTGCTTCCTTTCATCAAATGTTTTAATTAAGATAAAATTACTTGAATAAATGACAAGACTATTACTGTAACATATTACAACTAATTTCTGTCATTACTACATAGGAAAACATATCTTTAGCATTTATAAAATGACACAAGGATCTCTCCCACTGTTGTTTAATCATCATATGAATTATCCTGCTATAACATTTTACAGAACGAGACTCATATGGGTGTGTACATAGCATGAAACATGTGACCTAGAAATCTAAATTTCATTATGCTCATCATGTGTAAAAACACTTGAATCTTGCTCAATTCTTTTCCATGTGGCAAGAACTCCTTCTTGTCATTTCTATATTGACTTACTTCAATATTTCATCTATGTAATTTGGCTTCAATCATATCAGGTGCTTCAATCCATCTCTTATAGATATCGATGCCCAATATCTTCTAAGCCTTTCATCAATATGAAAATCTTAACCATGTTAATTTAAAATACATATTTTCCAATCAACCATATGTCATCTACATAAATCATTGGAAATATGTCTTAGCACTCCCACTTAATTTCTTGTAACTCTACAAGCATCTTTATCGTTCATGATGGAATCAACCATTGAAGTGTGCATACCTTTCTAGCAACCTTTTGAATATTACAAAACTCTCAGACTGTGTCAAGTACACATCCTTGATCAAACTTCCTTGAGAGGAAAGTTGATTTTTGTTATTCAACTGCCATATCATAATATGTAACTTTTGCTAGAACTATCCGCAAAGACTAAAGCAATACTACTGAAAATCAAAATCTTGAAGTAGTCAACTCTTTGAACTTCGTCGAAAAACATCTTTTCGACAAGCACAACTGTTAAAGGATGTAAAAATCCATGTCTTTGTTGCTATATAGACCCATTGTCTATTGCTAGGCACCATGCCTATCAAAATGACTACCAAGTCACATACTTTATATTCATATAGTGATACTATCGCGGATATAATGACACATAGCCAATTTTACAAAGTCAGGGGCCATCATTTGCTTCCTTTATAAGGTCCAGGTCCTTTTGTTGTCAAAACAACACTTTACTCTTAAACCATAAGTTGGTCTAAGTACAAAGTTTTAGGACTTTTGTGGTTCAGTTCGCAAACTCATTCGAAGTATCTACAACACATGTAGTGTCTTCTACTTGGTCAAAATAGCAAACCCCGGAACAAGTTCCAGTGCTGCGCTACTCTTGACATGGTAACTAAGATTCTCTAATCTCGTCGAGTTTGTAATGTCCTCCCACTCACTTATTTTGCAAGAACTACTTTCTCGTAAAATCAACCTTCTCTGACAAACAACATTTGTCGTTGGTTCGGTGATAGGAGAAATACCCAATGGATTCGTTGGGATAACCTTATAAACATATATGCATCCTATTTTGGTTGTAAACATTTTACACATGCTAAGCATACCAAAACTTAAGAAAAAGACAATTCGGGTCACTACCCAAACCATATCTTATATGTTGTCAATTTCAACGTATCATGATGGTGCTCTTTTCAGTGTAAAAGCGGTTGTCCTTAATGTATAAAATACAAAATTATAATGGAAATTTTATTGATCTTACCATGTCCAACAAGGTTTGATTTTGTTTCTTGAATACTCCAAACAAATGTGGGGTATTTGAGAAGTATAAGTTGTAGAACAATTCTGCAACTTCTCAGATGTTTTGCTAAACTTGTAACTCAAATTTTATCCTTTACGATCCAATCATAAATACTTGATTATCTTGTTACAATGATTTTTACTTCATACTAACAATAATTTGAACCAATTCAAAAATGTGAAACTCCGTTCTCTTTAAATAGATATACTCATATATCTACTTAAATCATCGACGGAATTTCATGAAGGAAAAATTAATCCACCACACATGACTATACATAATGGACTATATACATCAACATGTACAATCTCCATTAAATCAGTCGTCCATTCTACTTTGGCCTATGAACGGAATTCTAGTCATCTTTTGGAAGAGTTCTCACAAGCGTCAATTTATTCAAAACAAAATGACTCTGGAAGTTCATCAATATGGAGTTCCTTCATGTTTTCCTTTCCGATATGAATTAAAATGGCGGTGTCACAATTTTAGTGAAATTCGTTTACGTCTTGCAACGTTTAGCATTTAGTCTTATAGATGTTTACTTTACCAACATGATTCATATTAACTCATCCATCAATTATGGAATACGGTCATAGTTTGAACCATCTCATTTGTTCTCACAAAATACCGGAACAAAATAACAACTTATTAAGTTCTTAAAATAAATCTTGAATGTTTGGTTTGATACGACGATGAACACAATAACACTTTATTTTTGTTCTTGTCATGATCAATTTCACATCTAGTACTAGTTCCTTTTAGGCCCTTGTATTT
Organism: Alopecurus myosuroides; assembly: GCA_028641055.1. Lineage (NCBI taxonomy): Eukaryota > Viridiplantae > Streptophyta > Magnoliopsida > Poales > Poaceae > Alopecurus > Alopecurus myosuroides. Next base: position 251,548,020 of record CM054062.1, read on the forward strand.
CTTGCATTGCGTTGCTTTGTATGACAACTCATACCAACCAATGTGGTATCAAAATACCCAAAAAATACTTTGTTAACTATTAGTACATCTATAACCTGTATATCAAGCATATACTCCCGAGCTGGACTGTTCCGGTTATCTTCTTTTTCTTCCATATACCTTTTTGTAATTCTATTTTTAATATTTCCTTTTGTTTACAAGAAGAATCATTTAACATCAAACAACGCTAGTTGTACTAGCTCATTTTCTTGGTGTGTTAGTCATATACTGTCACCCATTGAGTCATAATCTGAGTTTGATTGTTCTACTAATATCACCATATTAATAGTATTCTTCCGGATTCCACTCTTAGCAATATTCGAGGCAAGGTAAACGACTTTACCCATACTTTTAATCCATCCCATCATAACAATTTTATGATTAAGCTACTATAGCTCGAAGGAAGGAATTTATAGGATAATTTTTAGCGCCCAACTTCTTGGAATATGCATACGCCTAGCGTCTTCAATCATTGCATATATTCAAATAATATAAGCATGCATTGTCACGCTAAATTATACTCAGTCATGTTGCCACAAATACTAGATATCAATATATCTTTCACTTGATTGTGTCTGAAAACAACTCTTTTCAGTTCCTAAATCACCTTGATCAACAAAACATTCTTTTGAAGATAAAGTAATACGGAAGCAACCATGACTCTGGATTCTAAGTAGGAATTATTTGCTCTGTAGATTAATCAATCATTAATCATATAGAGCTAGGTAGGAAATACCGAAAATCTACAATAGGACTCAATTTAAATTTCGCTAATACGGTACCAATCTTAACTGGTATTTACCAGATCATAAAGTTATATCTCAATTAACAATCTAAGTGTAAGGTAGTTATGTGGATACCAATGAATACTACAATTTGTGCAAATTCACTTTGATTGGTTGTTCATGATAAATAAGTTCAAGTTAATTCAAAATTATCCCATGAACTCCCACTCAATAACAACATCCCTCTTAGTCGTCTTTAGTAATTACACGAACCAAATTCACTACACCAAAACCGATCATCGCGTGAGATGATGTAGCTGCAAAGGCGAACATAGACATGTTCATCATATCATCCATATGACTCATGCTTTACCTTTCGGTTACGTGTTCCGGGGCCATGTCTATACATACTAGGCTCGCCAAGTAGAACCGTAGTATTGCGTGTGTTTCAAGGCCATGTATGTACATGCTAGGCTTGAAAACACCCGTTGTATGCGAATGTTGAGTCTATCACACCCGATCATCACGTGGTGTCTCGAAACAACGAACTTTCTTAACGGTGCATACTTAAGGAAGAACGCATTATTATCTTGATATTAAGTGAGAGGGATCATCTTATAATGCTACCGTCGCTATCTAGGCAAAATAAGATGCATAAAAGGATTAACATCACATGTAAGGATAATGTGATATGATATGGTCCTTCTTGCACTTGATCTCAATCATGTGCATCATGGTATGATCTCCATCATTCCACCTGCGTGGTACCAAGTTCCATGGCACCCCCATCTTGATTGTCCATCAACAATAAGACAACCATATGGATACCTTCCGGTATATCAATAATTTACAAAAGATATCATATCATAATCAAATTTGTAACATTGACAATATCACATCACATGCCCAACAAAAACTAGTTAGACGCCTCTAATTTACTTTTGCATATTTTACGTGGCTTAGGACTTTCGAGGATAGAACCGTTCATACCTACGAACATCAACCACAATGTTGATAAACACATTTTTAACAACCCTTCGTAGATTAGATCTTAACTATAGTAGGAGAAACGGACACCCCTCACCCACAAGTGAGATAATTCTCGCTTACATAGTACACGTAAACTTAGTCTAGGGCAGCTTCATCCTACTATGCCACTAAGATTATAAAATACTCAAGGAGGAAACAACATGATCATCAACGCCCACATACTCATATGTGTTCTACCCGTACAAATCATCACGCATAGATCCGGCTCTGATACCACTGAAGGGTTCGTTGCATAGAAAACAAAAAATTTCCTACGCGCGATAAACCCAAAGTTCCAAGATCTAATCTAGGAGATAAAAGTTAACGGGCAAAGAGAGAGTCTTAAGGAGAACATACCCTCTAAGACACAAAGCGTTACGAGATCAAATCTCGTTGGTGATGTAGTCGTACTCACATCGATCTCAAGATCGCGAAGATGAGCGCTGCAATCCGGCAGCGTTTCCGCACTCGGTCACACGTACAACTCGATGACGATCTCCGTTCCCTCGATCCAGCGGGGCAGAGGAAGTAGAGGATCCCTTGGAAACCAGCATCACGACGGCGTGGTGTGGTGGAAAAAACTTCGTTCAGGGCTTCGCCAAGCGCATGAACATGAGGTGGATCAGCGGGAGGATGGAGATGGAGATGACACCAAGTGTGTGAGGGAGAGGGAAATCATGCCCTCTATTTATAGGAGGGGAGGAAGCCATGAAATTTTGGTGCCTCCACCTCTTCCCTCATCATGTGGGTGGAGTCTCCACTCAACCCACTCATTCTCTCATCAATTCCCACTCAAAATTCCAAGAGTTTTCGTTAATAAATAAATAAAACAATTTTATTTCTTTATTTTAATATTTGTTAATTCTATTAACAAACATTAACACTTACCCCCTTGAACTATTTGTTAATCAAACATTAACATATACCACCTTGAACTATTTCAATATTCCCCGAAACAATTCCGGTGACTATTTCAATATTCCTCGAAACAATTCCGGTGTTGTCCAAACTATTCTCCGATATCCCGTATCCACTCAATCGCGTCATCAAACCTTAAGTGTGTCACCCTATGGTTCGTGAATAATGTAGACATGATCGAGACACCTCTCCGATCAATAGTCAACATCGGGACCTGGAGATCCGTAATGACTCCTACACATTCAACGATGAATCTAGTGATCATGTGAACCATAAACGTTGTAAACTATTCCCTTTGTCTCGCGATATTTTATTTGTCTGAGATTCGATCATTGGTATCAACCATACCTTGTTTAATCTCGTTACCTGACAAGTACTCTTTTCTCGTTTCCGTGATATGACATCCTTGTGATCATATCACGTGCTTGCAAGTGGTGTCGATGTGATATCACCGAGAGGGCCCAGAATATATCTCTCCGTCATTTTGGATGGACAAATCCCACTCTTGATCCATGATCCTCAACTAATACTTTCTGAATACCTAACGGCACCTTTATAGTCACCCTGTTACGGTGTGACGTTTGCTGACATCAAAGCACCCTTCCGGTACCAGTGATTGGCATGATCTCATGGTGTAAGGAATAAGTTACTCTGTATGCAAGATATAACAATATAAACTAAATGACTTGATCATATTGTTATCTTGATATTTGGTCTATGTTCATCACATCATTCTACCAATGACATGACCCCGTTATTAACAACATTCAATGGTCATGATCAGGAAACCTTGATCATCTATTAATTAACGAGCTAGTTAAAAGAGAGGCTTTACTAAAAACCATAGTTTGTTTATTAAACACACATGTATCAACGCTTCCGGTTAATACAATTCTAGCATGAGAAATAAACACTTATCATAAACAAGGAATAAGACAATAACCACTTTATTATTGTCTCTCGAGAATATTCCCTTCACAACGGCCGGAGGCAAGAGAGATAGAGTGGAGCACGCCCGAGAGAGAGAGAGTAGAGTGAGTGACGACGAGGACCGCCGCTGTGTTCTGTTGACCCGTGTAAAAAATGCCATGTTAACAGTTGTTAACGCTCGCCTGGTCAGAACCGAAGAAAACTTTCCATGTGGTCCTGAAGTGGGCCCCATCTGACTTAATCATTGTTAGGTCAGGAGCGAGGCACAGTTAGTGTTTTTTAAAAACCATTACGCAAAACTGGTGGTCTTTTGTCACGAACCACAATTGTGGTGGTTTCCTGAAAGCCGAGCCACAATTGTGGTGTTTTTTTTTTGTAATTTTCTCTAGAATATATTAAGGAAAATTACATGATATTCCATTTTAGAGGCGAAAAGTGGAGAAATTATCTACTACAATATTATAATTATTAAAATAGGTGTGTAGAAATTAAGGCATGTCAATGTCTTTAGTAAGTATAGGTTGTTGAGAGATCCACCAACGACGGATAGATAAGGTGTTTTCATCATGTAGAACTTGCACCTTTGCTTTAGATACAATTATTGGAGATGATCATGGGAGTATGTGGTCCAAGAATCTAAGGACTCGTGGAGAGTTTTGACCATTTAACCAACCACCCTAGCCCGGACCGAATTCTCGCTTGTAGGTAAGGTCTTCAAAATCACGATCTTGGCATGCGATATACGAATTTACAATTCTAATTGAGTGGTTATATGATTCTAGTCAGTAGAATCTAATATATTATGATTCTACTAATATTTATGATTCTAAGATTTGTGATCCTACCATAAGGGTTAGGATCCGATTCAGAATCACGACCCCGACAACCTTGAAACCATAGTCATCATCCAGACCGGAAAACCGATTTTTGACCACTAAATGGGAGGTAGCATTGCACCAAGCGGTGAGTTGTTCCATAGGGAAGCCACAATATACCATCATAACTAATTGAATAGATCGAGGCACCATGTTCAACCACGACTTGGCTAACCAAAAATCTTGTTCCCCAGGCCGGGCTGTTCGGGCGGTGCACCGGCCCCATCTCTCCCTAAGCCTTCCCCAGGTCAGGCCGTTCGGGCGGTGCCCCGACCCCAGCTCGTCACCACGCTGGCCTGGACGGGCTGTCCGGGCGCTGCCCCGACCCGCCTCGAGTCCACGCCGGCCCTAGGTCGGGCCATCTCTAGGCCGGGGTGGGAAGGGCGCGCCGGCCCCGCTGTGGCTCAAGTCCGGGGTGGGATTGTGGCGCTGCCCCGACCGCTCTAGCCAGCCTGGCCGGCCCCACAGGACGGGGTGCTCTGCTGTGAAGGGTGGGGTTCCCCCAACGAATGTTTTCCCTCTCCGGTATAAAAGGAAATCATCCTCTACCTTTAGAAAGTGTCAATCACACTCACTCTATCCACCATTGATTGACCACAACTCAAGCTCAAGCATCTCCCCAAATCCCCAACCAAAGCTCGTGATGCTTTGGGATTTGGAGGAGACATCCCCGATCTACAACTCCACCAAGCCGATTAGAAATCAACCCAGTCATCCCTTAGGGATCTTGTTGTTCTTAGTTCATCGGAGCCTAGAATCTTGTTGCTCCTACCTCATCGGAGCTCGGAGCCTTGTTGATATCCCCGGAGCCCTTGTGCTCGTGGATCTTGTTTCTCGGGGTCTTGGTGGCTCTCGAGATTTGGTGAGGACCCTCCAAGCTTGTGGAGTGTGCCTCATCCTTGTAAAGGTTCTAGTTGTCAACCTCAACGACAACATAGTGATTCGAGCCTCTCCACATCGGTGGAAGGACTCGAAGGAGATACGGTGTGCCATTTGAGGGCTACTCGGTTATCCCTCAACTTACCTTTACTTGTTACTACTAGCTTAGTCATATATTCACCTTGTGCTAGTTTTACTTGCTCAACATATAGGATTGTTCACCTAGTTTCATAATCTAGACAATCTATATTTGAGCACTATCTTGTTAACTCAAAAAAGAAGCTAAAATTTGTAGTTAACCTATTCACCCCCCTCTAGTTAACCTCTCGATCATTCAATTGGTATCACAGCCTCGTCTCTTTATATAGGGCTTTACCGCCTAAACAGGAGGAAAGGATGGCTAATGATACCGTCACCATGGAGGGGATTCAAAAGTTAATCCAAACTATGATTGATAGCTCCGAGAAAAATATGGAGGGACTAATAAAAGACTTGACATCTACATTTAATCAATCTAGAGAGGATGTTTCCTTAGATGAAAATGGAACCCCCATTCCATCTAAGGAATGAACCGCAACATCAGCACATCCAAATGGTAGTGGTGGAAACCCCTTTGGTTGTGCTTATAACAATGCTCCTAATGTTCAACATCCACATGTTAATCATCTTTGTCCACCTCCTATGGTGGATAGGCATTGTTTTACTATCTGGAAAACTTCCATGAAGTCTTACACGTGCATCCCTTGAATGCAAATATGAAGAATTGTTGAAAAATGGTATGAGCCAAAGGATCCCTTGAACTTAAGCTCAAGTGACATCATAGATGAGCAACTCAATGCTCATGATTTGCACATGTTGGAGAAGGCAATGGAAAAGGAAGGAGTTGAGCACTGTGGTGACCAAGCACACCACTGCATGTGTAGTGCGCAAGTCGATGACATAATACTCACAGAAGGACTTATCCGTGAATATTACATCCCTCAGAGTAGTACAACAGAAACACGGCGGGACCAGGTAAAACCATAGGATACAAACTTCAATACAAAATCTTGAGAGTCTCCTTGATGAATCAAGAAGATGTCCTGCAAATGAAACATCATAAGAAGCAATTCGAAGCTCCAAGCCGGAGAAGAACTCTAGCTCAGAACTAATCCACTACGGCTGATGTCAGCCCTAAAATATGGCTTGTAATTGCTAAGTCCAAGAATGGACTCTACCTACACCTTGATAGCTTCTCCTCCATCAGCGTTGTTGGTGATGATGCTTTACTCGCTAAGTAGTATAAGACTCCACCTAGCTCCATAAGGTAAAGATGGCTTCACGATGACGACTTCCATAGGCTTCAACTCTAAGCAAGGGGTCAAACGGGATAGAATGAGTAACGAGCGTTACTCAGCAAGTTCATGATATATAGTGGGTGGTTGATGCACTAACTACAGCTTTAGACTCGAAAGAGTCATGAGCTAATGCAAGGTTTTGTAAAACTTTCTTCAAGAGGTTGCTTTTAATTCTGAAAACTATGCCCGCCAGATCTTCACAGGATTAGAACTTTCATGGAGTTGCCTTTCCTGCGGCGTTCGCAGCTCCTTCCCGGAACAAGGGGTAACATGTCACATCCTTTTACACTCTGCAGAGGTGCGTTACTTTACCCATGGACGACCAAGACCATGTTGCACAACCAGGCTCGAGGTCCTGTCCACTCCCACTCAGGTGTGGGGCCCGGTAGTTGGTCCAAGCCAAACCGTGCTTCTCCGCACAACGCATGCCCACCCATTTCTGCCAGCAGGTTGAACGCCTGATTCCACCCCTCACGATGGAGATCTACGCGCCCCTGGCAGACACTCATAGACCCCAGAGCCCGTGGGACGTAAGGGCTCCCACCCATGTGCATGTAGTCTCGCAAGACCTACAGCGTACGTCTCTGTTAGTCCGTTGACATGCGAACGAGAGAAGTATCACGGCTGACTTACTCCCCCCACAAAAGATCCATGGTCAACGCGAATTTACGGCGCAAGAATCCTGACGGCAGTTGTTGTTAATTCCTAGGTAATACGTGCCCATGCAGATGGAACCTTCCTTTGACCTATTCATCTTACCATGGTTCCATCCGCCCACCAAACAGAACACTACCAGTCGAGTAGTCATTCAATTAGTCATATTATTATAAAAATAGGATCATGCATTCTTTTTGGAATAGGTGGTAGTACGATAGGTTTTTTTCAAATAGTTTGTTATGAAGTACTGCAAAGGATATGAGCAAGTGATGAACTTGCCTGAGATTGAAATAACCATAATAATAATCCAGGTCTTCGGGGTTCAAGGGTCTCGTAGAAAATCCAATCATCTGAAAGATAGCAAAGTAGTCCCGGTAAGGACTACAGAAAACACTGGCAAGATGATACATGCATAGTAATGAGATGCATCACGAATTACCCTGGAAAACACCCCAGCTTACAAGTGTAAGCCACGTTTGATACGATATCTTAATCACACGGCTTTTAGGTGAAATGTTTCATTACTTGTGGTGGTTGTGGTTATTACTTCTTTTAGGCTTACATGTGTTTCACTTATACTTGGCAAACAATTGTTATCATGTTTAGGTAGAAGTGTTATACATGGTTAGGCAACAAGACAATAGCACATGGTAAACAATTATTGAAAAGGTAACAAACATGTTTGATTTTATATTTCAAAAGTGTAGAGCTAATGACAATGAGTTTAGTTGAAAATGATGAACTAGTAGATCTAACTCTATCATCACAATACTTGCTAATGACTTGTGATGATAGGTTTTAGTAGGTGTGAAAACGTGAGAATTTTATTAGTAAAGAAAATAATATTGTTGCAGTTATTTCTGTTATAATAGAATATTATAGAATTCCATTATACCAACAGAAACAAGTTTATAAGTTAAAGAAAATGTTTTATGTTTGACATATTTGAATTGGAAATTCTTTTCTCTTTAATTTGATATAACGTTTTATTTTTCTGAAAATATTTGAATAAATTATTAATTTCTCAATTTTAAATGAATTAAATGACTAAGCAAACTATTGCACAAATGAAACTTGATCAATTGACTTTGGAAACATCATAGATGAGTTGTATTTGTGATTTGGATCATTTTGGTATATAACTTGTATTTTTCTGATTTTATGAATTATTTATTATTTTCTCAATTATAAATGATTTAATTTAACTAAAGAAAATATTAAATTTTAAATTTTATCAAACATTTTTGAAAAGTTCATAAATATTTAGATTATATTTTTCTAAGTATTTATCAATTTTATTTGTATTTTTCTGATAAGTAAATTTAAAGTTATTGATTTTATGAGTTAATGATTATTTTCTGCCAATATTTAAATTGACAGGTGGGTCCCACCTGTCATAATCAGTTTTAACTTAGAAAAATAAAACTAAAAAGAAAAGAAAACATTTATGACATCATGCTGACATCAGCCTGATGTCAGCAATGGTCACAGTGGCTTAATTCCGCGAGCAATCGGGCGATTCACCGCGCGATTCCTCAATTGCTAGGTACCAGCGGGTAGAGGAGACCTCGGGGAGTCCACTGGTGGTAGCGCCGCCGCCTTATGGTCGCCGGAGCTACGCCGGCGAGCACGAACAGCAGCGAGCGGCGGCGGTCATGGGTGATATATGGAAATCGGAAGCGAGGGGAAGTTTGAGAGGGTGCCCGAGCACCAGTAGCTCACCATGAGCGCGATGGAGATGTCGGGGAGGCGATAAGAGCTTGGGAACGCCGGCAATGTCGCGGCGGTGGCCTCCGACCGGAGCAAAAGGAACGATGAAATCCTCGGCCCTCCGGCCATCCCTGACCACGTGCTTGCTCGAGGAGGTTGAGGAGGATCTCGCGCAACCCCTGGTGGTCTCGATTGCTTCCGGAGTTGCCGGAATTGACGGTGCATGGTGATGGCCGGAATACCTAGGGTTTCGGTTTTCGTGGTACGGAGCAAAAGAGAGAGAGTAAGATGGGTATGGGGAGGTAGAGCTAGATGAGGACGTATCTCTAGTCTTATCACCGAGAGCAAGGAGGCATACAGGAGGTGGCACGGCGACGATTCCTGCGTCGACACGCACTGGTCCTTCTGTCACGAGGTTGAAGATGAAACACCTTCACATAACCACCTACAAGTTTTCGGAATTTGCAGAAAGGTCCCTCAGGGCTTAAACTGAGAAGAAAACCCTTGTTTTCAGGGCCTATCTGTGAACATAAAAATTATTAAAAAATATATTTGGATAGCTCATCAAATTTGCAACCTCACCATGTTTTGTTTTGGTGAAATTGAATAATATTTGTATTTTTATTTAAGGTGCGGGATTAAGTGATTTTGTGGTTTTCTTCTCTTTTAATTTATTTAGTAGCTTTAAAATTATGCCAAAGCATACTTAATAAGAGTACACACACCAAACTTGTGGATACCAAGGTGGTGTAACATAATTGGATAATTTTAAGTATAATCCTTTATAGAAAATAACTTGGTAACACTACTGAGTAGTGTTATTATCTATTATGGGAAATTCACCAATTATGAAATATCACTCCAAGTCATATCAAATGATTTACAATTGGTGAAAGGACTTGTTTTCTTTTTACAAGGTTTGTTATTTTCATAGTTGTAACTCTTAGCCATTTTTGGTTGACATTATACTTAGGTGTGTGTTCTCTATGTTTGCTGTTTTCAACACTGGATCAAGTGGAAAACATGTATGGTTTTTGGGATCTTATTTTCTTGTTTTCTACATAGGTTCCAATATGGATTTCATCCTATATTTTATTTAGAACATGTAATCATTTTCATGTGGGTGTATGGTTTAATTCATGTGATTAACCATTTGTTTTATGGATGAGAAGGATATGAAAAACAAGATATTGAGCTTGTTACCATTAAACTCCACATATCAAGACATGAGGATGAAAGGGTTGGTTATTATTTCATACTTGATAATTGTTTCTATTAAAGATATTATTATGAGTTCCTCATCTGTGATGAGCTTGATATAGGTTATTGGTTCTCCAATAAAACCTAGTGATTCACTGGATAAATTCTTATGATCCCTTACTGAGGCAGTGTTGCTCCTTGTGGTCTTCTGTTGCTTGATGTTCTTCTCTCTAGTTGCCACTAGTCTTCTGGTACTGCCTTTGTCACTTGCAAGGAATATCATCTCTGGGATTCCAACTTCAATTCTCTCACCCTTGTGGTGAAAACAAACAGTTATTCCAAGCAAAGATTTTACTTAGATAATTTTATTGTGGTTTCTTGTTTCCTTAGAGTTATTCTTTCTATTAGTTGATGATAAAAGGAGTGTAGGTGTAGTTTATAACATCAGTTAGCCTTAAGCATATAAGAAGAATCTGTTGACAAGTTTGCAAGGCTTGTCCCCAAATTTACTTTTCATATACAAGAGACTGAGATGTACTAGGTTATTTAATTCTTCTGTTTGTTTGTGTATGACTCTCAAGTGTTTGAGTATACAAAAGTGATCTGTTAACAAGGTTGCAAGGCTTGTTATCAAACTACTTCTATATAGCACTAACATTGGAATACCATACTATTTCAAGAGGTTTAATAAGATTAGATCAAAGTAGTAAGAGTTCCCAAGTACTCTTATAGTAGCTTAGAGTAGCACTTCTAGCACACTCTAAATAATCTTCTTGAAGATCTTCCTGTGGTAGTTCCTCCTTTCTTGTGAGTTGCTTCTCTTGCAGAATAACTTGGAGAAGATTGGGAAACAAGATACATTGGTCTAGCAACATAACAAGATCTAGGTTAAGAGTTATTTCATGCTTTTATTATCCTTACATACATTTCTTGTTTTTCTTCCCATTGTATAAATACTTGTCTCATACATGATTGGTTGTATCTAGCTTCCAATCCAATTCCTCTAATAGAGGTTATATCTTTTTGTTATTCATTACTTGTATCCAGAGATGCTTTAGTTTATGAATGTTATTTTAAATAGAGATGTGGAATGCTTATGGAAGGCTGACTTAATATAGGGAGTTGATCAAATGGTTCATTGATGTGTTGAGATCTCATATGCTCACTTGTATAAGATGAATGAGACAATGAGCATGAGAATATTATTAAGGTTTAATGACTGATGTCATAGTTATTATTTGTTCTCCCAGGTGTCATGATCTACTTTATATTCATCCCTGTATTAACTTTGTCATTCATAATGAAGATATAGAGGTTTGGAAATATCATATGTAATGATCAGGGTTTATCAGTGGTTGAAGAAGATTTATTTCTTCTTGTAGATACTTCTGTTATGATTGAGGAGATATGTACATATTCGATAAATATGTTAATACAGTTATTATGTCATTTCCCACTTGTGGGGTTTAAGTTAATACTTGTTTGAATCACTTGTGTTCTATTGAAACTTTGTTATTTACTTGTGATGGTTCACTTAGTAGTTCCTAAATAATTTAGAAAGATGTTGTATGGATGGTTTATAACTTAAGAGTTATTGTTTGAGAAAACATAACACCTCTGTTGATGAGATGGTTCAATGAGGTATTACTTATTTGTGGAAGTATGATCATCAGATATTTGATTTGGATACTCACCCCTCTTTGAGTTCTAGATACCTAGTGGATTATCCCAAGTCACATATAGACTTGTGGTTAAGGTTGTTGAGGGTTGGTGTTGGTCACAATCAATCATGGTTTGTGTTATCAGGTGATCTAGTTTCTTAAGATACATGTTATAAAGATCACTCCAAATGTACTCTTGACTAGATGAACTAGACCTATTTTATCATGTCAAGTGAAACATTGGTCACTTTGATTCGTTTAAACTTTCGCGCCAAAATTTCCCGTATTTTTAGATGCATGCTTTACAAATGCACATATTAAATTTAGATCCTTATAACCTCCCAAACACTGGGATGTTACAAGCACATCCGGTCCTTCACAACTGCGAAGAAAGCCTATGATTTCCTTGTTGATATGTTTGACGGCAACGTCAACCTTCAACGATCCAAGAAGTCAATCATCCAAAGACAAGTTGAACCCTTTCACTTGAGTGATGGAGAGAACATTGAAGACATGTTTAGAAGACTCAAGGCTCTCGTAAATGACATGAGAGATTGTGGATTCAAGGATTGTACGGAGAATTGGGTCAAGGAGAAATTTCTACTCACCTTGATTCCATACAATTAAAACATGGTGATGAATGTGCAATCAAGGGCCGATTACTTGGATCTATCCCTCAATGATGTTTTGGGTATCTTCCTCACTCTACAAGTCATGAAGAAAACCTCCGATGATGTCATGGCCCGTGTAAACGGAATGAAGAGACCCTCTCTTGACTTGAAGGCCAAGGCCATTCCCCATGAAGAAAATGACTCAAGTGATGATGATGGATCTACTCATGGGGTCTCCGATAAAGAGATGAAGACATCACATGAAGAATGCTTGGCTCTTTCTCAACACAAGTTGTGGAAGAAGGGAGACTTTAGATCCAATTCCACCAAGAATAAAGGGAAGGAAGTCTCAAGAATGAAGAAGGCAAGAACTTGCTTCAGTTGTGGAGATTCCGAGCACTTTGTTGCCGAGTGCCCCTTCAAGAGTAGAATTGAAAATGGTGGAAGACTTATCAAGAAATCCACTTTCATCCCCAAGTCCAAGAACTTCATCAAGAGAGGCCCTCCTAGGGCATTGATTGCAAAAGAAGTTGAGTGCACATCCGGTGGTGAAGATAGTGATGGTGAAGGTGAATAAGTAGGTATGGCGGCCATGGCTAGGGGCGTCGTACCTCCTAACTTAAGCTCTCTCTTCTCCAACCCAAATGACAACAAGGGTCCTTCGAGTCACAAGTTCTTCATGGCCAAGGGTAAATCCCCAAAGGTGACCCCTACACTCAAACTTCCAAACTCTTCTACTCCTTCACTATTAAATTGTGTTGAGGAAGACCCCTTGATAAACTTTGTGGAGAAACTAGAAGGAGAAACTAAATCTATCTTTGTCTCTCTCATGGATAAATTAAGTGAGGCACATGGACTCATTGATGAACATGAGGAGAGAATAACTTTACTTGAAAATTTTGCTCGTGATGATGCTAGTAAAATTGAGGAGCTTGAGAAAGCTCTAGATGAATCACATTGCTTTAGAGAAAGCATAGAGAAAACCTTTGCAATTGACATAGGTAAAGTAACACTTGATCGTGAACATGATTTTGCTAAGGTAACGAAATTCATGGCCTTAAATAATGCGACTAACTAAGGTTACAATGAACTCATTAAGGATTTTGATAAGCTTAAAATTTATTATCTAACAGTTTCAAATGAGCTCAAGACCTTAAAACGGTTAAAAAATGTGGATGAAAACTCTTGTATTACTAACCCTTGGTGTGTAGAGGCAACTCTCATTGAGGAGAACAATAGGTTGAAGGAACAACTCAACAAAGGTCTGGCCACATGCATTCAAGGTCAAAAGAACCTTAATGATCTTTTGAGTAATCATAAGAGAGTTATTGGCAAGGAAGGCCTTGGTTTTGGTTCCACTTCCAAGGTGGCCTACAAGAAGAAGTCAACTCCCTCCACTAACTCTATTGTTTTTGTGAAGGAGGGGGAGTTGGCTAATGATGAAGATGATTTTGATATGATTGCTAAGAGTATTGTTCCTAGGAACACTACTACTCACAACAACTTTGCGGGGAAGTATAACCCATATTATGTGCTTCTTAAATCTATTGATGGTCGTGTTTATGCAAAATATGTTGGCACCTCATATGGTGATGATTACAAGCATGCTATTTGGGTTCCTAAGACCCTTGTGACTAACAAGAAAGGACCCATCCAAAAATGGGTACCTAAGACAAGAAGTTGATTCATTGTAGGGTTGTATTTCCGGTGGAACATCATGTATGATTGATAGTGGTTGTTCCGCACACATGACCGGAATCAAGGAAGTGTTAGATGATTTAAAACTCCAACTTCTCAAATTTGCTCATGTAACTATTAGTGATCACTCACAACTTAAGGTATTGGGACATGGCAAGGTGGTCATTTCTCTGGATTCATCCATTGAGAAAGTCCTTCTTGTTGAGTCCCTTGGCTATAATCTTCTTTCCGTATTACAACTTTGTGAATGCAATTTTACATGTGTATTTGGGAGTCATCACGTGCTTTTCCTTCACACTATTTCTCTTAAAGTAGCCTTTGTTGGATTTGCGGAAAATGGTATGTATATAGTGGATTTCTCGGAAGAAACTACACATATCGCCACTTGTCTAATGGCTAAATCCGACGTGGGGTGGCTTTGGCATCGCCGCTTGGGCCACGTTGGTATGAGAATACCGATGATGCACTAGTTCGTATCATGACTCGTCAAGCCTCAAGATTGCAACAAAAGTCACATTATCAAAATAATATTATTGGTGGCTTGGGAACAAGTGTCTCCACTCGTGGACAGGTCCTCAAGTTTTGTGGTATTCATTCATATGTCTCTCATGTTGAACCTATAAAATTATATGATGCTCTTGAAGATGAAGATTGGGTTCAAGCCATGCATGAGGAGCTCCATAACTTTTAAAGAAACAAAGTATGGTCACTAGTGGAAAGACCCAAGGATCACAATGTCATTGGAACAAAATGGGTTTTAAAAAACAAGCAAGATTCTCATGGGTAAGTGATTCGTAACAAGGCTCGATTGGTTTCTCAAGGCTACTCTCAAGTTGAAGAACTTGACTACGGTGAACTTTTGCTCCCGTAGCTAGACTTGAATCCATTCGTATATTACTTGCATTTTCCACTAGCCATAACTTCATCTTGCATCAAATGGACATTAAAAGTACTTTTCTAAATGGTCCTCTAAATGAGTTGGTATATGTTAAACAACCTGCGGGGTTCGAGGATCCCAAGTATCCTAACCATGTCTACTTCCTCCATAAGGATTTGTATGGCCTCAAACAAGCCCCACGTGCTTGGTATGATCATTTGAAGGAGTTCTTAGTGGATCGTGGTTTCGAATTTGGGGTAATTGATCCCACACTCTTTACCAAAAAAGTAGATGGACATTTCTATGTATGTTAAGTATATGTTGATGATATTATATTTGGATCTTCTAATGTGAGTTTTGTAGACCAATTTTCCAAATAATGACAAGTGAGTTTGAGGTGTCTATGATGGGAGAATTGAAGTTCTTTCTTGGTTTTGAGATCAAGCAATATTACGAAGGGACTTTTATTTGTCAAGCAAAATATATTCAAGACATGCTCAAGAAATTTGATATGAACAATGCCAAACCATTACCTTATCCAATGCCAACAACCGTGAACCTTACTATGGATCACGAAGGTATACCGGTTGATCCAAAACTTTATCGTTCTATCATTGGATCTTTGTTTTATCTTTGTGCATCTAGACCGGATATTATGTTTAGTGTGGGTTTGTGTGCAAGATTTCAATCTAACCCCAAGGAAAGCCATATGATTGCGATCAAAAGGATTCTTAGATATTTGGTTGACACTCCTACACATGGACTTTGGTATCCATCAAACACAACTTTTGATCTTGTGGGATATTCGGATGCGGATTGGGGAGGTGACAAAGTGGATAGAAAATCAACCTCGGGTGCTTGCCAATTCCTTGGTAGGTCGCTCATGTGTTGGTCTTCCAATAAACAAAATTGCATTGCCACCTCCTCCACGGAAGCGAAGTATATTTCCGCCGCTAGTTGTTTCTCTCAACTCTTATGGATGAGGCAATGTCTTAAGGATTTTGGAATTGAGATTAAGACAATGCCTCTTTTATGTGACAATGAGAGTGCTATAAATATTGGTCACAATCCGGTACTTCATGGCAAGACCAAGCATATTGAGATTCGGTATCATTTCATTCTGGATCTTGTGGCCAATGGAGATATCTCACTTTCCTATGTCAACACCAAAGATCAACTTGCCGACATCCTTACAAAACTTCTAGATGTGAATAGATTCAAGCAATTAAGGAGTGAGCTCAATATCGTATGTGCAAACAATTTTAGTTGATTAAAAATCTTGCATACACACCCTTACTAGACTTTTATTTGGATCTTAGATGTACGCATAGACATAGGGGGTGTAGCTAAATCCATGAGCCAACACTACTCCTATAATGCATAAATAAACAAATCATGCATAATGGTCATTCCAAATGACATAATGTGTTTCAATGATGAGTCTCGACAATGAACCCAAGATATATCTTCGCGGTGTCATATCGAACATACTCATACATGGTGGCTAAGGCCACCGCCCAAAATTCAAGATTCGAGTGTTGCTTGGTTTTCATATTGAGAAGACATGATGGAGGGATGATAACCCGGTATGCTAACGCCAAGGTGTAATTCGGCCCAAAGGACGCTGCACAAGACCCAGCTTAGGGAAAAGGAGCTTCTAGAAGGCCCAGGAGTGTAGGCCTCGTAACCCGGATTGTGGGTTCCGATAAGGAAGTTTAGGGTTTGTAAGTAGTGTCCGGGTAGGACTCCGAACATGCCTTGGATAGTAAGCCAGGGGATCCGGGTACTATATAAGCCGGTCCTTAGGGTTAGATTAGACAAGCTTTCGAGATAGAGATTGCGAGATATCGAGTATCCATTATAACACAAGCGTTGAGTTAATATATTCAGACCGGGGACTCGGCGACTTGATTGCCGGCTACCAGATCGCATATCACCATGGTTTCCCTTGAGCTAAACCCTCTCCCAAACACCAGAGTCGATTTGCCCCAAGACAAGTTACCCCCGGTAACGTCTGCCGTTATTATCCCACGACAGTTGGCGCCCACCGTGGGGCCTACGTCCAAGGGTGTTTACATCACGGGAGAAGCTCGGGAGAACATGAAGAACCTCGTCGTCGGCGAGATCTACACCAACCCTGAAGGAGAGAAGATGGTGGACGATTTTGGCTGGGGGCCAGAGTCGGATCTGCTCGAATCCGGATCCGTCGTCACAATCGGCCGGGTCAACGTCTTCGTCGGCATGGTACGTGCGTTCGGTTCAATCCCTGACGATTTTGGATTTGATTCTGTGTCAGGAGAGGCCACCCACGTTCAATCGGACGGAGAAGAATCGGTCGGGACGGTGGACCCGATAGAGGAGCCCACCACGAAGAAGGAACAGCCGGAGGAGCCGGCATGGACCCCGCGTGGCCGGGTCACAAGAGAGGATGATACCGAGTCTATCTTGCACCTGCTGGAGGACCGGTACGAGGAAGATAGATGCGATGGGGAGGAGTATGAGTCTTCGCCAAGCATTGCGCGCCAGGTCGCGGTCTACACGGCCCCTGCAACCAATCTCAATCAGGGGAACGTGACTACGGCCGCGGTCGGAGCGGCACAAGCATTGGCCCAGCAGCAAAATCCGGCTGACGGAAATCCGGTCTTGACCCGGGTTGATGGAGAGTCGGCTTCAGTCACCAGCCGAGCGGCGGATAGCGAGCTGCAGGCAAATACGTTCGGGTTCCTGGCTAACAGGACGCCGGGGGCGGGTCCTTCGAATCCGCAGCACCCGGCCCTGTTCAGTAACAATATTGTCTTGGACCCAACAGTGTTAGCTACTGTGATAACCCCGGAAAACGTCGCGGCACGTGCCAGGGACTTGGAGGTAGCACGCCGCGCGCTAGAGCAACAAAGAAGAGATGTAGAAGCAGAAAAGCAAGTGGTAGCCACGCGCCAACGTGAACTGGATGCGCTGGAGAACCGACTCCGAGCTGAGACAAGCAGGGTGCATCAGAGATACCAGACAAGATTACCGGCGATGGGTGGAGTCACAAACCCTAACGCACTATTCATCACACCCCAGGATCAGCCGATTCCGGCTGTGAATCAGGAAGCTGTGCATCAACCGGCAACTGGAGCAGGACAGCCGGCAAACGTGCAGGCCGGGTTACCCACACTGCAGACTGGGGCCCCTGTCGGCAACACAGCGCCACCACCACCACCATCACGATTTCATACGCCGCCAGGTCACTTTAATAACCCTATGGATAACGTATATGCCGCAACGATAGCATTGAATCAGATCCCCGTAAGAGAGTCACCCCATGCGGAGCAGACCCGACGGGCGATCGATTTGTTGCATACGGCAGTGGCTCAGCAGGTTAATTACCCGAATAATAGGAGTGGAATGCATGGAACACCTAATATCAGCCAGCAACATGGCAATGCCGGCAATATGCAAACAAGTTCAGCGCGACGGAGGGCAGAGCAGCAGCAAATGCCGCCTCCTCCCCGCGTGCAAGTAGCACCAGCAGTATCAGCAGCGCAAGCTATTGTGGATAGTTCCAGAGCTAGGAGAGCCGCGGCCGGGTCTGCGGTGCACGGACCAGCAGTAGCGCCACGTCCAGCCGTACCCCCCGCAGGATCGCATGTTTCCCGGGCGAGGCCAGTACCGACTAATCTCGCTGGGCCCAAGTGTCTGACGGATAACATCAGGGCTGAGCCTTACCCGGATAAATTCAAGGAACCGGGTAAAGTAGTGAACTATGAGCCGACTATGGATCCAGAAACATGGTTGAGCAGTTATGAGATGGCTATGTCGATTCGCAACGCGTCTGAAAACCTTCAAGCCAAGTTCATGTACCTAATGATGTCGGAAGGAGCAGCAAAGTTGTGGTTCAACAATTTACCGGAAGGATCTATCAAGTCGTGGGGTGAGTTGAAAACTGCATTTATCAAGCACTTTCACGGAACATGCAGGAAGTTATTTACTATCGACGATCTAGAACGGTGTGTGCAAAAGAAGGGAGAGTCGGCGCGCAGCTGGGTGCGCCGGGTTATGGAGATATTGCATTCATCTACAGATATTCAGCCGAAGGACGCGTTGCAAGCTATGGCCAAGACATGCAAGTATACGCCTTTAGTGCAGAAATTAACTCGCATGAAATCCAGTCGGAATGCTTCAGAGGTTACAATGGGAGAACTAATGGATGCGTGCAACAAACATGCTGCAACAGATACCATGGAA
The DNA here is from genome assembly GCA_028641055.1 of Alopecurus myosuroides. NCBI lineage: Eukaryota > Viridiplantae > Streptophyta > Magnoliopsida > Poales > Poaceae > Alopecurus > Alopecurus myosuroides. Next base: position 251,567,393 of record CM054062.1, read on the forward strand.
GAGGACGTTGATGACAAGAAAGCAAAAGCAAACACAGGCAATAATGGAAGAACCGGCAATGGATCTACGCCGGGTAACCATGGAGGTAACAATGGGAACAACCAGAACAAGCGCCCGTTCGAGGGGAATTCTGAGTTTGTTGCCAGCACAGAAGCCGGGTCTTCAAGGCCCAGGGCAGAAGGAAATTTCAACGCAGGAAATCATAACGGAGGAAATTATCAAGGGCCACCAAGGCCGGGTAACAACTGGGATATCTTCAGAATGGCGTGCCCGAAACACAGCAGAAACGGAAGGCCGGCTAACCACTCATTGGAGCAATGTGCGGATTTGCAGAGATGGAAGAACGAGGAAGTGAATAAGGCTATGCGAGGTGCAGGCCGGGGAGGAGGACCGGGTCCGGGTGGAAACCCGGGCAACGGCCCACCCCCAGCAGGCAACCCGGGAGTTGGGAATCCGGGTAATAACCAGGGAGGAGCTGGAGGCTTCCAAGCCAATCCCAAGCAATTGGGCCAATACCATGTTCACACCACAGGGATTTCTAACAAGGACAGAAAGATACTAAAAAAGGCAGTAAACTCGGTTTCCTCGACTGTCCCGAGATACCTGAGGTGGTCCGAGCAAGATGTAACGTGGAGCAGAAGAGATCACCCGGAAAGAATAGAACACCCGGGAGTCCTAGCATTGGTGGTTGCGCCACAGGTTAATGGTTATGAGCTGAAAAATGTCTTAATGGACGGTGGAAGCAGCATCAACATCCTATATTGGGAAACTTTCTTACGCATGGGCCTCAAGGAGTCTCAGCTACAGAAAAGTTCAACAGTTTTTCACGGGATCGTGCCGGGTCACTCAGTGTGCCCTGAAGGAAAGATTACCTTGGATGTTGCTTTTGGAGAATCAAAGGATAATTTCCGGGTGGAGTGGCTCACGTTCGAAGTGGTGAAGTTGCGCATTCCTTATCACGCACTATTTGGGAGGCCGGCTTACGCCAAGTTCATGGCCAGGCCGTGTTACGTGTACCTACAGCTAAAAATCCCGGGTCCTAAGCATACCATCACCATACATGGGAGCCGGGATATAGCGGCTGAGTGTGACGAAGGAGATGCGGCAATGGCAGAACAAGCCTGTAGAAAGGAGGAGCTTAAGTATTACCGGTCTCAAGTAGACCCGGATGACAGGACAGCGCTGAAGAGGCCAAACACCGAGGATGAGAGAGCAAAATTCAAAGCAGCGCAAGATACCGAGATGGTGGCCTTCGTCGAAGGTGATCCCTCCAAGCAATTTGGCATTGGATCTAACTTGGACGATGAGCAGGAAAAAGCACTTGTGGAGTTTATTCGTTTAAATCAGGATGTGTTCGCTTGGACCCCTAGCGATATGCCGGGTATCCCTACAAAGCTGGCAGAGCACAGTTTGCACGTTGATCCCAAGTCCAGGCCCGTGAAGCAGGGACTGAGAAAGATGAATGAGGAAAGAAGAAGGGCTATCGGCGAAGAAATTTCTCGGCTCTCGACAGCCGGCTTTATCATGGAAGTATTTCACCCGGAGTGGTTGGCAAATCCGGTTCTCGTGATGAAAAAGACCAATGAGTGGAGGATGTGCATTGACTACACGAGTCTCAACAAGCATTGCCCAAAGGATCCGTTTGCACTTCCAAGGATAGATCAGATCATAGACGCAGTGGCTGGAAGTGACCTACTATGCTTCCTGGATGCATATTCCGGGTATCATCAGATCAAGCTCAAGAAGGAACACTGGGAAAAAACATCGTTCATAACCCCTTTTGGGGCCTTTTGTTACAAAACCATGACTTTTGGATTGAAGAACGCCGGCGCAACCTATCAGCGGTGCATTCAGAAGTGCTTTGAGGACCAAATTGGACGCAACGTTCATGCTTACATGGACGACGTGGTGATAAAGACCAGAAAAGCAGAGACATTCATTGATGATCTGAAGGAAACATTCAAGAACCTGAGAAGATACCAGATGAAACTTAACCCGACAAAGTGTGTATTTGGAGTCCCCGCAGGGAAGTTACTCGGTTTTATTGTTTCGGAGAGAGGGATTGAAGCAAACCCGGATAAAATCAAAGCTATCCAGAGTCTGAAAAAGCCGGAAAACCTGAAGCATGTCCAGAAGCTTACGGGGTGCGTAGCAGCGCTGAGCCGGTTTATATCAAGACTCGGAGAAAAGGCAATACCCTTGTACCGGCTCTTGAGGAAATCTGATAAATTCGTTTGGGACCAAGAGGCGGATGAGGCATTTGAGGCACTAAAAAAGCAACTATCTGAGGCACCAGTCCTAGCAGCCCCGGGTCCTAAAGAGCCCATGTTACTATACGTTGCAGCGGGGCCCCGAGCGGTTAGCGCAGTGGTTGTCGTTGAGCACAAGGAAGATGGAAAAGATCACCCGGTCCAGAGGCCGGTTTATTATGTCAGTGAGGTGTTATCAGAAGCAAAGCAGCGCTACCCACATTGGCAGAAGCTGGTTTTCGGGGTCTTCATGGCCAGCCGGAAATTGAAGCCGTATTTTCAGGAACACCCCATAACAGTGGTTAGCTCTGTACCAATGTCGGATATCATCAGAAACTCGGATGCAACAGGCAGAATAGCCAAATGGGCGATCGAGATGGGAGATTATCACATCAACTACGAGCCCATGTCAGCAATCAAATCTCAAGCTCTGGTTGATTTCATTAATGATTGGACTCACACAGGCATGCCCACAATGACTCCAAGTTCCGAGTCTTGGATAATGCACTTTGATGGTTCCAAGCAGTACGAGGGATCAGGAGCTGGAGTGGTGCTCACATCACCTAAAGGAGACAAATTGAGCTACGTATTGCAGATTCACTTTGATTGTTCCAACAACGTGGCCGAGTATGAGGCATTATTGCATGGATTGAGGATAGCCAAGGAGATGAACATTAAGAGGATACAATGCTATGGGGACTCGGATCTTGTGGTACAGCAGGTCTCGGGAACTTGGGATAGAAAAGATGCAACCATGGCAGCATACCGCAGAGAGGTGGACCGGGTTGCCGGGTGTTTTTCCGGGTATGAGGTGGAGCATGTAGATAGAAGAAAAAACGAGGCAGCAGATACACTCGCCAGACTCGGCTCGCGCAGAGAGCCGGTTCCACCCGATGTGTTCCTGGACGAGCAATGGCGGCCGTCAGTTAAAACCGAGTCTGAGGAAGAACTGGCTAACAAAGACCCGGATTTGGAGCTCGTGGCCACAATACGCACTGTTCCCGAGTGGACAGAGCCGTTTCTGGCTTACCTATCACGGGGCGAGTTACCACAGCAAGGGGTACTAGCAAGGCAAATTCTGAGGCGAGCAAAAGGGTATTCCATCATCAATGGGGAGTTATATAAAAGGAGTGCCGCAGGAGTATTTTTGCGCTGTGTAGCACCAGAAGAAGGCCGGCAAATCCTGAAAGAGATCTGATGGAGGGATGATAACCCGGTAGGCTAACGCCAAGGAGTAACTCGGCCCAAAGGACGCTGCGCAAGACCCGGCTTAGGATAAAGGAGCTTCTAGAAGGCCCAGGAACATAGGCCTCGCAACCCGGATTGTGGGTTCCGGTAAGGAAGTTTAGGGTTTGTAAGCAGTGTCCGGGTAGGATTCAGAGTACGCCTTGGAGAGTAAGCCAGAGGGTCCGGATGTTATATAAGCCGGTCCCTAGGTTAGGGTTGGACAAGTTGTATCGTGAGCAAGAACACAATCGCCGAATTGCGAGGTATCGAGTATCCATTGTAACACGAGAGTTGAGATAATATATTCAGATTGGAGACTCGGCGACTTGATTGCCGGCTACCAGATCACATATCACCATGGTTTCCTTTGAGCTAAACCCTCTCCCAAACACCAGAGTCGATTTGCCCCAAGACAAGTTACCCCCGGTAACGTCTGCCGTGATTATCCCACGACAGTTGGCGCCCACCGTGGGGCCTACGTCCAAAGGTGTTTACATCACGGGAGAAGCTCGGGAGAACATGAAGAACCTCGTCATCGGCGAGATCTACACCAACCCCGAAGGAGAGAAGATCGTGGACGATTTTGGCTGGAGGCCAGAGTCGGATCTGCTCGAATCCGGATCTGTCGTGACAATCGGCCGGATCAACGTCTTCATTGGCATGGTACGTACGTCCGGTTCAATCCCTGACGATTTTGGATTTGATTCTGCGTCAGGGGAGGCCACCTGCGTTCAGTCTGATGGAGAGGAATCGGTCGGGACGATAGATCCGACAGAAGAGCCCACCACGAAGAGGGAACAGCCGGAGGAGCCGGTATGGACCCCGCGTGGCCGGGTCATGAGAGAAGATGACACCGAGTCTATCTTGCACCTGCTGGAGGACCGGTACGAGGAAGATAGCGATGATGAAGAAGAATACGAATCTGCACCAAGCATTGCGCGCCAGGTCGCGGTCTACACAGCCCCTGCAACCAATCTTAATCAGGGGAACGTGACCGCGGCCGCCGTTGGAGCGACGCAAGCATTGGCCCAACAGCAAAATCCGGTTGACGGAAACCCGGTTCTGACCCGGGTGGACGAAGAATCGGCTTCAGTTACCAGCCATGCGGCGGATAGTGAGTTGCAGGCAAACACGTTCGGATATCTGGCAAACCGGACGCTAGGGGCGGGTCCTTCAAATCCGCAACACCCGGCCCTGTTCAACAACAACCTGATCCTGGACCCCACCGTTCTGGCCACAGTCATAACCCCGGAAAATGCGGTGGAACGTGTTAGGGATCTGGATGTAGCCCGTCGTGCATTGGAACAACAGAGAAGGCAAGTGGAAGCAGAAAAACAAGGGGTAGCTGCGCGCCAGCGCGATCTGGACGCATTAGAGAACCGGCTCCGAGAAGAGACAACCAGGGTGCGTCAAAGGCACCAGATCAGATTACCGGCACCGGGTGGAGTCATAAACCCGGCCACACTATTCATCACACCTCAGGATCAGCCGATTCCAGCGGCGAACCAAGGAATTGTACATCAACCCGCGACTGGAGGAGCACAACCGGTAAACACGCAGGCCGGGTTACCCATATTACAGACTGGAGCTACTACCGGCAATACATTACCACCACCACCACCATCACGATTTCGCACGCCAGCAGGTCATTACAACAACCCCATGGATAATGTGTACGCAGCAACACTCGCATTGAATCAAATCCCCGTGAGAGTCACCCCACGCAGAGGAGACCCGGCGGGCGATAGATCTATTGCGCACTACGGTGGCACAACAAGTTAATTACCCGGATAACAGAAGTGGAATGCATGGGACACCGTATATCAGCCAGCAACGAGCCAATACCGGCAATATTCAGACAAGCTCAGCGCGACGGAGGGCAGAGCAGCAGCAAATGCCGCCTCCTCCCCGCGTTCAAGCAGTACCAGCGGCATCAGCAGCGCAGGCTATTGTGGATAGTTCCAGAGCGAGGAGAGCCGCGGCCGGGTCTGCGGTGCATGGACCAGCAGCAGCGCCGCGCCCAGCCGCACCCCCCGCAGGATCACACATATGCCGAGTAAGGCCAGTTCCGACTAATCTCGCTGGGCCTAAGTGTCTGTCGGATAACATCAGGGCTGAGCCTTACCCGGACAAATTCAAGGAACCGGGTAAAGTAGTAAATTATGATCCGACTATGGATCCGGAAACATGGTTGAGGAGTTATGAGATGGCTATGTCAATCCGCAACGCATCCGAAAATCTTCAAGCCAAGTTCATGTATTTGATGATGTCAGAAGGAGCGGCAAAGTTATGGTTCAATAACCTACCGGAAGGATCTATCAAGTCATGGGAGGATTTGAAAACTGCGTTTATCAAGCACTTTCATGGGACGTGCAGAAAACTGTTTACTATTGATGACTTAGAGAGGTGCGTCCAGAAGAAGGGAGAATCGGCGCACAGCTGGGTGCGCCGGGTTATGGAGATATTGCATTCATCTACAGATATTCAACCGAAAGATGCATTGCAGGCTATGGCCAAGACATGCAAGTATACGCCTTTAGTGCAAAAATTAACTCGCATGAAATCCAGTCGGAATGCTTCAGAAGTCACAATGGGAGAACTAATGGATGCGTGCAACAAACACGCTGCAACGGATACCACGGAAGAGGACGTTGATGACAAGAAAGCAAAAGCAAATCCAGGCAATAACGAAAGAACCGGCAATGGATCTACGCCGGGTAACCATGGAGGTAACAATGGGAACAACCAGAACAAGCGCCCGTTCGAGGGGAATTCCGAGTTTGTCGTCAGCACAGAAGCCGGGTCTTCAAGGCCCAGGGCAGAAGGAAATTTCAACGCAGGAAATCACAATGGAGGAAATTATTAGGGACCGCCAAGGCCGGGTAACAATTGGGATATCTTCAGAATGGCGTGCCCAAAGCACAGCAGGAACGGTAGGCCGGCTAACCACTCATTGGAGCAATGTGCGGACCTACAGAGATGGAAGAACGAGGAAATAAACAAGGCTATGCGAGGTGCAGGTCGGGGAGGAGGACCGGGTCCGGGTGGAAACCCGGGCAACGGCCCACCCCCAGCCGGCAACCCGGCAGGCGGAAATCCGGGTAATAACCAGGGGGAGCTGGAGGTTTCCAAGCCAACCCCAAGCAATTGGGGCAATACCACGTGCATACTACAGGAATTTCCAACAAGGATAAAAAGATACTGAAAAAGGCGGTAAACTCAGTTGCCTCGGCCGTTCCGAGATACCTGAGATGGTCGGAGCAGGACGTAACATGGAGCAGAAGGGATCACCCGGAAAGGATAGAACACCCGGGAGTCTTAGCATTGGTGGTTGCGCCGCAGGTTAATGGTTATGAGCTGAAAAAGGTCTTAATGGACGGCGGTAGTAGCATCAACATCTTATATTGGGAAACCTTTCTACGCATGGGTCTCAAGGAGTCCCAGCTACAGAAGAGTTCAACAGTTTTTCACGGGATAGTACCGGGTCACTCAGCGTGCCCTGAGGGAAAAATCACATTGGAGGTAGCTTTTGGAGAATCGAAGGACAATTTCCGGGTTGAGTGGCTCACCTTCGAGGTGGTCAAGTTGCGCAACCCTTATCACGCGATATTCGGAAGGCCGGCTTATGCCAAGTTCATGGCCAGGCCGTGTTATGTGTATCTACAGCTAAAAATCCCGGGTCCCAAGCAGACCATCACCATACATGGGAGCCGGGATATAGCGGCTGAGTGCGATGAAGGAGATGCGGCAATGGCTGAACAAGCCTGCAGAAAAGAGGAACTCAAGTATTACCGGTCTCAACTAGACCCGGATGACAGAACAGCGTTAAAAAGGCCGAATACTGAAGATGAGAGAACGAAGTTCAAGGCAGCGCAGGACACCAAGATGGTAGCTTTTGTCGAGGGTGATCCCTCTAAGAAATTTGCTATAGGATCTAATTTGGACAACGAGCAGGAGAAAGCACTTGTGGAGTTCATTCGTTCGAATCAGGATGTGTTTGCCTGGACACCCAGCGACATGCCGGGTATCCCTACAGAGCTGGCAGAGCACAATTTGCACGTTGATCCCAAGTCCAGGCCTGTGAAGCAGGGCCTGAGAAAAATGAATGAAGAAAGAAGGAAGGCTATAGGAGAAGAAATTGCACGGCTGCTTACAGCCGGCTTTATCATGGAAGTATTTCACCCGGAGTGGCTAGCAAACCCGGTTCTCGTAATGAAAAAGACCAATGAGTGGAGAATGTGCATTGATTATACAAGTCTCAACAAGCATTGCCCGAAGGACCCGTTTGCACTACCAAGGATAGATCAGATCATAGACGCAGTGGCTGGAAGTGACCTATTATGTTTCCTGGACGCATATTCCGGGTATCATCAGATCAAGCTCAAGAAGGAAGATTGGGAGAAAACATCGTTCATAACCCCTTTCGGGGTCTTTTGTTACAAGACCATGACATTTGGATTGAAGAACGCTGACGCAACCTATCAACTGTGTATTCAGAAGTGCTTTGAGGACCAAATTGGACGCAATGTTCACGCATACGTGGATGATGTGGTGATCAAGACCAGAAAAGCGGAGACATTTATTGATGATCTAAAGGAAACATTCAAGAACCTGAGAAGGTACCAGATGAAACTTAACCCGACATGTTTCTTTTCAATGAGCTGATTGATCACCTTGGGATTCTTGAGCTGCCTATTAAGGGAAGGTCCTTCACGTGGTCAAATATGCAAGATGATCCCCTCTTGGTGCAGTTGGATTGGTTTTTCACCTCTTCTCACTGGATTTCAGTTTACCCCAACACTATTGTTACTCCTATGGCTAAACCAACTTCTGATCATGTTCCATGTATTATTAATATTGCCACAGTCATCCCAAAGGTTCATCTATTTCGGTTTGAAAACTTCTGGATTGATCAGTTGGGTTTTTTCGAGTGTGTTCAAGAAATATGGAACAGACCTACTCGTGCTAGTTATTCCTCAGGAATTCTCACCGAGAAGATGAAAGCACTTCGAGTTGGTCTGAAAAAGTGGAAAATGGGTCTGGCTCGTTTGAAAACTTTAATTTCTAGATGCAATGTGGTTATACTATTTCTTGATGAGCTAGAAGAGGATAGGGCACTATTTTTACATGAGGCCAATTTTCGGAAACTAGTCAAACTGCATCATGAGTATCTGCTTAAGTGTCAATATCTTTATTGGAAGAAACGTTGTTCCATTAGATGGATGAAATTGGGGGAAGAGAACACTAAGTTCTTCCATGCTATGGCCACAGAAAGATATAGAAGAAATTCTATTTCGAGTCTTACCCTTTCGGATGGTCATGTTGTTAATGATCATGATCAGATGGCTCATGTAGCATGGGAATGCTATAAAAACAGAATGGGAACATCAGAAGGGATCACAATGCTTTTTGACTTACAGAGACTGATACACAGAGTTAATGATCTTGAGGATTTATCTGCCCCCTTCTCAAGCAAAGAAATGGATGATCTGATCAAGGGTATGCCTGTGGATAAAGCTCCTGGTCCAGATGGATTTAATGGAATGTTTTTAAAGAAATGCTGGCACATTATAAAGGAAGACTTTTATGCTCTTGCTAGAGATTTCCATAATGAGTCAATATGTTTGGAAAATATTAATTCTTCTTTTATCACTCTGGTTCCTAAGAAGTCATCACCTGAAACTATTAATGATTACAGACCCATATCACTCACAAACACATGTCTGAAATTTCTAACCAAGATGGTGGCTGATAGACTTCAAGGAAGGATTCTAGACTGTATTCACAAAAACCAATATGGTTTCATCAAAGGCAGAACAATTCATGACTGTTTGGCTTGGTCTTTTGAGTATATCCATCAATGTAAGGCCTCTAAAAACCCAATTGTGATTCTCAAACTAGATTTTGAGAAGGCTTTTGACTCTGTGGAGCATGAGGCAATTTATCAAGTTTTGAGGCAGTTGGGTTTCACAGAGAAGTTCATTTTTGGGTGAATATATTACTGGAAACAGGCACTTCCTCGGTCTTGGTGAATGGAGTCCCAGGCCGAAAGTTTAAGTGCAAAAGGGGGGTCAGGCAAGGGGATCCTCTTTCTCCTTTGCTCTTTGTTCTAGGTGCAGAAATACTTCAATATGTGGTTAATGACCTCAAAGAGAGGGGTTTATTGCAGCTACCAATTGAGGTAGGTGATCCTGACTTCCCAGTGGTGCAATATGCAGATGATACAATTTTGGTCTTACAAGCACAAGTCTCTCAGTTGGCTGTTTTGAAAAAAGCATTGCAAGATTTTAGTGTCTCCACTGGATTACATGTTAATTTCCATAAATCTTGCATGCTGCCCATTAATATTTCAGAGGATGAGGTACATGATTTAGCGACAGCTTTTGGGTGCGTGGTTGGTTCTTTTCCCTTTACTTATCTGGGTCTCCCTCTGGGTACTACTAGACCTCGTATTGTGGATTTAATGCCCCTGGTCACTAAGTTAGAAAGAAGGCTAACTGCAAGTTCTACTTTCTTAGCCTATGGTGGGCGGCTGCAACTTATCAACTCATGTTTATCTTCTATGCCGGTATACTTCTTGTGCTCGTTAGAACTGCCAGCTGGTATTGTGAAGCAAATACATAGAATCATCAGACATTGTCTTTGGAGAGGTAATCACCCTGATTCGAGGAAACAATCTTTAGCCTCGTTGGAAATGATTTGTAAACCAAAGAGTGCTGGTGGCCTAGGAATTGTGGATTTTCAGAAACAGAATCATGGTCTGCTCATTAAACATCTGCACAAGTTTTTCAACAAGGCACAGCTGCCTTGGGTTGATTTGGTATGGAACTACTATCCAAATGGAGTCCCACATGCTGCAGCTCCCTGTGGCTCATTTTGGTGGCGAGACATCATTAAATTGGCACCTCTGTATTTTAAGGTCAGTAACGTATCCATCGCAAAGGGTGACACTGCACTTTTTTGGTCTGATTGCTGGCATGGTACTAGATTCTGTGATGAATACCCGCGGCTTTTCTCATATGTTATTGACACTAAGCTTTCAGTTCGGGAAGTAGTCACTACAGAGGACCGGTCCCAGCTGTTTGAACTCCCTTTTTCTAATCTAGCTTATCAAGAATTCCAGAGTTGGGAGGTTGCTTTGCAACAGGTTCAGCTCGACCAGTCAATGGATGACCAATGGAATACTATTTGGAAAGGGGGTCTATACTCCTCTCATCGTTTCTACCACTACTGTTTTCGGGATCAGAAAGCCCCAAAAATATATGCCTGGATCTGGAGGAGCAAGGTACTACTTCGCATCAAAGTCTTTGCATGGCTTTTGGTAAGCGATCGGCTGAACACTAGGGATATGCTACGACGCCGTCATTGGAATGTGACTGATATCTTTCACTTTGCTTTATGTCCAACATTGCAAACTGAAGATTGGATGCATTTATTTTTCAAATGCAACTTTAGTGCTCGTATTTGGAATTACCTTCGGATACATTGGGATGATGGAGACAGCGTTGATCAGATCTTCTTTGATGCTCAGAAAAAGTTTGAGAAACCATTTTTTTCGGAGGTGGTAATTATTGCTTTGTGGCATATTTGGAAAGTACGCAATGAGGCAATTTTCCAACACATCTTGCCAACGTTCAGAAATTGGAAAAGAAACTTTGTTCATGAGATCACCATGCATACGCATAGGGTGAGGGATAAGCATCGACAGGTTTTGCTGCAGTGGATCCAGCATCTTGCTTGATCTTCACTTGTAAATATTGTAATCTTTTGAACTTCTGTGTGGTTTTCTTTTAATTAATAAATAAAATTCTATGGGGTTTTACCCCATAGTTTAGGTCTAAAAAAAAAAAACTTAACCCGACAAAGTGTGTCTTTGGAGTCCCAGCCGGGAAATTACTCGGCTTTATCGTTTCTGAGAGAGGAATTGAGGCAAATCCGGATAAAATCAAAGCTATCCAGAGTCTAAAAAAGCCGGAAAATTCGAAGCACGTTCAGAAGCTCACAGGGTGCGTAGCAGCGCTTAGCCGGTTTATATCCAGACTCGGAGAGAAGGCAATACCCTTGTACCGGCTCTTGAAGAAATCTGATAAATTTGTATGGGACCAAGAGGCGGACGAGTCGTTCGAGGCACTAAAAAAGCAACTATCTGAGGCACCAGTCCTAGCAGCTCCGGGTCCTAAAGAGCCTATGTTACTATACGTTGCAGCAGGGCCCCGGGCGGTTAGCGCAGTGGTTGTCGTTGAGCGCAAGGAGGATGGGAAAGATCACCCGGTCCAGAGGCCGGGTTATTACGTCAGCGAGGTATTATCAGAGGCAAAACAGCGCTACCCACATTGGCAAAAGCTGGTTTTCGGGGTCTTAATGGCCAGCCAGAAACTGAAGCCGTATTTTCAGGAACACCCCATAACAGTGGTCAGTTCTATACCAATGTCGGATATCATCAGAAACTCGGACGCAACGGGTAGAATAGCCAAGTGGGCGATCGAGATGGGAGATTATCACATCAATTACGAGCCCAGGTCAGCAATCAAATCTCAAGCTCTAGTTGATTTCATTAACGATTGGACTCACACAGGCATGCCCACCATGGCTCCAAACTCCGAGTCTTGGATAATACACTTTGATGGTTCCAAGCAATACGAGGGATCAGGAGCTGGAGTGGTGCTAACATCACCCAAAGGAGACAAGTTAAGCTACGTGTTGCAGATTCACTTTGATTGTTCCAATAACGTGGCCGAGTATGAGGCCCTATTGCATGGCTTAAAGGTAGCCAAGGAGATGAACATTAAGAGGATACGATGCTTTGGAGATTCGGACCTTGTGGTACAGCAGGTCTCAGGAACTTGGGATAGAAAAGATGCAACTATGGCAGCATACCGCAGAGAGGTGGACAGGGTTGCCGGATGTTTTTCCGGGTATGAGGTGGAGCACATAGACAGAAGAAAAAACAAGGCAGCAGATGCACTTGCCAGACTCGGCTCGCGCAGAGAGCCGGTTCCACCTAATGTTTTCCTGGATGAGCTATGGCGACCATCAGTTAAAACCGAGTCTGAGGAAGAACTGGCAAATCAAGACCCGGATTTGGAGCTCGTGGCCACAGTACGTGCTGTTCCCGAGTGGACATAACCGTTCCTGGCCTACCTATCACGGGGCGAGTTACCACAGCAGGAGGTATTAGCACGACAAATTCTGAGGCGAGCAAAAGGATATTCTATCATCAATGGGGAGTTGTACAAAAGAAGTGCAGCAGGAGTTTTTTTGCGCTGTGTAGCACCAGAAGAAGGCCGACAGATCCTCAAGGAGATCCATGAAGGCGATTGTGGGCATCATGCATCCACAAGATCCCTCGTGGCCAAAGCTTATCGACATGGTTTCTTCTAGCTCACGGCCCTAGCAGACGCGGAGCGCTTGGTGGCAAGGTGTGACGGATGTCAAAGGTACGCTCGCCAAACCCATGTGCCGGCTATGGAATTGCGGACTATCCCGTTAACTTGGCCGTTTGCGGTCTGGGGTATGGATATGGTTGGCCCCTTCCACATGTCACCTTGCAAAAAAGACACATCTTTTAGTGGCTGTTGATAAGTTTACCAAGTGGGTTGAGGTCATGCCGGTTACCAATTGTGAAGCAATTACAACAGTCAAGTTCCTGAAAAGGATTATCTATCGGTTCGGATATCCCCACAACATAATTACCGACAATGGAACCAACATGTCCCTTGGCGAGATGGAAAAGTTCTGTGGACACAATGGCATCCGTTTGGACATAGCCTCCGTGGCCCACCCACAGGCTAATGGACAAGTGGAGAGAGCAAATCAGGAATTGCTTCATGGATTAAAGCCACGGTTGCGAGTCCCGTGTATCAGAGCTGCTGGTGCATGGGTTGAGGAGTTACCTTCAGTGGTTTGGGGTATCAACACCACACCAAACAGATCTACCCAGATGACACCGTTTTTTATGGTTTATGGTGCAGAGGCGGTGTTGCCGAGTGATATTATTCATGATTCGCCTCGAGTATCGGCTTACGTCGAGGTGGAGAACGAGAAGACCCGGCAAGACGCCGTGGATATGCTAGAAGAACACAGGGAACAAGCTTTGGAGAGATCAGCCATATATCAGCATGATCTGCGAAGATATCATAGCCGGCGCGTGAAAACCCGGGTCTTCCAGGAAGGAGACCTGGTCCTGCGCCTGGTGCAATCAAAGGAAGGAAAACACAAGTTATCACCGCCATGGGAAGGACCGTTCATCATAAGACGGAATCTGCACAATGGATCATATTACTTGATAGATGCAAGGGAAGAGTCGGCTACGGTTAATGACACCGCTCATACCACTTCATCTATGCAAGAGAAAGAAAGACCATGGAACGTGGCTCAGCTGCGTCCCTACTATACTTAGTATAGGCTAGATTCACAAAGTGGAATTGCATGATGTAACAGGCAGCAGGTTTCAGACGCACTCTTTTCCTATCCAGGGTACCTAAGGGGACTGGAGGGTTTTTAATGAGGCGGCCTGCTGACCTAACTTTTCTCATATCAATAAAGAGATGGTTAAACAATATATTATTTCCTTTTCATGTGTTTTTATCAATTTTTATTTCTGTTATGTTTTTTTATCTTTCTTCCAGGTAAAGTATTGTTTACTGTTCTGTACTACATTAGCTTCGTTAGCAGTTTGCATATATTTAGGTCTTGGAGGCTGATTGCTTGAATAGCACAGTTACAAACTCAAAGACCCGGCCATGATGCCTATGAGTTATAAGGGCCGATTACTCGCAAACGAGTACGGCTGCAAGCTTATAACCGGACAAAGGAGCCAAACTTTCTTGACTTTTCTTACTTAAGCTCGATGTGACTCGCACTAAAGTGGCATGATTTGCTCGCATATGATCACAATCAGTCATGATGCCCAATGGGACTTGCCTGACCCTGTCTTCGTATAGATGTAGCAACATGATTATCCACGCGAAAGCCGGCATACAGTACAGGAGAGCCAAAAGGGTCATCTAAACCACAAGTTATGCAGAGTACAGGGTTAATAACCAGAAACTCACAGTTTATTAAGCATAACTTCAAAACCTATGTGAAACGGCTCTAGGTTTTGGGCTTAGCAAAAAAGATTTGTTCTCTTTGAAAGACCTAACACCCTAGACTCGGAAGTTCGGGCCTTGGGGACTGGGGAATTTGAAAAAAGAAACAAATTATTTAGCTATTAAGCTCAAAAACCCAAAAATCCGAGTCTTGGGGACTTGGGGACTTAGAGAAAAGTCCACCTGTCAAAACCCACGAAACCCGAAAACCGAGTCTCACAAAAGGAACCATAAAGAAAGTCGGAATATCAAGAGTAAATAAGTTCAAAGGTAGATAGATATCAAATTCATCCAAAGGCCAGAAGGTCCACGAAAGCTATTAAGTTTCAAAACGTATTACATGCCGCGATAGTAGTATCAAAGGTGCACAGGCGCACCATCAAAAATAATTGTCTAAAAGGCCCATTGGCCGAATGACGCATTGGATGTGACAACGGCTATAAAAGATTACTCGGCATCTTGGGTTGAGGCATCCATCTTGTCCTTGCCCTTGCTAGTCGGGTCCTGATCCTTGACTTGTTCCTCAGCGGCCTTCCAAGCATCGTTACCCGGATGGGCTGTGTCAGGACGAAGAGGAGGGCGGCTAGCCGGCGTAGAGGAGGAGGGCGTTGACTTCAAGTCGGCTTCCCTCTTTGCAGCTTCCTCCCTCTTCCTGGCCGAGTCAGCATTCCACTTCTCCAGAATATCGAAGGGTAAAGGCATATCTCCTTCACAGGTTTACCCTTGGCGTCGTATGAAGTTACGAAGTTACTTAAATCCAGAGAGTCGGCAATTGTAGTCGCTGAGTGACGCACCTCGCTCTGCTCAGCCTTGAAATCCTTGACGCCGAATCTAGAACCATCAGCCTTGAATTCTGGAAACCCGGCCACCAACTTTGCCGGATCAAGCTTTGGAAAGTAAGCTTTAGCCAACATTAGCCCCCGGGCCATCCCAACTCGGCATGCCGAGCGTTTCCAGAGCTCAATCCATGCGGGTACAGTGGAACACGCATGGATCAAAGTTTCCATACCCGGATAGCCATCGGTTGGCCACTGTATGGTGTCTAGGATCCATTTAGTGCCGGCGCAGAATCTCCGGAGCACATTCTTCAAGTTCTTTACCTTCTGGATGTCATCCTCTTCTGAGGGCGCAAGGTTAGCACCTACAATATAAAAACATGGATTATATCAAAGCATTCTGGGTATCATGGATCAAGAAAACAAAAAAATCAAGACACGAACCAGTCAGTAACAAAATCTCACCAAGGAGGACACGATAAGAGTCGACAACTTGAGCCGATAGTTTCTTCAGCGCAGCTTGAGCAGTGGTGTATTTCTCTTTGTATTCTGTGACATCTTTCTCCAAGGTTTCCACCTCAGCCTCAAGTGCTTCTCTTAGCTTTACCTCAGCATCCAGGAGTTGATTGGTCTTTGCCAAAATTTCCTCGGACCGGCTCGCCTGCGCCTAAAAGGAATGGAAAGTTAAACGTTAGTCGGATATCATAATCAGCCGAGTATTAAAAGGAGTACCGAGTGTAACTTCGACAAGTTAAACTCGGAACTTGGGGACTAGAAGGATAACAGGAGATATCAGTTAGTGTTACCCGGTGTTCAGCGGCCATGCGCTCTAACATAGTGTTCTCTGTGGCCTTCATGGCAAGGAGGGCGCTCATCATTTGGTCGAAGGAGTGATTGCCCGAGCTGGAAGACCCGGGATCTTGGTAACCCGGAGATGGAGTCTTCTCCTTGACAGGGGAAGGCATCCGAGTCGTATGAGTATCGGAGTTTGGCTCGCCTCCCCCCGTGCCCAGGATTGTGGCCTCTTCCTCCTCGCGTGCATGCGAGGCTATAGGATACTCGGCTTCTTGATCAGCCGGGTCCTTCGGTGGCGCTTGCCGCTCTTCCTTGCCGCTAGCCGCGGCAGTCATATTATCAATCGGGTTCTCCTTACCCGGGTCTTCTGTTTCCATGTTTTCTTGGTCACTGATAGTGACCGTGGCTCCGTGGATGGTATAAATGAGCAGTTAGCATGAAACTGGAGAAAAATTATGGAAGGGTATTGGAACATCAGGAGAAGAACCGTACCCAGGGTTTACCATGAAGTCCGAGGAGAACTCGCTGCTAGACCCGGACGAAGCTGATAAACGTTGAGAAAGTAAGACATGGAACTGCCCCGCTAAGGGGTGATTCGGAAAAGGAAAACCACGATATTCAGGAAGAGGTTGAAAAATACCAGCACGTCGAGCCGGGGATGACGGAATACCCGGGTTAAGTGTGGATTCACCCGGAAAGTTCCGAGTCACTCTGCGCTTGGTCGCGGGTGGATCCTTCAAGTACGGCCAGTCGGATAATTCTCGGTTTAGCTTGCACATGTTAGCAAAGGAGTATGGTTTAGAAGCAAGGGAGCGGTATGGAACCTTGAAGACGACCCCGCGGGTTTTCCTCTTGGTCCCGACTTCGACTTCCGGCTCAATTTCGCTTTTGTCGCTCTCGGTTTCTTCCGAGTCCCTCTGGTCGTCATTGTCACCCTTGTCATCCATCCCTGAAAGGCGTATGCATATAGTTGGAAAAAGAAAGCAAAGTGATAGAGGTTGGGGTGATTGGAATCCGGGTGATACCTTCGTCTGTATCGGCCGGTTCATCCTCTTCTTCCTCCGGGTTACCTGAGTTGGGAGGGGTCTCGATACTCCAGAAAACGTTATTGGCCTGAGATAAAAGCATGAAAATGGGAGTTAGTGTTTGTATCAAGTCAAAGTATGAGAAAGTGTATAAGTATCGGATTTTACCGCAGGAGCCGGGTTATCCCGGGTAAACGGCGCTAACCCGGCTATGTTCTTTATCACCTCCAGCTTCTCGGTCAGGAAGCTCTTGATGGTTTTATTGGTATCACCAGCCGGATAGTTCTTCGAGGAGTAACGGAGCGCGTCCGTAACGTGCCCCGAATATTCGCACATCAGTTTGGGGCGAATAGAATTGGGCTGAATGCGGAAATCTACCCAAGTCTTAACTAGGTTGAGCCCAGTGAGACCGTGGGCGAAAAGGACGGCTATTTTGGTCAGGTGGGGCTGGATGGCTTCCCTGTCCGACTCAGGGGAAAAAGCGTTGAAAGTATCGGAGATATCTAAGAGGCCCTCCGAGTAACCCGGCAATTTTCTCTCGCCGGGTGGGGAGGTGTCTCGGCAGTAGAAGAAGGACAATTGCCAGTGCTTAACGTGTGAATTGAGGGTGAGAGTCGGCATGGGTGAATTCTTGCGGTGCTGGATGGAAACCCCGCCGCAAGCCAAGAGCGCCCCGTCACCGCTTTCGCGGCACGGTTTGCACTGGAAAAGTTCGATGAACAAAGCCAAATTTGGCGGGATGCACAAATAAGACTCGCAAAGGACTATGAAATGGGTTATGTTCAACATAGAGTTAAGCCCTATGTCGAACACCCGGAGGCCATAATGGCGGAGGACTTCACGGAAGAAAGAGTGACCCGGGGGGCGAAACCCCCGGATCACGTGCTCGACAAAGCAAATTACCTCGTCGGCATTGGGGGTAGGCCGGGTCTCGTCACCCGGCACCCTCCAGTGGATCTCCTCCTGAGGGGGGAGGACGCCTAACTCGGCCAGCTCCTCCAGCTTGGCCTTGGTCACCGTGGATCGCGCCCAGTTGGCGGATATGGATTGGGTCACCCTTGGCTTAGCCGTCCGCTTCCCTTTGGTCTTGGGAGCCATTGGTTCAGTCTGCAAAAGTACAAGACAAAAGGATATAAAGCATGAGACTCGGAAGTTACGGATATTCCGAGTATTGACAAACAGTATGAGAATTATGAACTATCCGGGTATTGACAGGCAGTACCGAAATTATGGGGTATCTACGTATTGGCAAGTATTTACGAGAAAAGGTTGACCGCCTATGTATCTAGTGCAAGTAAAACAACCGGAAGAGGAGGATTTTCCGGGTATCAATAGCAGCCGCGGAAAATTTGGGCGGATTGAACCCAGATTGGAAAATTTGTGGATGATTTCGTCGTGAAATTAATGATTACGAATGGTAGGGGAGTGATGTGTGACCATCTATTAAGCAATTGGACGAGCTAGCACGGAGTTATGCGACCTAATCCGGCGCGGGGCAAGAAATGGCCCGCGGCGGACCTAGATCTAATCTAGGCCGATTAGAGAAATTGCAAGATTGGATCGAGGGGAATAAGAATCTTACCGGCGTGGATTGGAGAAGAACGCGACGGAGGCAGATGGCGCAGTCGTGATGCCCACGTGCTACTCCCGGCGGGCAGCTTGGGGGCGCGGCGGCGGAGTTTGACGGCGGCGCGGAGCGAATCGTGGAGGAGCGCAGATGGCGGCGGCCTTGCTCCGGCGATGCGCACGATGTCTCCGTGGTGGCGCTCTGTGGGCTCGGTTGAGGAAGTGCTGGTGAGGAGGAAGAAGAAGAAAGAATGGACCGTTGGGGTTAGGTCACCCCCTGGGTACCTATTTATAGGTACGGGTGGGTAAACCTAGGCCGACGGGCGGGAATCGAAATTTTTGGGATAAGGGATACCCGTCCTGATTTTCCGGGATACGTGTTAAGTGCCCGAGAGCGATATCCGGACAAGATAAGAAGTAAATCCTTTCCGTGATATTCGGATCAATTAACGAGTGAAGTAAGCCGGATCTTTGGCATTTTCATCAGGGCATTGACTCGAAAAATTAAAGATGGACTTAGAGAAAGCCGGGTTATTATATGGACCACCAATGGAGTTAGGCCTAGCTGTTTATTAAAGCAACCTAACCCAGCCTCTATGATCTTGTATGTTTGTTATTCTTGCAGGGAATAGAGTGCGCTTCAAGGAGGATCCCGTGAAGCCCAAGCTATTCTGGGGACTACTGATGGAGGGATGATAACCCGATAGGCTAACGCCAAGGAGTAACTCGGCCCAAAGGACGCTGCGCAAGACCCGGCTTAGGATAAAGGAGCTTCTAGAAGGCCCAGGAACATAGGCCTCGCAACCCGGATTGTGGGTTCCGGTAAGGAAGTTTACGGTTTGTAAGCAGTGTCCGGGTAGGATTCAGAGTACGCCTTGGAGAGTAAGCCAGAGGGTCCGGATGTTATATAAGCCGGTCCCTAGGTTAGGGTTGGACAAGTTGTATCATGAGCAAGAACACAATCGCCGAATTGCGAGGTATCGAGTATCCATTGTAACACGAGAGTTGAGATAATATATTCAGATTGGAGACTCGGCGACTTGATTGCTGGCTACCAGATCGCATATCACCATGGTTTCCTTTGAGCTAAACCCTCTCCCAAACACCAGAGTCGATTTGCCCCAAGACAAGTTACCCCCGGTAACGTCTGCCGTGATTATCCCACGACAAGATCCACGAAGGCGACTGTGGGCATCACGCATCCACAAGGTCCCTTGTGGCCAAAGCATATAGGCACGGTTTCTTCTGGCTCACAGCTTTAGCAGATGCGGAACGCTTGGTGGCAAGGTGCGACGGATGCCAAAGGTACGCCCGCCAAATCCATGTGCCGGCTATGGAGTTGCAAACAATTCCTTTGACCTGGCCTTTTGCCGTTTGGGGTATGGACATGGTTGGCCCCTTTCACATGTCACCTTGCAAAAAGACACATCTCCTGGTGGCTATCGATAAATTTACCAAGTGGGTTGAAGTTATGCCAGTTACCAATTGTGAAGCGATTACGACAGTTAAGTTCCTGAAAAGGATTTTCTACCGGTTCGGGTATCCTCACAGTACAATTACCGACAATGGAACCAAAATGTCCCTTGGCGAGATGGAGAAATTCTGTGGTAATAACGGAATCCGGCTTGATGTAGCTTCCGTAGCTCATCCACTAGCCAATGGACAAGTGGAGAGGGCAAACCAGGAGTTACTTCGTGGGTTAAAGCCACGATTGCAAGTCCCATGTATCAGAGCTGCTGGAGCATGGGTTGAGGAGTTACCTTCAGTGGTTTGGGGTATCAACACCACACCTAACAGATCTACTCAGATGACACCGTTTTTCATGGTTTATGGTGCAGAAGCGGTGCTGCCGAGTGATATCATCCATGACTCGCCTCGAGTATCAGCTTACGTTGAGGTGGAGAACGAGAAGACCCGGCAGGACGCCGTGGATATGTTAGAAGAACACAGGGAACAAGCTTTGGAGATATCAGCCATATACCAGCAGGATCTGAGGAGATATCATAGCCGGAGAGTCAAAACCCGGGTCTTCCAGGAAGGAGACCTGGTTCTGCGCCTGGTACAATCAAAGGAAGGAAAACACAAGTTATCCTCACCATGGGAAGGACCGTTCATCATAAGACGGAATCTGCACAATGGATCATATTACTTGATAGATGCAAGGGAAGAGTCGGCCACGGTTAATGACACCGCTCATACCACTTCATCTATGCAGGAAAGAGAAAGACCATGGAACGTGGCTCAGCTACGTCCCTACTATACCTAGTTTAGACTAGATTTACAAGTGGAATTACACGATGTAACAGGCAGCAGGTTTCGGACGCACTCTTTTCCTATCCAGGGTACCTAAGGGGACTGGAGGGTTTTTAATGAGGTGGCTTGCTGACCTAACTTTTCTCATATCAATAAAGAGATGGTTAAACAATATATTGTTTCCTTTTCCTGCGTTCTTTATCAAGTTTTTTATCTCTGTTGTGTTTTTATTTTTTTCTTCCAGGTAAGTAGTATTTATTGTTCTTAGTACATTAGTTTCTTTAGTAAATTGCATATATTTAGGTCTTGGGGGCTGATTGCTTGAATAGCACAGTTACAAACTCAAAGACCCGGCCACAATGCCTATGAGTTATAAGGGCCGATTACTTGCAAACAAGTACGGCTGCAAGCTTATAACCGGACAAAGGAGCCAAACTTTCTTGACTTTTCTTACTTAAGCTCGATGTGACTCGCACTAAAGTGGCATGCTTCGCTAGCGTATGATTACAATCAGTCATGATGCCCAATGGGACTTGCCTGACCCTGTCTTCATACAGCTGTAGCAACATGATTATCCACGCGAAAGCCGGCTTACAGTACAAGAGAGTCAAAAGGTTCATCTAAACCACAAGTTATGCAGAGCACAAGGTTAATAACCGGAAACTCAAAGTTTATTAAGCATAACTTCAAAACCTATGTGAAACGGCTCTAGGTTTTGGGCTTAGCATGTAACAATTTGTTCCTTTTGAAAGACCCAACACCCCAGACTCGGAATTTCGGGCCTTGGGGACTCGGGAATTTGAAAATAGAAACAAATTATCCAGCTATTCAGCTCAAAAACCCAAAAATCCGAGTCTTGGGGACTTGGGGACTTAGGAAAAAGTCCACTAGTCAAAACCCACGAGACCCGGAAACCGAGTTTCACAATAGGCACCATAGCAGAAAGTCAGAAAATCAAGGATGAAAAAGCTCAAAGTTAAGAAATATCAAATTCAAGCAAAAGGCCAGAAGGGCCACGAAATATATTAAGGTATTAAGGTATATCACAAGCCACGATAGTAGTACCACAAAGCGCACAACCGCACTATCAAAAGAATTATTACTTTACAGGATCACCGACCGAATGAGGTATTGAGACGGCATCGGACAAGAGTTCACTCGGACTCCTGGGTTGGATCTACAGCCTTGCCCCTGTCTTCCGGGTCTTGGACTTGGGTTTGCTCCTCGGAGGCCTTCCTAGTATTGTCACCCGGATTGGCAGTATCAGGACGAACAGGCGGGCGGCCAGCCGGCGTAGAGGAGGAGGGCGCTGGCTCCAACTCGGCTTCCCTCTTCGCGGCTTCCTCCCTCCTCCTGGCCGAGTCAGCATTCCACTTCTCCAAGATATCGAAGGGTAAAGGCATATCTTCCTTCACAGGTTTATCTTCGGCGTCGTATGGAGTTACAAATCTATTTAGGTCCAGAGAATCGGCAAGAGTAGTCGCCGAGTGATGCACCTCAGTCTGTACAGCTTTGAAGTCCTTGGCGGCGAACCTGGAGCCATCGGCCTTGAACTCTGGAAACCCGGCCACCAGCTTTGCCGGCTCAAGCTTTGGAAAGTAAGCCTTAGCCAGCATAAGACCCCGGGTCATCCCAACCCGGCATGCCGAGCGTTTCCAGAGCTCAATCCATGCGGGGACAGTAGAACACGCATGGATCAGGGTTTCCATACCCGGATATCCCTCAGTCGGCCACTGTATGGTGTCTAGGATCCATTTAGTGCCGGCGCAGAATCTCCGGAGCACAGTCCTTAAATTTTTCACCTTCTGGATATCATCTTCTTCTGGGGGCGCAAGGTTAGCGCCTGCAATGTAAACAACAAAGGTTACATCAAAACATTCCGGGTATCATGGATCAAGAAAGAACCGAGTGACGAACCAGCAAGTAACAATATCTCACCAAGTAAGACACGATAAGTGTCGGCAACTTGGGCTGATAATTTCTTCAGCGCAGCCAACAGTGGTGTACTTCTTCTTGTACTTCGCGACATCCTTGTTAAGCGTTTCCACCTCAGCCTCAAGCGCCTCTCGCAGCTTTACCTCAGTCTCGAGGAGTTGATTGGTCTTGACCAAAATTTCCTCGGACCGAGCCATTTGTGCCTATAAGGGACGGAAAGATAAAAGTTAGGCGGATATCATAATAACCTAAGTATTAAAGAGGTAGTACCAAGTACAACTTCGACAAGTTATACTCGGAACTTGGGGACTATATGGATACTACGAAATACCAGTCAGTATTACCTGATGTTCAGCAGCCATGCGCTCCAACATATTGTTCTCTGTGGCCTTTAGGGCGAATAGGGCGCTCATCATCTGGTCGAAGGAATGATTACCCAGGTTGGAAGACCCGGGATCCTGGTTACTCGGAGACCGAGTTCTTGCCTTGGCAGGGGAGGGCACCCGAGTCGCTCGAGTGTTGGAGTTCAGCTCGCCTCCCGCTGTGCCCAGGATTATGACCTCTTCGTCCTCATGCGTGTGCGAGGCTATCGGATACTCGGCTTCTCGATCAGCCGGGTTCTTCGGTGGCACTTGCTGCTCTTCCTCGCCGCCAGCCGCAGCCATCGCGTCATCAACTGGATTCTCTTTGCCCGGGTCATCAGTCTCCATGTCATCCTGGTCACTGGTAGTGACCTTGGCACTGAGAATGGTACGAGTAAGTAGTTAGTATGTAACTAGAGAAAATTATGGATGAGTATTAGAACAACAAGAGAAGAACCTTACCCGGAGTTCACCATGAAGTCTGAGGGAAATTCGCTGCTAGATCCGGAAGAAGCTGAAAAAGATTGAGAAAGTGAGACGCGGAGTCATCCCGCTAAGGGGTGATTGGGAGAAGGAAATCTGTGATACTTGAGATGAGGTTGAGAAGTACCGGCGCGCTGAGCCGGAGATGGTGGGATACCCGGGTTGAGCGTGGCGTCATCCGGAGTGTTCCGGGTCACCCCGCGCTTGATCATGGGTGGTTCCTTCAAGTATGACCAGTCGGATAGTTTACGGTTTAGCTCGCACATATTAGTGAAGGAGTATGGTTTGGAGGCAAGGGAGCGATATGGGACCTTAAAGACAACCCCTCGGGGTTTTCTCTTAGCTCCGACCTCGATGACTGGCTCAGCTTCACTCTCATCACTCTGTGTTTCCACCCCGTCTTCCGGGTCTTCCTTTTCTTCCTTATCCTCCAGCCGTGAGAGTCACCAATGAATACAGTCGGAAAAGCAAGAAGTGTGGAGAAACAAGTTAGCAGAAATTGGGTTGGATAAAACCTGGAATGTACCTTCCTCCGAGTCGGCTGCCTCTTCATCTTCTTCCGGGTCTCCGGAGGAAGGGGAGGTCTCGATATTCCAGAAAGCGTTATCAGCCTGAGGTAAAGGCATAAAGGTAAGAGTTAGTGATTGTATCAAGTGTAAGTGCAAGAATGAAAGTGAAAATACAAGTGCCGTATCTTACCGCGGGAGCCGGATTCTCGCTTGTATATGGATCTAATCCGGCTATGTTCCGGATCACGTCCAACTTCTCCGTCAAGAAACCCTTGATGGTCTTGTTAGTGTCACCGGCCGGGTAATTCTTTGAGGAATAGCGGAGCGCGTCCGTGACGTGACCCGAGTAGTCGCACATCAGCTTTGTGCGAATGGAGTTGGGCTGGATCCGGAAGTCCACCCATGTCTTAACCAAGTTAAGCCCGAGGAGGCCTTGGGCAGAAAGAACGGCTATTTTGGCTAGAAGGGGCTGGATTGCTTCCCAGTCCGATTCAGGGGGGAAAGCATTAAAAGTGTCGGAAAGATCTAAGAGACCCTCCGAATAACCCGGCAGTTTCCTTTCGCCGGGTGGGGAGGTGTCCCGGAAATAAAAGAAGGTTTGCTGCCAGTGCTTAACATGAGAGTTAAGACTGAGAGTCGGCATGGGTGAATTCTTGCGGCGCTGGATAGAAACCCCGCCGCAGGCCAAGAGGGCCCCGTCACCGCTTTCGCGGCACGGTTTGCATTGGAAAAGTTTGATAAACAAGGCGAGATTGGGTGGGATGCACAAGTAAGATTCGCAAAGGACTATGAAATGGGTTATATTCAACATAGAGTTAGGCCCTATGTCGAATACCCGGAGGCCGTAATGGCTGAGGACCTCACGGAAAAAAGAGTGACCCGGGGGGCGAAACCCCCGGATCACGTGCTCAACGAAGCATATTACCTCGTTGGGGTTGGGGGTAGGCCGGGTCTCGTCACCCGGTACTCTCCAGTGGATCTCCTTCTGAGGAGGGAGAACGGCAGACTCGGCGAGTTCTTCTAGCTTGGCCTGGGTCACGGAAGACCGTGCCCAGTTGGCGGAGATGGATTGGGTTGACCTTGTTTTTGCCGGCTGTTTGCCCTTGTGCTTTGGAGCCATTTGCTCGGTCTGTAAAACACGAGGCCAAGTGTACCAAACATTAAGACTCGGGAATTATGAGTTATCCGAGTATCCATGAGTAGTATCAGTAAGAAGTACAGAAACTGTGAGTTATCCGACTATCAACGAACGGTCATGGAAATTATCGGTAATCCTAGTATCAGTGAACCATTATGAAAAGGAGTTGGTTGTTTAGTTAACTAGCATGAATAAAAGAACCGGAAGTGGTGGACTGTCCGGGTATCGAAGAGCAATTGCGGAAGTTTTGGTGAACTACATCCAGATCGGAAAATTTGCGGATAATTTTGCAGAGAAATTAGCGATTGCAAGCGATAGGAGAGCGTTGTGGGGTCAACCATTGAGCAATTGAACAAACTAGAGTGGAGCTGAGCGATCTAATCCGGCGTGAAGCAAGAAACGGCCCGCAGGCGGGCCTAGATCCAATCTAGGTCGAGCGGAGAAATTGAAAGCTAAAATTGATGGAGATGGTAAGCTTACCGGTGTGGATCGAAGGAGAGCGCGACGGCGGCAGATGGCGCAGCTGTGGTGCCCCTCTGGGACTCCCGGCGGGCAGCTTGGGTGCGTGGCGGCGGAGGCAGACGGCGGCGCGGCGCGATTTGTAGTCGAGCGCAGGTGACGGCGGCTCGACTCCGGCGGCACGTTCGTGGTCTCCGTGGCGGCGCTGCGCAAGATCGGGCGAGAGAGCGCCGGTGAGGAAGAAGGTGATGGAAGAAATGGGGCGTTGTGGTATGTTACCCCCCTAGGACACCTATTTATAGGTACGGGTGGAGAAAACTAGGTCAAAGTGAGCGGGAGCCAAAATTTTCGGAAGAGATACCCGTCCGAAAATTTTGGGATACGCATTAAGTGCTCATGCGCGATATCCGGAAATGATAAGAAGTAAATCCTTTCCGCGATATCCGGACCAATTAACGAGCGAAATAAGCCGGGTCTTCAGTATTTTCCTCGGAACATTGACCCGGAGAAGTAAAGATGGATTCAGAGAAAACCGGGTTATTATATGGACCACCAATGGAGTTAGGCCTAGTTGTTTATTAAAGCAACCTAACCCGGCCTCTATGAACTTGTATGTTTGTTATTTTTGCAGGGAATAGCGTGCGCTTCAAGGGGGATCCCGTGAAGCCCAAGCTATTCTGGGGACTAATGATGGAGGGATGATAACCCGGTATGCTAACGCCAAGGTGTAATTCGGCCCAAAGGACGCTGCACAAGACCCGGCTTAGGGAAAAGGAGCTTCTAGAAGGCCCAGGAGTGTAGGCCTCGTAACCCGGATTGTGGGTTCCGATAAGGAAGTTTAGGGTTTGTAAGTAGTGTCCGGGTAGGACTCCGAACACGCCTTGGATAGTAAGCCAGGGGATCCGGGTACTATATAAGCCGGTCCTTAGGGTTATATTAGACAAGCTTTCGAGATAGAGATTGCGAGATATCGAGTATCCATTGTAACACGAGCGTTGAGTTAATATATTCAGATCGGGGACTCGGCGACTTGATTGCCGGCTACCAGATCGCATATCACCATGGTTTCCCTTGAGCTAAACCCTCTCCCAAACACCAGAGTCGATTTGCCTCAAGACAAGTTACCCCCGGTAACGTCTGCCGTGATTATCCCACGACAAGACATTTTGTGTTCCATTCATATGCATTTTCGTTCTTCACATTTCATATTGCATCCAATGTTGTCTAGTTCAATTTTATTTTTTCTCATTGGATGCATATGCAAATCATCATGTTCATCTCATCTCATCAAATTTGTGCACATGGTCGAGTAAAACTTGCTCACATAAAAAGAAAAATTACCATTGCATCACTAGTTTAATTAAACTTGTATGTTAAAACAAGGGGGGAAACAATTTACTATTGTATCTTTTATTTAATTAAACTTGTATTCTAAAAAAAGGGGAAACAATTCCGGGTTTAAACACAAACAAAAGTGGTTTGGAAAACAACAACAACAACAACAACAAAAAATTGAATCCGGCCTCGACGGCCGGCCTGGCCGGCTGCCCCTGCCTCGCGCCCGGCCCTGCTCCCCCCACGCCGGCCCCAGGACGGGGGCTAGGCCGGCTCACTCGGCCACTAGCCCGGCCCCGCGCGCTCCCACGCTGGTCTAGCCGGCACCCCAGGCCGGGGCGCACCCACACGCACACACCCAGCACACGGGCACCCGCACAACACACACGATCCCATCTCCCCCACCCCATTCTCCTCCCCACCAACCACCACCATTGGATCCCCTCCTTGGATCTCTCTCCCTTCTCCCCCCCCCCCACCCTAGCCAATCCCTACTACCCAAACTCACAGATCTGCAAGCCCTCGGCCTCCTCCACACTCTCCTCCCCGTGGATTTCTCTTTGGTGCACTCTTGGGGGGAGATCCTTTCACTTGATTTTGTGGATTTTTTTTGCAAGATGGCCTCCAACTCGGGTAATATTTAGGGCCCCTCTTCTATACCTGTGTTTTATGTGCTTTATATCTATCGGTATACTAGTTTGGTTCATTGTTTTAGGGTTCACATTTAACCTAGTGTTCATGATAGATCTCACATAGTTCATATGTCACACTAGCCATACCCTAGATTAATCAATTTCATCTAGTTGTGCTCCTCACGATGTAGTCTCGAAATACAACAATATTTTCCTTCATGCTATGCTATGGTATCATACTCACTTGCCATGCTATGATATAGTCCACACTTGCTTGTCATGCTAGAAAATACAACAATTTCTTTTCTTCCGTGCCATGTTATGGTGTAGTTCTCACTTGCCATGCTAAGATATATCCACGTTGTCCTCCCTAAATGATTTTTGTTTATGTATTGTCACTATCACTCATCACCATGGAACATTTTTTTTATATACAACAACGACCATGTGCACTTACTATAATTGTCCATATCCATGCATCATTTTCCCCCGAGTTGATTAAGGAGTTCTATGCCACTGTTTTCTTCTCCACTGCGGTCCCCCATACTTTGAATTGGATGAGTGGTGGTGTTCAGTTTACTTCTTCCATGACTGAGTTTGGCTCTCTTCTTGGCGTTCCATTGATCAAATATGATGGTATGAACAACATTCACATCCATGGTGATCTGAAGAATATTATGAAGGCTAAGGATGGTCTGCGTCATTGCTACCCGCAAGGCTTTGTATGTCAGAACATTCCCAAGGTCTAAGTACTTCACTGAGTTTTGGTAGATTGTGCACACCATTCTCCGGAACACTATCAATGTCAAGTTTGGTGAGAAGGGTGAGGTCTGCAAATGGTTGATCAATCTTCTCTTTCACATTGGCACTGCTATGAGGAACAACATGCCCTTGGATATTCTGGATTTCATGTGGCATGAGATGAGGACTGTGGTTCGTGATAAGGGGGTGCCCATCTATGGCTCCTACCTTCAGATACTCATTGAGTCGAAGATTCCAGCTGGTCTCGTCAACACTACTCCAAGGTGACTCCCAAGCAGTCTGTTCTTCTCTCGGCTGCTGAGGCTGAGTTAGCTACTGCTCAAAACCCCAAGCGTACCCGCACACTGTCCACGACGCCTAGTACATCTCATGGTATTCTCAACTCTTCTTCTCCAGAGCCTACTATCCCCGCTTCTGCCACTTTCAGCATCAAGCGGACATTTCAGAAGATGAACTGCTTCTTCATTGACAAGCAGCAACAGGACTATCAATCCTATCGCAAGGGCAAGGCCTCTCGTCGCAACTAGCGGGCTATCATGACAGCTCTTCAGCTTCCACTCAGCTCTTCTAGCTCAGATGAGATCCCGGAGGACAAATGGAAGTCCCAGCACACCTTCTGGCTTGGCGATGACGCTAGTTCTCTCGGTCCTTTTGCGGCCTCCTTTACAGCTGCTGCTAGTTCCAGTCAGGCACCTACCGAGGACTTTCCCGCGGCGGATGATGAGATGGATGATGACGAGTGATTGTACGTGCATCATTTTCTCCCTTTTTGTGTCTTGATGCCAAGGGGGAGAAATATTCACGCATTGCATTGCATATCATGCATCCATTTGCGTCCTATCATCTCTATTAGTTTCCTCGATCTTAGTTGATCTTACTATTTGTGTGTTTCGTTGAACTTTGGTACTATTGTAAGACTATGTCTCTATTATCTATCGTACTATCTATCTATCTACTATGTGATGTGAAAATTGGTTGCATTTAGTCGATCGATTGATGTCTGTATCTTTTTCTAATGAGTCTGATACTTTTAAGTGGAAATTGACGACATCTGGTTCATTCTCGGTTAAATCTTACTATGAAGATTTAATGAATGGAAATACTAGTTTTCTACGCAAATATATTTGTAAATCAGAAGTCCCGCTTAAAATAAGAATCTTCATGTGGTTTATTTACCGTAAGGAACTGTTGACAAAGGATAATCTTGCTAAACGACACTGGACGGGGTGTCCAAAGTGTGTTTTTTGTGGTCATGATGAAACTATTGAGCATTTATTTATAACTTGTACCTTTGAAAAAAATATTTGGCGCTTAATCCATTTTACTTTTAGTATTTCTCCTCCATTGTCGGTAACTAATCTGTTTGGGGGTTGGTTAAATGGGGTGGACAAGATGACTAAAATTAGTATTCACATTGGCGTGTATGCCTTTCTTTGGGCAATTTGGAATTGCAGGAACGATGTAATTTTTAACAAGATGGAAGCTGGTCATTTTTTGCAGGTAGTACACAGGGCCACCCACTGGATCCATCTGTGGTCGTTCCTCTCCACAGAAGGTCTGCGTGGTCATTTGGATATAGGATGTGCACGATTGATGGCGATCGTGCGGGATAGCTTCAGCCAGGGTGGATGGCGACACACTAGGAGATTGCGAGATGTGTAAACTCCTTATTTTGAGGGGCTTTCTGTGGCTTGTCTTTGTAGCAACGCTGCAATTTTGTTGAGTTGTAATAATTTTAATAATTGGTGATACTGAACGCTATTTTAATAAAGTTAGCTGTGTGCATCCACTAGATGCAGAGGCTGGGTTTTCCGTTTCAAAAAAAAAACGCGAGTTCGCTTTATACATAGACAACTCTTCATGTTTTAGAATCATGCATCTTCACGTTAGCCTTGCTGGAGAGCCTCAGCAGAATGTTAAGGTCGTCAATCCAATCGACCATGTACTTCTCGTAGTAGATATCGACATGTTTGAGGGAATCCAAATTGAGCTTTCTCATCCTCCAGTTCAATGGTCTCTTGCACGGGCAGTCTGTCGGGCATACATCAGATATCTGCACACGTTTAAATGTATATTAGCTTGAAGTCATACGATAATAGAGCATCCGATTGCATATTTTTTGAAAAATCTTCTCGGTGCCGCTGAGTCAAGGGCGTACCAACTGGGGTATTTTGTTTCTTCTTTTTTGCCTTACCTACCTACAGAGTACAGACTTATATAGTTTTGCACCTGGTAATCTTAACTTACATATAATGTGATGTCAAGAGTCGCTACCAGATTTAGCTGATGTGTCGAGTGTATGATACACTTGCGACACTCGGCTTATATGACACTCAACAATCATTTGCTTGGCATTTACGAGTTTGCCGATTACCCGCCACATGGCAATGAACAACATGACACAGCTTATGTATCTCTACCATGTATTATTCGATGCTATAAATTATGGTAATGATTGTAAAAAAACTAATTACCGATACTTTCTCGCGTAATTTCATCGCCACCCCCTACGGATATTCAGACTTTACCCATTGTTTATATATTATAATAGATTTTAGGAACATGACCAATCTAAAAAGAGACTAAGGCCTAGTTTGGCAACAAAGTTTTTCTAAAATCGAAGTATTTTGACACTGGAGTATTTATATGACCGGGCGAAAAATACTTCAGTTTTGAAATAAAGTTCAAAATTAGTGCAGTTTCTTGCGGTACCGAAATATATAAACCGCATTATTCATCGGGGCCAATTAGTTTAAAGTATTTAATACTTTACTCTGTTTAGAACCTGAAATATTATCAAAATACTTCAAAAAGACCAAACTGCCAAACGGACTCTATATCTTTATAGAGTTATGTGGGTAACCTCGAAAAGGAAAAGGAAAAGAGGGTAGATAAAGGACGGAAAAAGAGAAGAAAAAGAAAGCGGAAAAGAAAACAAAAATATTATAGCCTAGGATGAAGGAGGACCACTAAAAACGTAATTTCTTTTAAAAAAGTTTGACGAGTGCCATGTCAGGTAGCACTCGGCACGGTGATGGGGTGGCCTTAATTTGCCGAGTACCACTGACGTGGCACTTGACAACCGTATCATCATTTTGCAACAGTTACAAACTTACCGACTGGTTGTCCCCATAGACGTCGAGCCTCTGTAGGTGGCCGCACCTTGAGAGTAGTTCTGCTATACTCGCTCCGAATCTGTGCCTCCAGGTCTGTATGGTCACTGTCAGGTGAGTGACAGTATTAAGTTTTGGTAGTCATTCCATCAAGTTCACCACATTATATGCACCGTCCTGCATTATATGGGCACATACATACTATACGTGTTACAAAATTACAATAAATATATACGTACACATGGTGTCTTTATATAGTACTCCCACCGTTCCAAAATGTAAGCCTTTTTAGCAAACTGTTTCAGCTAGCTAAAAAGACTTACATTTTGGAACGGAGGAACTAGTATATATAAACTGTATTTACGAATCCAGAACTTAAATTGTTACCCACCTTGGTGCGATTCCATAGGGAAACATCAAGGCGGTGGATGCGGGTGCAACTCCGTAGAAGCCAAGCGCCAAGGTAGGATTCATCATTTGTTTGAACGTGCGTATGTAGCCCGACGGTGAGCCGGCGGACGGTGTCCACGCTGCCAAGGAACTCAATCCTGCTCTTGCGTAGCAAGGCGCTGGTGGGCCAGTGTATCTCCTCGAGGCAGGGAGCACAGAATCTACCCAC
The DNA here is from genome assembly GCA_028641055.1 of Alopecurus myosuroides. NCBI lineage: Eukaryota > Viridiplantae > Streptophyta > Magnoliopsida > Poales > Poaceae > Alopecurus > Alopecurus myosuroides. The sequence goes on from CM054062.1 coordinate 251,599,721, forward strand.
CATCTTGCAATTGGGCGAGGCGACGAAGAGCTTACGAATGCGGAGGAAGCGGAGCTTGGGACAAGACACCTCCACACGCCGTATACCTCCGTCGATGTGGTCTAGATCAAGGTCTTGGAGGAGCTTGCTAGATATCTTGAGGTCCTGGCCGTCCATGACCACCCAAACGAAATGTATGGCAAGCCTTCGCAGCTGGCTGCACGAGGACAGGAAACCCGAGAGGCTGCCGCCCTCCAGCCGAATATCCTTTAGCTTGAGCACCCTCAACGAGCTGTTCACCGCCGGCGCCGCTGGGAGTCTAAGGGTTGCAATTGTATACTCGTCTATCGACGAGCGGATAGACATGGCGGCCGTCCTCGCACCGCCGCCGGACGGAAGGTCTAGCACGACCTTGTCTGGCCCTAGAAATCGGTAGTCAACCGTTGCTGACGGATCATCCAGCTGGAGCTTGATCTTGCCATGCACGCGCTCCGCAGCCTGCTGGAGCCACGCGTTGGCGCGGGCCTTGTGGCAACGAAGGTTGAGGGTCATTTTGAGGGTTTGGTGGCTGTGAGCGAGCGCGGCGTCGACCAACTCGATGAGGCCCGGCGTCGACCCACATGTCTTGCCGATGTCGGAGAAGACCAAGTCTGGGAGGCAGAGCCAGACGTGCCGCCACCGCCGCGACAGGGCTCTCGTGCGGATGGCGTCCTCGGTGGACGGCAGGAACCTGAGGATGCGCAGGAGCACGTCGTCCGGAAGCCTGCTGATGACGTCGTCATCCGCGGCGCCGCCGGGATATAGAATTCTGGAGCCCATCGACGATCGATACCGTACGCCCTGGGTCGTTTGCGAGACTATGATCTTGGCCTATATATGGGTATGTCAGTTTGTCAGGTACGCCTAGAGTTGAACTTTGGACAAACATGTCAAAATTGGATTCTTTTCCATCACGACAAGGATTTTTTTTGCCCTTTTCTGGATGTCCGCTTCGCTAAACAGTGTATTTAGTAAGTACGTATTGGTGTTGTAGCTGATCCCGTATGTACAAGTCCTAGTCCTATACGGCAAGGCAACATGTAACGACTATGTCCTTGCTGGTTTGGATGATGAGTACAATGGCCTTTGCTGCAAGTACGGCCATGATCAAGGCTCGTGATTCTATGAATGTTGGTGATCTATACTCCCAGTTTCTTGCGTACGACTCTCGCCTTGATAGCCAAAATCCTTATGCGAATGCTGCATCCCGCGGTAATTATGGAAACCGCAATAAGGGAGGACGAGGTGCTGGAAATGTTAGTTTGATCTCCACCAGTCAGAGCCCAACCGCTTGCCGGTGTTAGAGAGTTTGTACTGTCACGTATGTGACTTGCGTGAGGATCGAGTTAGCGCGTGCGTGTGTTGTAACCAGATCGATCTGATCCATCTAAGAGATCATATCAATCTCCTCTTATCTCTCCCTCCCGTGTAACAACTCGGATGTATATCTTCTAGTCATTCGACCCTATATAACACGAAACCGATAGCCGAGACTCGTTAAACCCATCTCATTGTGGTATTGCACATGGTATCAGAGACACTCTTCCCTAAAACACATCTATGAGCAATTCATCCTCTCCCTCCTCTGCCGCCATGACCAATCCTCCGCTTCCCCCTCAAGGCATCCCCGAGAAGTTCACGAGGGAGAACTTCCTGCCATGGGAGACCCACGTACTGCCCGCGGTGCGAGGTGCGCGCCTCATGAGCTTCCTGGATGGTACATGCAAGGTGCCCGCCCAGAAGATCTCCGTCGACAAGGGCGGTGACAAGGGGCACACGGAGGAGGACAACCCCGCCTACAACGGATCGGTGCAGACGGACCAACTGGTCCTTTCATACCCGGTGAATTCTCTGTCTAGGGAGATAGGATCTCCTGCATCGGCATGAAGACAACAGCTGAAGTATGGGATGCGATCACATCAATGTTTGCCGCCCAATCAGGGACCTGCATCGACAATCTCCGGATCCGGCTAGCAAACACCAGGAAGGAAGGTAAAACAACTACTGAATATTTTGCGCAGATGAAAGTTGTCGCAGATGAGCTCGCTGCTGCGGGCAGAAAAATTGAAGAATATGAACTCGTCGAGTACCTGCTGCCTGGACTCGATGACCCATACAACCCCCTCTTCGCTGCCATTGCGGCCAACCCTGACGCAAGCCTCACTACGCCCAAGTCATGGCATACGACAACCGCATGGAGATACTCCTCGCATGTGTGGGTGGTAGCTTGTCTGCCAATGCCGCTGCACACGGATGCGGTGGCCGCCGAGGTGGCCGAGGAGCACCTCGTGGCGGGCGGTGGTGTCCGTGGCCAAGGACGACCTCACCAGCAAGGAGGAGGTTGTGGATCTGGACGCCGTGGCGGTGGTGATGCAGCACACCCATTTCACCAAGCCCTACATCGATACTAGACAAGGTGAACTCACTCATCTCTCTATATACCTTCGGTGTCTTGGTGAATGGAGAGATACCTCATGGAATCACCCTATGCTTGCTCAGGTTTGATCCCAACATGGTGCCCCAAGACAATGCCCAAGATGCTCAAGAACGTGCTCAAGATGATGCCGAAAAAGTTGTGGAAGAAGTCTGAGAAGAAGACATCGAGGAGGAAGAAGAAGAGGAAGAAGGAGGCGGAAGCCAGGAAGCCCGACCTGACATCCCGGCCAGGCCGACCTCCTAGCTCCTCAGGCCAGACCCCCAACATAGGAGGCTGGCCTCCCTACGCGCCAGGCCCCACCCGAAGCGCCCGCCCCCCACCCGGCCTCAAGCCGGCGTTGCCAGGCCAGCCACCCTGCTGCCAGGCCCGGCCTCCCAGGCCGGCCTCTCTGCAGCTGCGGGATTTGGGGGTTTTCTCCCCCTTTTCCACCTCACCTAATCCCTTGGCTATAAAAGGATCCCCTTGGACTAGATCTAGAGTTAGAGATGAATTTAGACTTTTGAGCTTTGTTCTTGTACCCCTCTTGTGAGGCTACTCCTATGGTTTGTACCTAGGACCATATCAAGGCTACTCCTACGATGTGTATCTAGGATCGTATCAAGATTGCATCGGGTTTTCTATCCTTTCCCCTTGGGATTCAGTTAGGGACTTTTCAATCTTCCTCAACTAACCCTTGAGGTTCTATTGGCGTGGTGGACCGGCCACGGGTGTTGAAGCGGTTGCCGAAAAGGTGAGTTTGGTTGAATTGATTGTTCCGTAAGCGGCCGTTGCGGCTTAGTTGACGGGACACCGAGTTCTTTAGTTCTTGCTAGTTATCTTTCCTCATCGATTCCCCTCGTTTTCCGCCTCGTTTGCGTCGTGTTCTTCGTTCGTTCTTCGTATTTTTTGTTAATTCGTGAAGATCAGGCCACCCAAGAGGTTAACCCCTCCATCATATGGTATTAGCAGCTAAATTGACACAAATTTGACCCCCACAATCTCCCTTTCCACCAAAAAAACTCTTCCCCAACCCCTAAAGTCGATTTTTTTCATAAAAATAGCCAAAAGGGATTTTGACCGATCCGTTGATTTGTTGAGTTTTTCGTGGATTTGATCCATGGATTAGTTTCTTAAGACCATTCTTACCTTTCTCTTCATCCACT
>CM054062.1:251603330-251657870 GCA_028641055.1 Alopecurus myosuroides
GGTAGGATTCATCATTTGTTTGAACGTGCGTATGTAGCCCGACGGTGAGGCGGCGGACGGTGTCCACGCTGCCAAGGAACTCAATCCTGCTCTTGCGTAGCAAGGCGCTGGTGGGCCAGTGTATCTCCTCGAGGCAGGGAGCGCAGAATCTACCCACCATCTTGCAATTGGGCGAGGCGACGAAGAGCTTACGAATGCGGAGCTTGGGACAAGACACCTCCACACGCCGTATACCTCCGTCGATGTGGTCTAGATCAAGCTCTTGGAGGAGCTTGCTAGATATCTTGAGGTCCTGGCCGTCCATGACCACCCAAACGAAATGTATGGCAAGCCTTCGCAGCTGGCTGCACGAGGACAGGAAACCCGAGAGGCTGCCGCCCTCCAGCCGAATATCCTTTAGCTTCAGCACCCTCAACGAGCTGTTCACCGCCGGCGCCGCTGGGAGTCTAAGGGTTGCAATTGTATACTCGTCTATGGACGAGCGGATAGACATGGCGGCCGTCCTCGCACGGCCGCCGGACGGAAGGTCTAGCACGACCTTGTCTGGCCCTAGAAATCGGTAGTCAACCGTTGCTGACGGATCATCCACCTGGAGCTTGATCTTGCCATGCACGCGCTCCGCAGCCTGCTGGAGCCACGCGTTGGCGCGGGCCTTGTGGCAACGAAGCTTGAGGGTCATTTTGAGGGTTTGGTGGCAGTGAGCCAGCGCCGCGTCGACCAACTCGATGAGGCCCGGCGTCGACCCACATGTCTTGCCGATGTCGGAGAAGACCAAGTCTGGGAGGCAGAGCCAGACGTGCCGCCACCGCCGCGACAGGGCTCTCGTGCGGATGGCGTCCTCGGTGGACGGCAGGAACCTGAGGATGCGCAGGAGCACGTCGTCGGGAAGCCTGCTGATGACGTCTTCATCCGCGGAGCCGCTGGGATATAGAATTATGGAGTCCATCGACGATCGATATGGTAGGCCCTGGGTCGTTTGCGAGACTATGATCTTGGACATATATATGGGTATGTCAGTTTGTCAGATACGCGTAGAGTTGGACTTGGACAAACATGTCGAATTGGATTCTTCTTCATCGCGTACGTAGAGATGGAGAGGGACACAACGCATCTCCGTTCCCCTTAATTAATGCGGAGCTTGGGATCCACACGACACATCCAGTACTAGTACTCCGATGGTATCCATGTTGGACGGACGGTCAATCACTTGGTTAATGCTCGCGCGACCCCTTCCGCTTGAACCAGCACTACATATATATAGTTTTGGTTCCGTTTCGACGCGTAGAGAGCGCAACCGATCGATGACAACTCGTGTCCGCGCGCGCGCGAACGTCTACCATTCCCTCTCGATCTCTCCCCTCCTAAAAAGGACGCCAATCTAACCACGCAAGGAAAAAACAAATATATGGAGAGAGCCAACCTCAGGACGTACGTAGGAGGGAAAAAAAAAAGGAGTCCATAGAACGCACACGTACGTACGTGCTCATACAAGTGTGCTAGCTGTCTGCAACCGATCGATCACAACGCGCGGTTTCAGTGTCTAGCTGTACATGCTACTCTACGTCACAACTCGTGTCCGTGCTCATACGAGTTCCTCTCTCTCTCCACTCCTAAAAAGAACACCAAGCTAACCAGGAAGGGGAAAAAAATAGAGAGTCCCGTGCGAGCTAGTTCTTTTTTTTTTTTACTCAACTCGCGCGAGCAGGTGCTGTCACCATTTTATCTCTGCTTTTTTAGGATCCATTCCCCCAACAAGCGTTTGGAAAAGAAATCATATTCATCATGGAACCAACTATGGACGACGCCATGCATGGAGTCAAGTCAATTCATGGACTATCCGCAGGATCCTGGAGAGCTCGACGAGGGCCAACTCGCAATTCTTGGCTCCCGCATCAGTTCGCTCCAGAAAAAAAAAATAGTTACAACAAACAAACAGACTTGGATACCAATCAACGACTTTGATGCATATGAACCAGCTATTATATGCCCAGGTCGCGCTACTACTTCAGGACCCAAAGTTCAGTTTTGGGGTACAAAATAACATTTCATCACGCTACTATGCAGCTCAAGGTTTATTTAATACAACAACAGCATCATTTACATAAGATAGCAGCAACAGCAGCGTCGCCGACACTGGCCCGTACGCCACCGTCACTTCCCTGTTCCCCGCAATCGTCGGTCGGCGACAGATTTCTCCACCAAATCTCCTGCAATAGACGCACGAGAAGCTCAGTATGTAAGAACACAACCCTACAATCCATACTTGATCATAACAAAAAAAATATAGCAACGCATCATCACAACCGGACTACAGAGTATTACTACTGCTAGCTCAACTAACAAGGTCAGATCCTAAAGTACTACTATCAAAGAGGAAAAAAGGCCGCAACTAATGACACTCGAGAATTAACAAGCAGCGGCCATATATTAAACAAAAACAGTTGCTACAAAGAATGAACGACTTGATGATCACGCAAGAAATGTGACTACACAAGTTACGTAAATCAACTTCTGCAATATTGGGGAGGCCGAGGAATCTTCACGGGGCATTGATTCCAACCATGATACTGAATATCATCAAAAGAGGGACCAACCAGCATATCGTCATCGGGCAGATACCCGTAAAATAAAAGGCAGGATAATCATGTCACTCTAAAACAGAGTAAACTAAGGATAGACAACGCGCAGATAATCAGATCAACTACACGGCCAACACCACGTTCCGTTACGCACCACAGATTCCTAGAAGTTCGACAGCTCAAAGGGCATCCATTGATGGCCCGAAACAGCAAGCCGTGGTAACACATAGCAAGAGGAGGGATGGAGATCAAAGGAGAACCTCATGAATCACGTGAGAGAATTGTAGCCGAAGCGAAAATAGCACCATCACTGCATGCGAGGCACAGGAGGCTGCGGCCAGCACCGCCATCACTACAACATGCAATGGCACTCCTTCCTGCACAAGTAGATCACACAATTGAGGAACAGATATGGTCCTAGCTGATCTCTGCAATGGATTGAAAAACATGGGTTTCACAAACAGCCTCACCTTTCTCTCATGGGAACACACTGACAGTTACAGAGTTCTTTCTTCCACCGCCTCAGTGGCTCTGTCGTCTTAGTGCCTAGTTTATTTACACCCAAACAAGAGAAACAGGATTAGAACAATAACCACCAACTACAGTCAAATACACCTAGTGTATATACTCAACGTGACCAAGTCAAGAGTTAACTAGGAATCATATTCATAACCAGTGAAGCCTTAAGGTCAGCTAATGAGCCTAACTAGTGTAATGTACCACAACAATCGGTACTAAACCATAGCAACCAGAAGTTCATGTAGATCATGCTTAATGGGAGAAAAGCAATCATGGAAACCATGATCGTCAACATGATATACATTCTACCAATCACTAGAAGCCTGATGCACTGTAAAAATGCAGTCTTTCTAGACATGAACCCTACAAACACCTAAATTCATCATCTTATCAATGAAGGGGCAAGCAAATTGAATAGTTCACAGAATGCAGAGCCATACGCGCATCAGACCAAGACTTGACCCTAGCTATGCAAACTAGAACGCAGTCATGGCACAATGGCGATATCTCAGTATAGAGAAGAAGAGCTCACCTTGGACAGATTGTAGCCAACGCCGATATTGGTACGTCATCGACACAGGAGACAAGTGGCAACCTCCAGAGACCCATCCGATGCCAGGAAGCCGTGCCGGTAGCCGGAGCGTCGTCGGGGCAGAAACTCCAGGGCCTCAAACCGTCGGCGCGGCCCCCTGCGCCCACTCCACACTCTGGACAAGGACAACACCCTCTTCTGAAACAAAAAATGCATAAATGCAGAGTTCAGGTTCACGCATTGAGTCACAAACACAAAGAATGGTTAGGAATTCTTAAGGATTCTAGTATCACCATCGATTTATAGAGCATTGACATGTCAAATTGACTTTCAGGAAACTTAGTATATGTCCAAGAGCGTCTACACCAAACAACTGATAGGATAATACAATTGATCGTGAAAGCGCATCCATCCAAAACAATGACAGACAATATATTCATCTAAACTTGAACTAGCCGGTGATGCAAAGTGCTCTGTTTCCACCTAAACTTCACAGAGCAGCACACGTATAGAAAGTCCTGCCAGTTAAATCGGCACTGTAATAAGATCTTAAACGAGTTATCGGACCTGATGATCTAGAACGATGAGCAGGAAATTGAAGTGCAGCAAACACGTTGGTTTCGAAAACAGATGTCTATTTGCCCCCCAAATGCTGACTGGAAGTGCTAAAAAAATGCAATCTTTCGGTGCAGGATCTCGAACATTCGTCCATCGCAGTCAAAGCAAACATACACATGGCTGTCGAAGCAAAGTAGGGAGGATTGGAGAGAGGAAGAGAGACCTTGTGCGGCAGGTCGAAGAAGGTGGACGCCGGCAGCAGCAGCTCCGGGCGGCGACCGGCCGCTCTTCTTCCGTGCCACCCAACCGACGTTCCGTCACCGCGGTGAGTTCCTCCCGCAGTCGCTCCGCCTTGTTCGTCTCCGCCGGCCCTAGGACCACGCGTGGAGCCCGCAGCCTGCCCTGTATAGGCTCGGCCGTCCCCTGCCTCGGCTCCTCTCGCCGAGCATTGTAGCCGGCCAGCGCGGATGCTCTCGTGCATCCTCGTCGGGTTGGTCCAACCGGTCGCGAGGAGGAGGCGAGAGACCCGGTCGCGCAGGCAGTTGGCAGCGGCGCATCTTGAGCCGGCTCTAGAAGAAGGGTGTGTGGCGGGGGGAATAGAGGATGAGGTAGACGGCGAGGGCTGCGCCGGTCGCCGGAGAGGCTGGGTAGGGTGGCCGCCGCCGGGAAGGGAATGGGGATAGAAAGGGTGGGTGGCAGATCGGGGATGACAAATTGGGGTTAGGGTTTGATGTAGCCGTTTTTCTTTCGTCGGGCCGTTGATCGAGATCGCGTGGGGCAGTACTATGGCCCGGATTTGGCTATGGGCCGCCCTGTGGTTGATTCGTTTTTTGTACAGCGACTTGATTTAGCTTTTTTATTTTTTTGAGATCACTTGATTTAGCTGAGCTGAGCGACGTACCTACTGCCCTCGCTCCTTCCCGCCCAAGTACAAACTCTAACAGTTCTCCAAGAAAAAAAACTCCAACAAGTAAAAAAAAATGGTGCAAACTCCAAGGACATATTAATTGCTCTGAACACATGGAGCGGGCGGTGTTGGCGGAGGCGCGCAAGAGGGCGGGGAGGCGTACGTCATTGGCGAAGAGGGCACGGGAGCCGAGCAGGTACCACCGAGGGAGCGGTGCATCTTACCCATCTAGAGACCATTTATATATCTCCGCGGCCACGATATGATTCGACGGCGGCCATTTTCTCATACAACCTATGCACCGACCACGTTGGTTTGCCGAGGGCCTCAAGCACCGATTACATAGGAGGGGCGGCGGGGTCGAGCCTTCATTGAACTTTGGATGTATGCCACATCCATCAATCTCTCTAATAGCATATGCCGTCGGGGTGACTACAGGCTTGGAGGCCTTGGAGGTCCATCGAGAAAACAGCCGCATTGGCGACACCGGCTGGAGTGGCGACATCTGCGTGTAGTGGAGAGTTAAAAATTCTTCGTTACAATATATTGTTATATGTATCCTTTCATACCGTCGCATGCTTGATAGGACATAAATTGATGGACCCCAAACATATGCAAAAAGGGTATCAACTTTTCTGGCGGGGGAGGACGGGACACGGGGACCGGAATTTTTGGATACTACGTACCGAGAAATAAAACCTGTCCTAATATGCCTTTCTTTCAAAATAGACGTAAATTGTTGATCAACTAATTCAAAAACAATAACTTCTAGCACATGTCTTAAAGACCAATGCCTCTTGCCGCTTATAAAGAAGTAGTCGGAACATCCGTGAGAAACTGAAACTTACTCGACGACCGACGACATATCTAGCTATATCCCCACTATTGTTTTACCAAAATTATTTCCACCTTTATTTTTAATAATTTTTTGATATAATTTTAGGTCCATCAAAAATTCATACTCCGTATTATTTCATGTGATTGGCTTGCCTTTACATCGTTGAACATTGCAAAATATGGAGGAATTTGTGGAAGAAAAAAATAGCATGTAATAGCAAAATATATAAGGATTGTCTAGGGTTTGTTTTTTGGAGGGAAAACATAAAAAATAAAGAGCCCATGAGCACTGCTTCATAGAATGATAGATATGAAATACTATGAAACGTGACTTACATATATACAAGGGTTTTCTAGGGTTGACGATGATGTTTATTGATGATGAAAAAACAAAAACAAAAAATGGTTGTTATCGCTTTTTCTCGGTGGGCGCCCACAACCGATGACGGCTTCTCCCCTTCCGTCGGCTTACTCATTGTCACCCTTTAGCGAGATGCCCCAAAGCTGGCGGGTTGGTCGATGACATCGGATCCAGGTACGGTGATAGGCCCAAGGTTGACATGTACCCCGCATAAATACGGCGGATCGGCGATTGATGCTCCTTTGTTTTGATGTGTAAGATCACACAACGTGTGTCTTAGAGAGCGCCAATTCTTTTGGCGACACTATAGTTGTGTGAGTACGTAGCCGGCAAGATAATCCATCAAAGAGTAACCAGACTAGTTTCCGGCGATCGATCATACACGTCTTGCTTTGCAGCTGATGTAGACATTATAAGGCAAATACCTAGACTTACTCTACTTGGTAAGATCGTGAGTGGACGTGAAGTGATGGAGGACACGTACCTACCTTACGTACTTAGGGACATGCACGCATGCATGGCCTTGCCTATATATTATTTGCATCCTGCTTCTATAGCTACTATGCTAGCTAGTGTTGATTGGTCGATCGATGCATGTGTCAAAGAACGTATGAGTAGTTGATGTTCGGCTTGGACGGCTTCACGTTGGACCAGCTGGTCACCTACTCCATGACAAATGATCGAGCTCAACCTCTGTGTTCGTCGCGCCCCCACCGGCTGGGACAAGGATGAGACCGTCGATGAGTAGTGAAGACTCTTGTTGCCCCCGCGAGAAAGTCGATGACAATGGCAATATTGCTTCTGAACTTGGAAGTGGAATCAAGCGGTACAAGTTGTCGAGCGCCTCATTGCGTCTCGTTGTCGACGCCGTTTCGCGGGTGGTGGAAGCCGACAAAGACGGTCTCGTTAACATGATCCATATAGCGATGTGTGTGCCTATCATGAGTCACTCAATTCGTGGGTGTCCATGGTGTGAGTAAACAGGCCCTGGCCACTCCAAGCAGAGGCGGATCCAGGGAGGGGCGAGGGGTGGCCTGGCCACACCCCCATGGTTCGGCCACCCCCAAGAAGTTACAGCGGGGCCAGTAGTATGGTGCATATAAATTTTTGTTAATTGTAATAATTAGTGTGAGACCGTTAGGATAGGTCACGTATTTTTCTAAGAGCCCAACATTTGAACGGGCTAATTAGCCAAGCCCAACAATATTTCTACCCCATGATGGGCAGACACGAGGAGACTAATTAGAGCATGCAAAGGCCAGCAATATCTAATCACCATGGCTAGTCGATATGCACCATTTTGACCTGATTTTCATCGATCGAGTAGCCGTCTAGGGCCTATCAGCGGGCAGCAGCAGTCCCCATCGTCGAACCATCGCCCTAATCTCCATAGAGATGTGGGTGCCACCACAACACCTTGGTAATCCTACTATCAAACCCGGCGGGACGGCCATGCGAGTCCCAACTCTCATATGTCAGATGTAAGGTAAGTTATTGTAAAAACTATTGGTTAGCATCGTGTTAGATCGATTATAAAGTATATATAATAGTTAATTAGTATTTTGCTGACAACTAAATGGAAAATTTTAGTTTGCTTGTAAACTAATGAATGTAGGCTGCATAATAAATAAAAAGTGAATAGTTTGATGAAAGTATGGTGTATTTGTTTTAAGCCATGATGTCTTAAGAATGAAGAAAATAATAATAAACCACCACTTTAGTTTTGTAAATGTAAATCTAATCCATAGATAACAAGCTAGGATCCATTTCGGTACTTAATTCACCGTAAGCTAAAACCATATATTGATGTACTACCGTGTATCTTATTTGACACGTGTGGTTTTGCCGGGGGTGGTCTGGTCCCCCTATGCTCAAATCCTGGATCCGTCCCTGACTCCAAGCACATCTTAATTAATGGATATGTAAAATTCGTCTGAGCAGTTGAAATAATAGATAGTATATTATTTCTGAATAAAAATTTCAACAATTTTTTTATAAAAATGCACATAATAATTTATACAATAAATTAAATTTAGTAAATATAGGAGTAGCTAGTTGGTGGCGGTTCCTGTAGGAAATCCGCTATATATAGTTAATTTCAACAACCATTGTAAAAGCGACATGTCGTGTATAAAATATAGACGTTGCCTACCAAAATCCTTGACGTCCCTGGCCAGCATCGACATTAAAATCATGCCCATCTCTCATAAAATCACGGAGGTCACCACTAAGCGCCTTGTAGTCTGGCCCATCTGACCATCTTCCTGCTATCGACATAGCCATTTCGCCTAGCCGCTACAATAGATGTGCCATTTCATGCCCCCCGACGGCAACCGTGATGCGTAGGGTTATTAATAGGGTTATAGCGAAACCCTCAATCTTACATCAAAACCCTAAACCATAGACCTATACCCTAATTTCTTGACCTAGACCATAGACCATATACCCTAGACCTAAACCTTACACTATTGTAATCGGACGAGTGATGGTAGCATCATTGTGGGGTGGCCTCCATGTTTGGCAGTGTTGTCCTCATGTCCATACTACTACTACATACACGTTTGCCTTAATAAGTGCCCTTACGTTGTGATCTGCATCTGCCGGCGGGAAATCCAGAGTGCGTATATGCTCGAAGATAGGAAGTCTTATGTTTCTCCATCTTATTGTGATGCTAGCTACAGAAAGAATAGAAATAAGAATCAAACCCGAGGCAACGCCGTGGGGGAAACAACGACGAGATCCCCTTGCCCGTCCAAGAAAGCATAAGAGTAAGAGCATCTCCACTCGTTCGGGCCCCCCAGACCGTTTCTTCGGTCAAAAAAATTGCCGCTTCGAGGCGTGCCGACGTAAACTTTGGCCCGGGGGCGATAGTTCCTAGTCGTCAGCCCAGACACGCCCACTCATGTTCGCCAAAATGCGATGAAATTCAGCAAATTAAGATAGAACATAGGTTGTTATATTAATATTTGGGCTAAAAGACCTACAACATAGTCGTAGTTGGCACGATTCAAACTAAAAATAGAGCTACGACTAGTTTTTGCCGAGGATTTGGTACATCCGGGTGTAGTCACCGTCGTCGCTCGGTGGCTCGTCCTTGGGTGGGGCGTAGCTGCAGTCCTCTTCGGCGTTGTTGAACGACATCTTCGCCGGCCCCACGGTCTCCTCGTCGCTGTCGTCTAGTACGGCGATGCCCCTTCTTCGCGGCCACGCCGGCGAGCATCGATTTCCTCGAGAGGGCGACCCTGGCGCTCCAGCTCCTTGGCAACGTACTGGTCGCGGGACAAAGCGATGCCGACCTCGATGTCGTCCGGCGCCCACTCCGCGCGCTCCTCCTTCGGCTGCACCGGGCTATGGCCACGTCGGGGAGGCGAGGGAACGCGGCGGCCACGGCTGGGAGGCGAGGGATCGCGACGGCCACCCTCGTTTATAACGAGGCTTGCGTTGACGTGGTGGCGCAGAAGAGTCGTCTCCGATGAAGACTCGGACTCTGGCATCACGGGGAACAGAGAGGCATGTGGCGTCGAGTCAGATGGCCGCTAAGACGTGGCCGCGGACGAGGAAGACGATCATGAGAATTGTCTCGGAAACTAGGACGCCCCATGGAGGCAAGTAGCGGATGACGGCGGGTATTCCATCAGCGGGGTGTTGCCGGCCTCGATGTGGTCGAGGACGGCCGAGAGAGTGCGTCCGGACACACCTCACCAAACTCATCGAGGCTGGCCGAGAGAGTGCGTCCGGACACACCTCACCAAACTCGGCGGCCGCTGGCGGCTGGCCATGACCGCCGCGCCTTTCGTGGACACCACTTCTTGGCGGTCGTATGGATCGAAGTACGATGTCTGGACGGTCGTGTTGTTGGCCGCAAAACGCAGGTCGACCTGTGCGTCCGCCGGCATTGCGGCCGGGAGCTGCTTGCCGGTTGGAACGGGAACGCTGCCGTTGCTGAGGCGCCACGAGCCCGGCTCGTGCATGTCCGGCGGCACCGGGGTATTCCGCGCCCATGGGGAGGTAGGCTTCATCCTCGTGCAACCAGCGACGACCGAAGCCGTTCGCGGCCACGCCGTCGCCGGGGAAACGTTCTGCCATTGGAGGAAGGATGAGTAGGAGGGGGCGAGTTTTGACGGAGGAGACGGGCGAGCAGAGGGCAATCTGAGCCGTGCGTGCTCGATGGCGAACTGGGCACCGTTTTATAGCATTTGCCGAGGGCGGGAGCGGTGTAGCAGCGGCGGGAACGGTGTAGAAGCGGCGGAAATCCCAAAGGCGCGCCGCCGCATGGGCTAATCACCCGACAAAAGGTTGTGATCGCCTCTACGTGCGAGTGAAGGCTATTGGTGCATTGAATCTCACGGGGAATGAGGCGAGACGATGAGGACGAAGCCGCCGCGCTCGCTAGAAGGCCGGGGCCACCGCCTAGTTTTTTCGCAAGAGTCGTTCCCCACGCATTTCAGCTTCCAGCGGCCCCCAGTGCACACGCTTCGTCTGCGTTCGCCCGCGCACATTTTGACCCAATCCGACGGTTTTTAGGCTCGGGGGTGGGGCGCCGAGTGGGAGATTTAACTTTCGCCGGCGCTGAAAGGCCGAAAAAGTGGTCTGGGGCACCTTGCGGGGGAGAGTGGGAGATATAACTTTCGCCGGCGCGCCGAAAGGCCGAAAAGGTGGCCTTGGGCACCTTAGGGGGGCGAGTGGGAGATTTAACTTTCGCCGGCGTGCCAAAAGGCCGAAAAGGTGGCCTGGGGTACCTTGGGGGGGGGGGGGGCGAGTGGAGATGCCCTAAGGAACCATGCACCTAAAAAACACGATGAACTTCCGGTGGTTAGTTTTCGCGTGCAAATATTTTATTACCCCTAGTTTCCTGTGTCGTTTTGTTGTTGCATGTCATTACTTTATGTTAGGATATAGGCATTACATATCATTTAGGTGTGTTTTGGTTGTCGCGTGTTATTATGGTATCATAGGAGATTAGGAGTTAGTTATTACCTTTATTTTTGTTGAGCTGACATGGAGGGCATGCTAAGATACATATGCATCAAAGAGTTTACCATCAATGTATTTACCCGTCAATGGATTTTTTTTTGAACGTGAGCTTCAATGAAGTACATTTTCGAGGAATTGAAAATATCGTGGCAAGTTGAGCAAAAGAAAAATGTAAACATAGTTGTTTTAATGACTATTATTTAATAAGTAGGCGCTATCTAATTTGTAAGCATAAATATAAATATATTGTATTTAAACTCGCATGAAACACTTCAGAGTTTCCCGCCTATTTAGGGTACAGTACATGTGGTTTTCAGGGGTTCCCGCCCAAATAATGTGACCGATAATTATCTAAGCATGCCAAATGGAAGCATAAAATAGCTTTACAGCTTTACCTTTTGTAGATGAGCTCGATGGAGGCGATTCTACAGGCATTCGAAATATCATGAGGAGTTAGTTTTTGACTACATTTCACTATCTAGTCGAAAGCAACAACACACATACTTTTTAGGATTTTGCGTCCAATTTTTGATATACATAGGGCAGCTGATGGAGCGTGTTTTCCCCCTTTTCTACCTTATATCTTAGGTTTTATAGGATATGCTCTATTATAGGGCAGTTGTTAGAGATGCTATTATGTAGGTGTATTCTTGGCTTATACGGATTCCAAGACCGAGCTAACTTTGAGTAGTTTGATTATATTGACAACACTTAATCTTAAATAGCCGATATTCTAGGCGAGGACACGGTAGGTGGCATGAGCTTCATCACATGAATGTATTCTCTATCTAGTTGCGTGAAGGCCATCCCAACTATGGGTGGCACAACCATTGATATCTTTCTGGTCCGCCGGGTGGGTTAGGGTTTGATATTTAAAGGGAAAATCATGAAATATAAAGATACAATGAACATGGGTAAGTGTAATATATATTAAAGTATTGCATAAGGGACTTTAATTTAGGCATATCACATGTAGGATATGGGATATTGGATAGTTGCAACCTATGCATTGTGCAAACGATCTTGCTACCTTTTTTCACACCAAGGAGAGTGCCGCTAGTTGGTAGGTTCTCACGTTGAACTTCTAGTGATTTGTTTTCATATAAGCAAGCCATTGTTGATTCTTTGGCACGATACTTTATTAATTACGATATATAGATGTATTAATAATCATTGTATATGTTATAAATTCTTATGAATATTATGATTATGTGTTATTTTATGTTTTTAAAATACAAACCATGTTATTTCATGTGCTTAACCGAAATTTACATCCATGAACATGATGTGATCTATGAATCATGTACAACAAATTTAGTCGATCCCTCTGCTACCCCTCTAGTTCCGATTTCACACGCACTCTAGCTTCAACTTCTTCCTCGTTTGGCCCATTGTTGCAATGATGCTTCCGCTTCGGTACTGTTGCACCTTCCTGTTGATGCATCGACCCATTCCACATCCGCCTCCACTCCATCTTGGTTTTGGATCACCTTTTTAAATAGTCTAAGTTCCACGTCGTCACCGTATTCGTTTCGTTTTAGATCCGCCTCATTGTCATCATCTCGATCTCGATGAGCAAGAATCAACTATGATTTCCAAAACAAACTATATATTGCGTTATTATAGTCTGGATCGTTAGATCATAATCGGGCTAGACACCTTACTATAACTAGTGCAAGTGCGTACAAATGTACATCACATCGGGGTGAATTATGTTTTTGGAGTGGGGAAAAGAATCACATGCGCATATTAAGACCCTAACCTCATTTTCTCCTCGCCCCTCCCTGCTTGCCAGACGACGGGGGTGCCGGTCGTCATATTCCCCCAACGGTCAATCCCGGAAAAAGTTCGCTTGTGCTGAGAACGGTGATTTTATGGACATGGTCAGTATGTAAGTGTTTTTGTATGAGTGTTGTTGGGGTTGCTTGCTGCATCGAGAAAATGTGTGTCAGTTTCAACCCTGCTATGCATACGGCGAATTCATGTACGATCTTTGTCCGACGGAGAAATTCGCCATTCGCTGCTCACCCTTGTCTGCATCCGACAAACTAGTACCAGTGTCGGACGAAAATCGTATGCAAAAGATCGTACGTGAATCAATTTTTTTTTGAAAGAAAACAGGAAGTACTACTCCATTTTCATTAAGAGAGAAACCGGGACAAATGACGGCGAGATTACAGGGAGAAAAATAAAAAGCTAGCAGAGCTAGAAACAACAAGAGGGATGAGAGAAAGAAGACACAAGCCGTAACCCCGCAGGGAGGGCATTCATCTCTCATCGTCTTCTGATTAACGTTGGACGCTAGAGCACAAGAAGCTGCACCGCCATAGACGAAAAGCTTCAATCAGCCGAGATCAGCCAAGATGATGTTGGATCTACCGAAGGGCATCACATCGCCGAGTCCACACCCGTACGAAGATCCATGGGATGCCGAGGCTTCACACAAATAGCCACTCGCGAAATCGAAGGGCGTCATGTAGCCGAGTCAACACCGGGAAGCTTCACCGGCTCTAGCCCGAGCCGTGAACCGTCTTCGGAGGAGTGACTTCAGCCCCTCCTTTGAAGCTCGAGCATCTTGACAACGGAGGGAGAGTACCCCCACCAAGAAGCCACCACCACCAACTACCACCAATGTGGACCTCAATCCGGCAGGACACACTCCAAACCGAGGCATCAACAGCAACAACCAAGTAGTCAGTCTATCCAAGACGACCCCTCCAGGGAGGCAATGACGTCGGAAACGCCATGGTCGTCCAATCCGATGGATTTGGGCTGTCACCCGGAGAGGAGGTGGTCTAGTGAGGTGTGAGAGGCATTGAGACAACTCCTCCAAGGAGGAAGACGGCGCCCAAAGGCGGCGTCGTCGTCGGCGTCGACAAGACTTAACGCAGGGCTTTCGCCCGCTGCCGCATCTCACCATCCCAATTGACCCCGCCGCTGCTGAGTTCAGACCAATAGAGCATGGCCACACTGACCTCCTGCCATTACCACACTCCACTCCCAGGCCCGAAACCCTCGAGCGACCATCTCCGGGAGCCTGCACGCTATAGCCCACGGTCAGATCTTGCACCACCGAGGCACAGCGCTGGCCCACCAGATCCATCCCGGACCTCTCCACCAGAGAAACGTCGGCTGCGGCCTGCCAGGACCCATATCGGGCCCACGCGGAAGCCGACCGCCAAACAGAGCGCTCGCGGCGACGACCTCTGCCGCACGACCAGCTCGTGCGCGCCGAAGACCACCTCCGCCGCCACGAGCTAGATCACCTCCCCGCACCACCGGACTGCCGTACCGAGGCCGCACGGCGCGAAACGCCCAGCCGCCACCTTCCCACGTGCCTTGCAAAACTTTTCTAGGCGGCGGCACTAGGGTAGAGGAGGAGGGGGGCGAGTGGCGCACCGGCTAGGGTTTCCCGTGTCGCCAACGAGGGCGACG
This sequence comes from Alopecurus myosuroides, assembly GCA_028641055.1. Classification (NCBI taxonomy): domain Eukaryota; kingdom Viridiplantae; phylum Streptophyta; class Magnoliopsida; order Poales; family Poaceae; genus Alopecurus; species Alopecurus myosuroides. The sequence goes on from CM054062.1 coordinate 251,618,033, forward strand.
CAGGGGCCAGGGAGGGGGCTCCTCACCCAGAAACTTACGTGAATCAATTCCGGTGACGTTTTGATCTAATAGTTACTCCCTCCAGTACTGTTTAGAAGGTCGCACTTAACACGATCCCTGCAATTTCGAAACATTAATTGCAGCGATCAATTAGGACCAGTTTTATCAAGCGGTTAATTGGGCAACTCCTTGTGAAAACGTATCCATGCAAACAAAGCGCGCTGATGGAGGGTGGGTCTAACCGGGATGATGGTTGGACTCCCCTAATTAACGGCCACAATTCACGAGATAAAACTAAGTGTTGTCATGGGATGTTTTTTTATCGCAATCACCGATTGCCCAGTTCCCAATGATTTTGCTAATGCGCCGTTTAAGCTGCGGCAGGCGGAGTATCGTGGGATGTGTGAGATAAATTTGAATCGTGACTTCCCTCAAAAAATTGAATCGTGACTTGCTAGTTTACTAAATCAATCCGGAGTCCCAAGAACTAAATTTGTGCAGCTAGTAGCTGTAGATCCGTGTGTCGGTGCAACTACATACGGTTGACTTGAGAAATTGAAAAAAAAATAGCGTGCATGGAGCCAATGAGATGGTACAGTAGAATCGTAGAGAGCCCAACACTCCAACGGTGAGAGCCGAGGGGATCCATCTCATTCTCAGCCCAGTCCTACATGCCCAAAAGAAAATCAAAGGACACAGCGCACAGCGCCGCCATTTCCTCGTCTCCCACCATCGATCCCCTTTCTCTCCGCCTTCCACTGCGCCGGGAATGGCCCTCGCCTGAGCTCTCCCCACCCACCCCTCTCTATCCCGCATCAAAATCTGCGCCCCAGCCTGCCTCTGCTCTCCTCCGCCCCTAATGTCGATCCCCGGGCTGCTGCTGCAGGCGGTGTCCGGGACTGAGACGGGGCGGCCGGACCTGCGTCTACCGCCAAGTTCCAGCTACCAGGACGCCGCCGTAGACATCTTCCTGGTCTGCTACCAGGACCTACGTCCGGGACTGAGGTGGGGGAACCTTATCTTACCTAGTTCAGGCCACGGGGAAGCGACCTCATCTAACTCTCTCGCGCGCGTCTGCGTTTTGCAGGTCAACACAGGGACCTGCTAGCTGCCGGCAATCAAGGACGGCCGAGGGAGCGCTGCCCTGCTGGATGCCGCCGGCGAGGGGGCACCCTCCTCCTTTCCCGCGTCGTCCGTGCGGCCGCTCCTCGGCTGCAGCAGTTTGGAGCGACGCCTATAGGCTTCGCCCTCGCGGTGGTGGGCTCCTCCGACATGTTCTATTGCCCGGAACAATGGCCCAGGCGGTCTTCTCTCTCTCGCCCTATTACTAGGTACCAGTCTTGGAGGACGCTGATGTTTGGGTGCAGAATGGATACCATCTAATTGCACAGCTCCTTCTATTACTTATACTGATTAAAGACTGATCCTGAGATGAGCTTGCTTTTGTAATTTCATTCATGAGTATACATGTACTGACCGGTAGCAATTAGTTTTGAATTTATGCTTCAGAATTCTCCATGCCAAGCATTCAGACTGTCTCATGTACCTATGATTCGCGGTTATTAGCTTACTGGATTTTAATTCAACCTTGGACAGAAGTTACACATTGGAAGTAAAAAGTTTTGTAGATACACGATGGATGCATAACTTGTAGGACTGTGGCTGGTCTGAGATAATTGTACCGATTCACAGCAATTAATTTGTTTGAGAGTAATTTAAGAGACTTTAGCATAGCTTGTACACTATCCACTTTATTGAGTGTGCGTGTGTTTTGCAGGGGACAGCAGCTCCCTTGCTGGCAGTGGCCACCACACGCTGCCAGGAGCTCCATGAACCACTCGGGCGAGGTGGCGCGGTGCTGCTGCTGCTGGCCGCCGCCGAAGGGGCGCCCTCCTTCCCCGTGTTGTCCGTGAGTCTGCCCCTCCGCTGCAGCAGGTCGACACAACGGCTTGGCTGCTCCGTCCTTGCGGTGGTCTCCTCCGACGTGCTCGGCGGGAACAAGGCCGCGCCCATCCGGACGGTGAGAGACCCTAGACATATCATAGAAAGAATACCATCTTGCGCAGCTTTTACTATTACTGATTACACTTTGATCCTGAGATGACCTTCCTTTTGTATATTCATTCATGAGGTGTTATTTGTTTTTCCTGCATCATGTAGTCCAGACTGTTGAGTGCAATTTTCTTGCCTAACGGTGTCATGGTTTTTAAGGCGTCCTAAGGCGGAGGGGGGACGCTTTGTCGCCTAGGCGGACACTTTAGGCGCCTAAGGCGGTCGTTTTTCTAATGCGGAGGGGGAGCGCCTTGATGCCTAAGTGTCGCCTAGGAAACGCCTCGCCTAGGAAACGCCTCAGGGACGCCTTAAAAACCATGAATGGTGTACACTATTTTCATGGTTTGAACCGTGTATATTTTGTACATAATTCTAGCTTGAAAGTTCAAAGTTGTTCCTGTTGTTGGATAGCATGAATCGTGATTGAGTCTGTTTAATGCTTGAAAGTACTATATAGGTTCTCTGTTTATTGGCAGTTTAACTTTTAAAATAATTTAATTAATAGTGCTCATTAGTATTTCTTGCCCAACTTTCTACAATTCTTTAACTAATAACCTGATTTGTAGGAATTAGTTTATTGGATGGTAATTTAATCGAATTCACCATCGCTTGGACAGTAGCTACTTTATTGATTGTGTGTGTGTGTGTGTGTGTGTGTGTGTTTTGCAGGGGACAACGCCTCCCTCCCGGAGCTGTTGCCGGCGTTGTCTGCCACATGCTTCAATTAAGGAGTGCCATGAGCCACACGGCAGAGGGATCACAGTGCTGCTGCTGGACGCCGGCGAGGGGGTGCCCTCCTTCCCCTTTCCGTCTGTGAGGCTGTTCCATTGCTTAAGGTGTCACAAGTGGTAGGATCCGTCCTTGTGATCTCCTCCGACGTGCTCGCCAGGTGAGTGTGATCTCCCTCCTCCTCCATGTATGATTGCTAATTTTACTTTCTTTTCTCCTGTTAAATGAATGTGTTAGCAGTTGAAAAACTACGCAACATGGAAATCTAGTTCGCTCATTTAAAACTTGCACATGCATAGGCAAATGGATGTGATCAACATTTATTTTTTGGATTTTCTTTTTTTTTTGGATTGTTTATGCATACATAGGCAGGCACTGCTGAAAGTTGTTCTTCTAATTTGCTTGGTTCGTCTCCCGTTTGGAACCCAGGCGAGAACTGTTCTAGGCTAGGTTTGTTGTTTGGTACTGAATAAATATTCTAGCATTTTCATAGCCAACTATCCAGCCTGTGCCAGAACATTCGTGCTCACATTATCTGGCTTGCCTTCAACAGCAAAACCATATCTCTGAACGGTACGTGTCATGCACAGTGGTGACTTCATTGTGTGCTTTGAGTTACCAGAACGTGCTTTAAAAATTTCCTCAGTTGTATTTGCTTTATTATGGCTGTATGGTTGTTGAGAAAGGAAACCTTGTGCTAGTCATACTATAAGTTCATGCTTTGGACTTGATCCAGTGCAATCGGAGATTTAATTGCCATGTTAAAAAGTCAATCGATAATGACTCGAGAGCAGAATGCCCACATATATGTTAGTAGTTGTCACAGGAATGCGCTCCAGTGATTGCGTTGTTACGGTAGGTTTGTTTTGCTTCTATGCTAGAACTCTTAATTGTTTTTTCTAGAAATTGTTTGGGAACTAAACAAGCGACAACTATTATGGAACGGAGAGATTAGTATTCATTATCGTGGTGCTTGTGCTGACAGTGGACCTCTGTTTGTTATCAGCATAGAGAGTGCAGCGCAGTAGCTGGGCGAGGGGATCAGCGTCGTTATCTACCGCTGCTGCAGGGTGTCTTCCCCGACTTGCCGCCGCTGCTGGCCATCTGATGTCGCCCGATAGCTGCACCAGCGTCCGTTTGCTCGGAGGTGGACGAACAAGCATTTCCTCCAGCATGAGGGTGGACACTCGCGCCAGCATCACCATCAGGTATGGCGGCGACAGGTAGCCTCACTCTCTGCAACCCTGGTGGTTTCTTCTATGTATGTTTGGTTGCTGCACATGGTAGATCCTCTGCTGTGTAGCTCCATCTTCTTGGCCAAAGTGTGAGGAACATTTTGCTAGCAATATTCTGTGTAGTTTTGATAGAATTGTACTACTCTGCACAACACAAGAGAAGCACTTGTCGCCTAGCGCACAAGTGGCTGCCTGGTATACATAGACTTTGTGTTGTGAGCTGTGACTCTACTGTATCTTCTATTCTTATCTAGCGAGCATTAAATCATCTAGCAAAACTCTGTTTATTATCATTTTCCCTTCCATATTTTGATCTATGTTGGTTCGGAGTGTAAGATTATATAATTTTCTTGCCCAATAATTGACTACTCACTCCTTCTCAAATTAATTGTCACAAAGTTTGACAAAAGTGGATGTATCTAACACTAAATTATGTCCAGATACATCTACTTTTGTCAAACTTTGTGACACTTAATATGAAACGGAGGGAGTAGTTAATACTGGATCATGCACTGAGTTTTTATCCCCTGTGTGATCGTTCTAACCGCTTACTTCAACAGTGGCTTAAGTGTGCTCCAAGCTCCCAGCATGGATACTTTTGTAATGTCTAATTAATGTTTAGAATGCACATATGGATGACATAATATTAACAGTAACGTGAAGCAGCCCCTAGGCTCTGGTTTTAACTTATTTTTTGTTAAGTAGCATCTCAATAGCTCAATTTGTGAGTAGGTGATCTTGTAACACCACCGGTTGTTATTAGAATAATGAGTGTACACAATACAGTAGGATTATATTGTACCGGATGGACAGAAAAATGTATCGTACCTGCCATTTCTGGATTAATCATGCATGCACAACACTTAGTTGGAAATCCAGCCCGGCGGAAACCTGTTATGAAGACAGCCGAAAGTTGTTTATTTTGCTACGTCTTACATTGCTAGACCAACTTGGCATGGTGTACTCAGTTTTGTTGGCAACATTTTGTATCACACGTTGGTTCCTGGACTTGGAGCTACCTGGACAGTTTGGATACGTGTAGTAGCATCGTAGTTTGCATGTAAAGCTGGTTCATCTGCAGCAAAGCTGAACCTCCTGTTATAAATTGAGTGATGTGTGATGAAAATGTCCAAAATACAGCCATGTTCATGCCAAAATTTCCTAAATTTTTTTATAACTAAGCTTCAGTAAATTTCTGCTTAACTTGGCTATGTCTGGTGGTCTCTGCCTATTTGTTTGTGTTATTTCATTGGTTATAGTTCATATTAGAGCAATGCAAGTACATCAATACCGGTTTCATATTTATGCATTTGCAGTTCTTGGTCATAGACTGGTGGTGGTCTCGAACGGCGCCTCTCCGAGCAGGCTGGAGCAGCTCCTCGATCAAGTCCCTGAGTTGCTATTGCTGGCACCAGTCGGACCTGCTGCTGCCGGCGAGGCCATCGGCGGTGAGTTCTTGTTCATCCAATGATCTCCTACACTTATTTGGTACCATGGCCATGTTGCCTCTGCTCCAGCATCGAGCCGACAACCTACTGGTTTAGGTCCATTGGTAGTAACTAATCGCTCGAGGATGTTATTGTTGTTTGGTCACGATGCAGGCGGATGTGGACGTCCGTCTGTTCGCTTGATCCGCGCCGCCCAAAAGGCCCTAACGGCCCGTTTGCCTGTCCATTTAATCGTGACGGACTCACGGACGTTGCCCGCTCAGCCCGCCGAGCCTGCCATCCCGCTAGAAAACAAGACTAGATTGACTGAAACCTCGACCCCGCTAGCAACAGGGGCGCGCAGACCTCCACGCTAGTTGCCGCCGTCCGGCCGGCGCGCCTCGCAGCCTCGGCGGCGCCACGCTAGCCTCCTCGCTAGTCGCCGCCGTCCGGCCGGCACGGCTCGCAGGCCGCCACGCTAGTCGCCGCCATCTGGCCGGCGCCACGCTCGTCGCCTCGGCCGGCGCCACGCTAGTCGCTGCCGTCTGGCCGGCGCCTCGCTCGTCGGCGGCCAGCTCATGGCCGGCTTTACTGTGCTCGTCGCCGTCCAGGTACCTTGCCGTCTTGATTAGCAGTGAAACATCTGGCAGAGGGAGCAGGGCAAGGTTCCAGCGGGACTCGTTTGCTTAGTGGAGTATTGGTTCAGAAAGTTCAGATGGCTTGCTGGTTTATTCGCTACACATCTGGCTTAAGATGCGGCGGACGCGGCTCGTCCGCTCTGTCTGCCGGACTCGAGCGGTAATACAACTGACGGACGCGGCGTCCGCTAAACCTGTAATTAGCATGTGCGGACTGAGATGGACGGACGCGGATGTCCAGTGGCCTGTCCACTTGCATCCTGATTGTTGGGTTACCCCCTAGTTATGGTTCCATAGTATTATCTGGCGGCCTGTCCACTTGCATCCTGATTGTTTGGTTACCCCCTAGTTATGGTTCCATAGTATTATCTGTTGATGTACGTGTAATTGATATCGTTTAGGTCATTTGAGCGATGGGGTCTAGTAGTTGTTGTTATCATCAGCATGACATGCATCCTGACCGAATACTGGGCAACTTGATATTTGGTATAACCTGAGATGCTTCTCTGATCTCGGCAGCTAGTCTGGAGTTGCACAAGTAGTGTGCATGCCTAGCTAGAATACGGCTGGCCGGAAACCTGTTATGAAGATAGGGGTGAAAGTTGATTATTTTGTTGCATCTTAAATTGGTAGACCAATTCCGAGCGACCTGGGCAGTTTGTATATGTATAGTAGCATCATTTAGCATATATAGCTCTGATTCATCTGCAGCACAGTTGTTGATTGTCATAAATGCTTGTTGTGTGCCATTCAAACATTCTTTCTTGATTAAGCTGAACCTTTGTGGTATATTTGATTGTTCTGTGAGGAAAAATTCTCCAAAATGCAGCCATGGTCATATGAAATTTCATACATTCTTGCTAATTAACCTTCAATTAATTTCTGCTTAACTAAATCTCGTACAAGCTAGTGGTCTCTGCCTACTAGCTTGTGCCATTTCGTTAGCCTATCCTGTTGGTTGAATTATGTTTGAACAATGCAAGTACCTAAATACTCGCTTCTTATGCCATTTACAATTCTTTGTCATAGCCTGTCGTGCCACCCGGAGCAGCTCCCTGACCAAGTCCCTGAGCTGTTGTTGCTGGCCACCACTCCGACCTCATGCTGCCGGCGAGGGCATCAGCGGTGCTGCTGCTGGGATCTCGGTGGCCACCCCCGCAATACGCGCTGCAGTAGCCTCGTCTACCTCCAGCTTTGGTTACCTATTCGGCTCCCGCTGTCGTGCGAATCCGGGAGTTTACCACGGAGGGGGTGTTGTCTCAGCCCTCGGCTACGAATCTTCTCCGGTGAGCTCTGCTTAATCCCTTGATCTTCTCTACATGCTCTGCCATGGTTGTTCTATGCCCCGGCTATCGATCCAATGCTCCGTCGGTTTAGATTTTAGAGGTGCTGGTATGATTTCTGGGATTTATATGGTGATGGCAGCCATTTCGTGTCTAACAAATGCATATAGCATATAAGCTGAAAACAAAGAAATAAGCATCTCATTAGAAGAATACACATATATTGTTGTTGGTTTGTGTGTTCAGATTTGAGTAAAACACATACTGCATACTTGTCATGATGTCATGAGCTGTTTCTGTTTGCAAACTACCTTGCTCCTGTGATAGCTGGAGATTCACACTACCAATTTGGATAGCCAGAGTAATTCCTGAAATTGGGGGTATTTGCCTACTTGGGTGCGTTCTGTTTTTGGTTCTGCTGGCTACATATTATGTGAGTTCACAATAACTACAAGCAGGATGTTGCAAGAAGGTACCTGCTGGATTCTGCATGTGTGCTTGGGCCTGAGTTCCTCGTGCATGCATTGGCGAAACGCCAAAATATGATTGTGGTTCGTTATAACCAATTATTGAAATCTGAGATAGTCGATAGAATATTATTTGGCATCTACTGCACCGGTGTACATGTAGTCATGTGGATTGTTCCTTCCCTCTAGGGATTTTGTTGTTGATGTTGTGCTAAAAGAAATCCCTACTTCTTGATGCAAGATTTTGGATGCAATGCAGACAGTAAGTCACTAACCTTGAGGATTTTGTATGAGAAACTAGAATCTATTGTTTCTCCTACATACAGAAGCCTTGGACTATAATGCATCGTACCAGGTTTTCTGCAGAATTTTGTAGGTTAAAAACTCACGAATGCCACCTGGTAGTGATGTGTTTTTTGCTTTGTATTTTGGAAATGCTCTCCTGGTGCCCTAATTCACCTTGCGAATGGTGTGATGGTGCCCCTTTTCACCTTGAGCTGTGAACTTTGGTTGTTTATAGTTGTGTGGGATATCGGTCTTTAAATCCGTCTACTATGAAGATCGGTTTATCAAGAAAAAACAATAGGTTTAAGTTAATTAGAATGCTCCATTTATATTTTAGTTTACATGCTCAAAGGTTTTATTTACTTGGTGCTGCTAGCTAGCTGGGTGGTTTCTCAAACTAATATGTTGTATCATTTTGCATTCCTCCCAGTTGGGCTCGGCTGCCCTTAAAGGATGGCGAGCTGCTGTTCTGAGAACGCCAAGATGGTGTGGGAGGTGCACCGCGACGAGATGCGCACCTCGAGCTACTTGGACATGTGCTCGTGTGTGACAGCGAAGACAGCGATGCTGGTGTGATGAGTTGCAGCTGCCGCTCGTCCATGAGGATGTAAACATTGCTGATGTCGAAGATAGGAGAACGTGTTCGAGTCCAGCTTTGTGCTTGCTGTAGTGTGCAGATTTTATGGCCGGATTCTTGATCCGTTTACAGATTTGACTAGTTATCCGTGCGTGGCTGTGGTTTGGTTTTTCTTTTCCTGTCTAAAAAAAGCTGCACATGTGCGGAAATGTAGTCCAAATTAACCTGTGTAGTGCGTGACTGCATATATACAGTAATTCTTGGAAAGTAGAAGCGATGTACCCACGAGAGGTGTTGCATAGGTTGGCTGCCAATATGTTTTCAAGGCTCTTTGCCGTATCAAGTTGCACTCGATTGATCTAGTAGTAGTTATAATTCTTGGACATGAAGCGAGCCCTCTTGGTATTCTCTATCCATGAAATATCACGACTGATTCGTAGGAAGACAGAACAAAAACCCAACTCTTCTTTTTGGGGGGGTTTATATTACCATAAAATATAAACCATTTGAAACGAATCACACGGAATTTTAGCAGACACATTATGTATGGTTGGGGAAAGGAAATCATGTTTTGTAAAGGAAAGTTATGCCCCCGTTCCCACCTTATCTCTCTCTCCGTTAGCATTTATTTGCTCGCGCGCCCGTTGCGCTCCTCCCATTATTGATGGCTAGAAAACAGAGGCGCTCTGGTTTAATTTACAAGCGCAACACTTGGCATGCAATCGATCGGCAGATTGAAATAGACCCGAAATTAAGTGCTAAGGATTCACCCAGCATAATTATCGCCACGTCACCGATCCGTGTCACTAGAGCATCTTGGCCGCAGGATCCTTTTCCTCTTGACCCAGTGTTCATCTTTTTTCCTTCCCGCGAGCTGGCTACCGCCTCTACTTATACGCGCCGAGCGTCGGTAGAGCCGCGCGCGGTCATCGCGCGACTTGCGACTTGAGGACTTGGGCGAGGGCGAGGCGATCGATTCAGCAGAAGAGCGGGTAATTCATCCGCGCCCTTGCACGATTGAATCTTTCCGTTGTTTCGCTGGTGTTTTCCGGTGCGTGGGTGATTGAATCGAGTGGTGTCTGTGTCGACCTGATCTCTGTGGGCGGCGAGCTTTTGCTTCTGTGTGTCCACCAGATCGATGGAGGTAGTCCATCCCATCCCATAGACTAGCGATGTTCATAGTTTTTTTTTTTTTAGGATCCCGATGTTCATTAGCCAGCTACCAGATCGGATATCACCATGGTTTCCCTTGAGCTAAACCCTCTCCCAAACACCAGAGTCGATTTGACCCAAGACAAGTTACCCCCGGTAACGTCTGCCGTGATTATCCCACGACAAGAAATTTTGTGTTCCATTCATATGCATTTTCGTTCTTCACATTTCATATTGCATCCAATGTTGTCTAGTTCACTTTTATTTTTTCTCATTGGATGCATATGCAAATCATCATGTTCATCTCATCTCATCACATTTGTGCACATGGTCGAGTAAAACTTGCTCACATAAAAAGAAAAATTACCATTGCATCACTAGTTTAATTAAACTTGTATGTTAAAACAAGGGGGGAAACAATTTACTATTGTATCACTCATTTAATTAAACTTGTATTCTAAAAAAAGGGGAAACAATTCCGGGTTTAAACACAAACAAAAGGGGTTTGGAAAACAACAACAACAACAACAACAAAAAATTGAATCCGGCCTCGACGGCCGGCCTGGCCGGCTGCCCCTGCCTCGCGCCCGGCCCTGCTCCCCCCACGCCGGCCCCAGGACGGGGGCTAGGCCGGCTCACTCGGCCACTAGCCCGGCCCCGCGCGCTCCCACGCTGGTCTAGCCGGCACCCCAGGCCGGGGCGCACCCACACGCACACACCCAGCACACGGGCACCCGCACAACACACACGATCCCATCTCCCCCACCCCATTCTCCTCCCCACCAACCACCACCATTGGATCCCCTCCTTGGATCTCTCTCCCTTCTCCCCCCCCACCCTAGCCAATCCCTACTACCCAAACTCACAGATCTGCAAGCCCTCGGCCTCCTCCACACTCTCCTCCCCGTGGATTTCTCTTTGGTGCACTCTTGGGGGGAGATCCTTTCACTTGATTTTGTGGATTTTTTTTGCAAGATGGCCTCCAACTCGGGTAATATTTAGGGCCCCTCTTCTATACCGTGTTTTATGTGCTTTATATCTATCGGTATACTAGTTTGGTTCATTGTTTTAGGGTTCACATTTAACCTAGTGTTCATGATAGATCTCACATAGTTCATATGTCACACTAGCCATACCTTAGATTAATCAATTTCATCTAGTTGTGCTCCTCACGATGTAGTCTCGAAATACAACAATATTTTCCTTCATGCTATGCTATGGTATCATACTCACTTGCCATGCTATGATATAGTCCACACTTGCTTGTCATGCTAGAAAATACAACAATTTCTTTTCTTCCGTGCCATGTTATGGTGTAGTTCTCACTTGCCATGCTAAGATATATCCACGTTGTCCTCACTAAATGATTTTTGTTTATGTATTGTCACTATCACTCATCACCATGGAACATTTTTTTTATATACAACAACGACCATGTGCACTTACTATAATTGTCCATATCCATGCATCATTTTCCCCCGAGTTGATTAAGGAGTTCTATGCCACTGTTTTCTTCTCCACTGCGGTCCCCTATACTTTGAATTGGATGAGTGGTGGTGTTCAGTGTACTTCTTCCATGACTGAGTTTGGCTCTCTTCTTGGCATTCCATTGATCAAATATGATGGTATGAACAACATTCACATCCATGGTGATCTGAAGAATATTATGAAGGCTAAGGATGGTCTGCGTCATTGCTACCCGCAAGGCTTTGTATGTCAGAACATTCCCAAGGTCTAAGTACTTCACTGAGTTTTGGTAGATTGTGCACACCATTCTTCGGAACACTATCAATGTCAAGTTTGGTGAGAAGGGTGAGGTCTGCAAATGGTTGATCAATCTTCTCTTTCACATTGGCACTGCTATGAGGAACAACATGCCCTTGGATATTCTGGATTTCATGTGGCATGAGATGAGGACTGTGGTTCGTGATAAGAGGGTGCCCATCTATGGCTCCTACCTTCAGATACTCATTGAGTCGAAGATTCCAGCTGGTCTCGTCAACACTACTCCAAGGTGACTCCCAAGCAGTCTGTTCTTCTCTCGGCTGCTGAGGCTGAGTTAGCTACTGCTCAAAACCCCAAGCGTACCCGCACACTGTCCACGGCGCCTAGTACATCTCATGGTATTCTCAGCTCTTCTTCTCCAGAGCCTATTGTCCCCGCTTCTGCCACTTTCAGCATCAAGCGGACATTTCAGAAGATGAACTGCTTCTTCATTGACAAGCAGCAACAGGACTATCAATCCTATCGCAAGGGCAAGGCCTCTCGTCGCAACTAGCGGGCTATCATGACAGCTCTTCAGCTTCCACTCAGCTCTTCTAGCTCGGATGAGATCCCGTAGGACAAATGGAAGTCCCAGCACACCTTCTGGCTTGGCGATGACGCTAGTTCTCTCGGTCCTTTTGCGGTCTCCTTTACAGCTGCTGCTAGTTCCAGTCAGGCACCTACCGAGGACTTTCCCGCGGCGGATGATGAGATGGATGATGACGAGTGATTGTACGTGCATCATTTTCTCCCTTTTTGTGTCTTGATGCCAAGGGGGAGAAATATTCACGCACTGCATTGCATATCATGCATCCATTTGCGTCCTATCATCTCTACTACTTTCCTCGATCTTAGTTGATCTTACTATTTGTGTGTTTCGTTGAACTTTGGTACTATTGTAAGACTATGTCTCTATTATCTATCGTACTATCTATCTATCTACTATGTGATGTGAAAATTGGTTGCATTTAGTCGATCGATTGATGTCTGTATCTTTTTCTAATGAGTCTGATACTTTTAAGTGGAAATTGACGATATCTGGTTCATTCTCGGTTAAATCTTACTATGAAGATTTAATGAATGGAAATACTAGTTTTCTACGCAAATATATTTGTAAATCAGAAGTCCCGCTTAACATAAGAATCTTTATGTGGTTTATTTACCGTAAGGAACTGTTGACAAAGGATAATCTTGCTAAACGACACTGGACGGGGTGTCCAAAGTGTGTTTTTTGTGGTCATGATGAAACTATTGAGCATTTATTTATAACTTGTACCTTTGAAAAAAAATATTTGGCGCTTAATCCATTTTACTTTTAGTATTTCTCCTCCATTGTCGGTAACTAATCTGTTTGGGGTTGGTTAAATGGGGTGGACAAGATGACTAAAATTAGTATTCACATTGGCGTGTATGCCTTTCTTTGGGAAATTTGGAATTGCAGGAATGATGTAATTTTTAACAAGATGGAAGCTGGTCATTTTTTGCAGGTAGTACACAGGGCCACCCACTGGATCCATCTGTGGTCGTTCCTCTCCACAGAAGGTCTGCGTGGTCATTTGGATATAGGATGTGCACGATTGATGGCGATCGTGCGGGATAGCTTCAGCCAGGGTGGATGGCGGCACACTAGGAGATTGCGAGATGTGTAAACTCCTTATTTTGAGGGGCTTTCTGTGGCTTGTCTTTGTAGCAACGCTGCAATTTTGTTGAGTTGTAATAATTTTAATAATTGGTGATACTGAACGCTATTTTAATAAAGTTAGCTGTGTGCATCCACTAGATGCAGAGGCTGGGTTTTCCGTTTCAAAAAAAAAAACGCGAGTTCGCTTTACACATAGACAACTCTTCATGTTTTAGAATCATGCATCTTCACGTTAGCCTTGCTGGAGAGCCTCAGCAGAATGTTAAGGTCGTCAATCCAATCGACCATGTACTTCTCGTAGTAGATATCGACATGTTTGAGGGAATCCAAATTGAGCTTTCTCATCCTCCAGTTCAATGGTCTCTTGCACGGGCAGTCTGTCGGGCATACATCAGATATCTGCACACGTTTAAATGTATATTAGCTTGAAGTCATACGATAATAGAGCATACGATTGCATATTTTTTGAAAAATCTTCTCGGTGCCGCTGAGTCAAGGGCGTACCAACTGGGGTATTTTGTTTCTTCTTTTTTGCCTTACCTACCTACAGAGTACAGACTTATATAGTTTTGCACCTGGTAATCCTAACTTACATATAATGTGATGTCAAGAGCCGCTACCGGATTTAGCTGATGTGTCGAGTGTATGATACACTTGCGACACTCGGCTTATATGACACTCAACAATCATTTGCTTGGCATTTACGAGTTTGCCGATTACCCGCCACATGGCAATGAACAGCATGACACAGCTTATGTATCTCTACCATGTATTATTCGATGCTATAAATTATGGTAATGATTGTAAAAAAAACTAATTACCGATACTTTCTCGCGTAATTTCATCGCCACCCCCTACGGATATTTCAGACTTTACCCATTGTTTATATATTATAATAGATTTTAGGAACATGACCAATCTAAAAAGAGACTAAGGCCTAGTTGGCAACAAAGGTTTTCTAAAATCGAAGTATTTCGACACTGAATTACTTACATGACCGGGCGAAAACTACTTCAGTTTTGAAATAAAGTTCAAAATTAGTGCAGTTTCTTGCAGTACCGAAATATATAAACCGTATTATTCATCGGGGCCAATTAGTTTAAAGTATTTAATACTTTACTCTGTTTAGAACCTGAAATATTATCAAAATACTTCAAAAAGACCAAACTGCCAAACGGACTCTATATCTTTATAGAGTTATGTGGGTAACCTCGAAAAGGAAAAGGAAAAGAGGGTAGATAAAGGACGGAAAAAGAGAAGAAAAAGAAAGCGGAAAAGAAAACAAAAATATTATAGCCTAGGATGAAGGAGGACCACTAAAAACGTAATTTCTTTTAAAAAAGTTTGACGAGTGCCATGTCAGGTTAGCACTCGGCACAGTGATGGGGTGGCCTTCATTTGCCGAGTACCACTGACGTGGCACTTGACAACCGTATCATCATTTTGTAACAGTTAGAAACTTACCGACTGGTTGTCCCCATAGACGTCGAGCCTCTGTAGGTGGCCGCACCTTGAGAGTAGTTCTGCTATACTCGCTCCGAATCTGTGCCTCCAGGTCTGTATGGTCACTGTCAGGTGAGTGACAGTATTAAGTTTTGGTAGTCCTTCCATCAAGTTCACCACATTATATGCACCGTCCTGCATTATATGGGCACATACATACTATACGTGTTACAAAATTACAATAAATATATACGTACACATGGTGTCTTTATATAGTACTCCCACCGTTCCAAAATGTAACCCTTTTTAGCAAACTGTTTTAGCTAGCTAATAAAAAGACTTACATTTTGGAACGGAGGAACTAGTATATATAAACTGTATTTACGAATCCAGAACTTAAATTGTTACCCACCTTGGTGCGATTCCATAGGGAAACATCAAGGCGGTGGATGCGGGTGCAACTCCGTAGAAGCCAAGCGCCAAGGTAGGATTCATCATTTGTTTGAACGTGCGTATGTAGCCCGACGGTGAGGCGGCGGACGGTGTCCACGCTGCCAAGGAACTCAATCCTGCTCTTGCGTAGCAAGGCGCTGGTGGGCCAGTGTATCTCCTCGAGGCAGGGAGCGCAGAATCTACCCACCATCTTGCAATTGGGCGAGGCGACGAAGAGCTTACGAATGCGGAGCTTGGGACAAGACACCTCCACACGCCGTATACCTCCGTCGATGTGGTCTAGATCAAGCTCTTGGAGGAGCTTGCTAGATATCTTGAGGTCCTGGCCGTCCATGACCACACTGGCGGAGCTTCGTTGGGGCTAAACCGGGCCATGGCCCGCCCAGATTTTCTGCAAAAAAATAATTACCCCATGTGCATCGAAGACCCAGCCCACTAACACGCATTTCTCCATCCTGTACGCTGCCTCCCAGTTCCTCTCAAGTCTACTCTCTCGTAAAAAAACATGGCCATGGAGGCGACTGCTAGGTTTAGAATTTTGGAAGAAAAAAGGAGTTGAGGGGAAGAGGTGGAGCGGAGGATAAACACCAACGCCGCGCCATCGTTCGGCAGACGGGGGTCGCCCAGGCAGTCGCTGCAGCCCGCAGGCACGGCCAGAGGACGGCAACGGACATTGCGACAGAATCGATTTTCTTCTCTGGTCCAGTTCCCCGCCTAGCTAATATTCTTCCCCCAATTCTTAGTTAGCTAAAAAATTATAGCATATATTATTCAAAGAATAGTGAATTATTTCTGCATTTTTTCTCAAAGAAATTGTTTGTTATAGCATGGCCCGTCCTTAAATTTTTTTCAAGCTCCGCCACTGCATGACCACCCAAACGAAATGTATGGCAAGCCTTCGCAGGTGGCTGCACGAGGACAGGAAACCCGAGAGGCTGCCGCCCTCCAGCCGAATATCCTTTAGCTAGCTTCAGCACCCTCAACGAGCACCCGAGAGCATGCACGCTAGGTCCATCGCGCGACCCCTTCCGCGCGAGCCTGGAAAAAAAGAAGAAGAGGCGAATCCATCCATCCATGGCTCAAGTGTCGGTCGATAGAACCAGCACTAGATAAAGTTTGGGTTCCGTTTCGACGCGCACGTACGTACGTGCTCGATCATATATATCCTCATCCTTGCGTGTAGAGCGCAACCGATCGATCACAACTCGCGCGCGCAACCGATACTTGCAGGTAGGATGGATCCATGGCTGGACGTACGTACGAGGGAAAAAAAAAAGGAGTCCATAGAACGCACACGTACGTACGTGCTCATACAAGTGTGCTAGCTGTCTGCAACCGATCGATCACAACGCGCGGTTTCAGTGTCTAGCTGTACATGCTACTCTACGTCACAACTCGTGTCCGTGCTCATACGAGTTCCTCTCTCTCTCCACTCCTAAAAAGAACACCAAGCTAACCACGGAAGGGAAAAAAAATAGAGAGAGTCCCGTGCGAGCTAGCTCCCTCGCTCGTGATTTATCGTGTTTTTTCTTTTCTTTTTACCGTACTCAACTCGCGCGAGCAGGTGCTGCTAGCTCCCATAGCTATGGGTCCCAAAACCCAACCCAACGGAGCAGCTGCTATCTCTGCTTTTTTAGGATCCATTCCCAGCCCCAATCAGCGTTTGGAAGAGAAATAATACGTACCCGGCCGGGATTCAACATGGAACCAACTATGGACGACGCCGGCCAACTCGCAATTCTTGGCTCCCGCATCACTTCGCTCCAGAAAAAAACAGTTACAAGAAACAAACAGACTTGGATACCAATCAACGACTTATGCCCAGGTCGCCCTACTAGTTCAGGACCCAAAGTTCAGTTTTGGGGTACAAAATAACATTTCATCACGCTACTATGCAGCTCAAGGTTTATTTAATACAACAACAGCATCATTTACATAAGATAGCAGCAACAGCAGCGTCGCCGACACTGGCCCGTACGCCACCGTCACTTCCCTGTTCCCCGCAATCGTCGGTCGGCGACAGATTTCTCCACCAAATCTCCTGCAATAGACGCACGAGAAGCTCAGTATGTAAGAACACAACCCTACAATCCATACTTGATCATAACAAAAAAAATATAGCAACGCATCATCACAACCGGACTACAGAGTATTACTACTGCTAGCTCAACTAACAAGGTCAGATCCTAAAGTACTACTATCAAAGAGGAAAAAAGGCCGCAACTAATGACACTCGAGAATTAACAAGCAGCGGCCATATATTAAACAAAAACAGTTGCTACAAAGAATGAACGACTTGATGATCACGCAAGAAATGTGACTACACAAGTTACGTAAATCAACTTCTGCAATATTGGGGAGGCCGAGGAATCTTCACGGGGCATTGATTCCAACCATGATACTGAATATCATCAAAAGAGGGACCAACCAGCATATCGTCATCAGGGCAGATACCCGTAAAATAAAAGGCAGGATAATCATGTCACTCTAAAACAGAGTAAACTAAGGATAGACAACGCGCAGATAATCAGATCAACTACACGGCCAACACCACGTTCCGTTACGCACCACAGATTCCTATAAGTTCGACAGCTCAAAGGGCATCCATTGATGGCCCGAAACAGCAAGCCGTGGTAACACATAGCAAGAGGAGGGATGGAGATCAAAGGAGAACCTCATGAATCACGTGAGAGAATTGTAGCCGAAGCGAAAATAGCACCATCACTGCATGCGAGGCACAGGAGGCTGCGGCCAGCACCGCCATCACTACAACATGCAATGGCACTCCTTCCTGCACAAGTAGATCACACAATTGAGGAACAGATATGGTCCTAGCTGATCTCTGCAATGGATTGAAAAACATGGGTTTCACAAACAGCCTCACCTTTCTCTCATGGGAACACACTGACAGTTACAGAGTTCTTTCTTCCACCGCCTCAGTGGCTCTGTCGTCTTAGTGCCTAGTTTATTTACACCCAAACAAGAGAAACAGGATTAGAACAATAACCACCAACTACAGTCAAATACACCTAGTGTATATACTCAACGTGACCAAGTCAAGAGTTAACTAGGAATCATATTCATAACCAGTGAAGCCTTAAGGTCAGCTAATGAGCCTAACTAGTGTAATGTACCACAACAATCGGTACTAAACCATAGCAACCAGAAGTTCATGTAGATCATGCTTAATGGGAGAAAAGCAATCATGGAAACCATGATCGTCAACATGATATACATTCTACCAATCACTAGAAGCCTGATGCACTGTAAAAATGCAGTCTTTCTAGACATGAACCCTACAAACACCTAAATTCATCATCTTATCAATGAAGGGGCAAGCAAATTGAATAGTTCACAGAATGCAGAGCCATACGCGCATCAGACCAAGACTTGACCCTAGCTATGCAAACTAGAACGCAGTCATGGCACAATGGCGATATCTCAGTATAGAGAAGAAGAGCTCACCTTGGACAGATTGTAGCCAACGCCGATATTGGTACGTCATCGACACAGGAGACAAGTGGCAACCTCCAGAGACCCATCCGATGCCAGGAAGCCGTGCCGGTAGCCGGAGCGTCGTCGGGGCAGAAACTCCAGGGCCTCAAACCGTCGGCGCGGCCCCCTCCGCCCACTCCACACTCTGGACAAGGACAACACCCTCTTCTGAAACAAAAAATGCATAAATGCAGAGTTCAGGTTCACGCATTGAGTCACAAACACAAAGAATGGTTAGGAATTCTTAAGGATTCTAGTATCACCATCGATTTATAGAGCATTGACATGTCAAATTGACTTTCAGGAAACTTAGTATATGTCCAAGAGCGTCTACACCAAACAACTGATAGGATAATACAATTGATCGTGAAAGCGCATCCATCCAAAACAATGACAGACAATATATTCATCTAAACTTGAACTAGCCGGTGATGCAAAGTGCTCTGTTTCCACCTAAACTTCACAGAGCAGCACACGTATAGAAAGTCCTGCCAGTTAAATCGGCACTGTAATAAGATCTTAAACGAGTTATCGGACCTGATGATCTAGAACGATGAGCAGGAAATTGAAGTGCAGCAAACACGTTGGTTTCGAAAACAGATGTCTATTTGCCCCCCAAATGCTGACTGGAAGTGCTAAAAAAAATGCAATCTTTCGGTGCAGGATCTCGAACATTCGTCCATCGCAGTCAAAGCAAACATACACATGGCTGTCGAAGCAAAGTAGGGAGGATTGGAGAGAGGAAGAGAGACCTTGTGCGGCAGGTCGAAGAAGGTGGACGCCGGCAGCAGCAGCTCCGGGCGGCGACCGGCCGCTCTTCTTGCGTGCCACCCAACCGACGTTCCGTCACCGCGGTGAGTTCCTCCCGCAGTCGCTCCGCCTTGTTCGTCTCCGCCGGCCCTAGGACCACGCGTGGAGCCCGCAGCCTGCCCTGTATAGGCTCGACCGTCCCCTGCCTCGGCTCCTCTCGCCGAGCATTGTAGCCGGCCAGCGCGGATGCTCTCGTGCATCCTCGTCGGGTTGGTCCAACCGGTCGCGAGGAGGAGGCGAGAGACCCGGTCGCGCAGGCAGTTGGCAGCGGCGCATCTTGAGCCGGCTCTAGAAGAAGGGTGTGTGGCGGGGGGGATAGAGGATGAGGTAGACGGCGAGGGCTGCGCCGGTCGCCGGAGAGGCTGGGTAGGGTGGCCGCCGCCGGGAAGGGAATGGGGATAGAAAGGGTGGGTGGGAGATCGGGGATGACAAATTGGGGTTAGGGTTTGATGTAGCCGTTTTTCTTTCGTCGGGCCGTTGATCGAGATCGCGTGGGGCAGTAGTACTATGGCCCGGATTTGGCTATGGGCCGCCCTGTGGTTGATTCGTTTTTTGTACAGCGACTTGATTTAGCTTTTTTATTTTTTTGAGATCACTTGATTTAGCTGAGCTGAGCGACGTACCTACTGCCCTCGCTCCTTCCCGCCCAAGTACAAACTCTAACAGTTCTCCAAGAAAAAAACTCCAACAAGTAAAAAAAAAAAATGGTGCAAACTCCAAGGACATATTAATTGCTCTGAACACATGGAGCGGGCGGTGTTGGCGGAGGCGCGCAAGAGGGCGGGGAGGCGTACGTCATTGGCGAAGAGGGCACGGGAGCCGAGCAGGTACCACCGAGGGAGCGGTGCATCTTACCCATCTAGAGACCATTTATATATCTCCGCGGCCACGATATGATTCGACGGCGGCCCTTTCCTCATACAACCTATGCACCGGCCACGTTGGTTTGCCGAGGGCCTCAAGCACCGATTACATAGGAGGGGCGGCGGGGTCGAGCCTTCATTGAACTTTGGATGTATGCCACATCCATCAATCTCTCTAATAGCATATGCCGTCGGGGTGACTACAGGCTTGGAGGCCTTGGAGGTCCATCGAGAAAACAGCCGCATTGGCGACACGGCTGGAGTGGCGACATCTGCGTGTAGTGGAGAGTTAAAAATTCTTCGTTACATTATATTGTTATATGTATCCTTTCATACCGTCGCATGCTTGATAGGACATAAATTGATGGACCCCAAACATATGCAAAAAGGGTATCAACTTTTCTGGCGGGGGAGGACGGGACACGGGGACCGGAATTTTTTGATACTACGTACCGAGAAATAAAACCTGTCCTAATATGCCTTTCTTTCAAAATAGACGTAAATTGTTGAACAACTAATTCAAAAACAATAACTTCTAGCACATGTCTTAAAGACCAATGCCTCTTGCCGCTTATAAAGAAGTAGTCGGAACATCCGTGAGAAACTGAAACTTACTCGACGACCGACGACATATCTAGCTATATCCCCACTATTGTTTTACCAAAATTATTTCCACCTTTATTTTTAATAATTTTTTGATATAATTTTAGGTCCATCAAAAATTCATACTCCGTATTATTTCATGTGATTGGCTTGCCTTTACATCGTTGAACATTGCAAAATATGGAGGAATTTGTGGAAGAAAAAAATAGCATGTAATAGCAAAATATATAAGGATTGTCTAGGGTTTGTTTTTTGGAGGGAAAACATAAAAAATAAAGAGCCGATGAGCACTGCTTCATAGAATGATAGATATGAAATACTATGAAACGTGACTTACATATATACAAGGGTTTTCTAGGGTTGACGATGATGTTTATTGATGATGAAAAAACAAAAACAAAAAATGGTTGTTATCGCTTTTTCTCGATGGGCGCCCACAACCGATGACGGCTTCTCCCCTTCCGCCGGCTTACTCATTGTCACCCTTAAGCGAGATGCCCCAAAGCTGGCGGGTTGGTCGATGACATCGGATCCAGGTACGGTGATAGGCCCAAGGTTGACATGTACCCCGCATAAATACGGCGGATCGGCGATTGATGCTCCTTTGTTTTGATGTGTAAGATCACACAACGTGTGTCTTAGAGAGCGTCAATTCTTTTGGCGACACTATAGTTGTCTGAGTACGTAGCCGGCAAGATAATCCATCAAAGAGTAACCAGACTAGTTTCCGGCGATCGATCATACACGTCTTGCTTTGCAGCTGATGTAGACATTATAAGGCAAATACCTGGACTTACTCTACTTGGTAAGATCGCGAGTGGACGTGAAGTGATGGAGGACACGTACCTACCTTACGTACTTAGGGACATGCACGCATGCATGGCCTTGCCTATATATTATTTGCATCCTGCTTCTATAGCTACTATGCTAGCTAGTGTTGATTGGTCGATCGATGCATGTGTCAAAGAACGTATGAGTAGTTGATGTTCGGCTTGGACGGCTTCACGTTGGACCAGCTGGTCACCTACTCCATGACAAATGATCGAGCTCAACCTCTGTGTTCGTCGCGCCCCCACCGGCTGGGACAAGGATGAGACCGTCGATGAGTAGTGAAGACTCTTGTTGCCCCCGCGAGAAAGTCGATGACAATAGCAATATTGCTTCTGAACTTGGAAGTGGAATCAAGCGGTACAAGTTGTCGAGCGCCTCATTGCGTCTCGTTGTCGACGCCGTCTCGCGGGTGGTGGAAGCCGACAAAGACGGTCTCGTTAACATGATCCATATAGCGATGTGTGTGCCTATCATGAGTCACTCAATTCGTGGGTGTCCATGGTGTGAGTAAACAGGCCCTGACCACTCCAAGCAAAGGCGGATCCAGGGAGGGGCGAGGGGTGGCCTGGCCACACCCCCATGGTTCGGCCACCCCCAAGAAGTTACAGCGTGGCCAGTAGTATGGTGCATATAAATTTTTGTTAATTGTAATAATTAGTGTGAGACCGTTAGGATAGGTCACGTATTTTTCTAAGAGCCCAACATTTGAACGGGCTAATTAGCCAAGCCCAACAATATTTTTACCCCATGATGGGCAGACACGAGGAGACTAATTAGAACATGCAAAGGCCACAATATCTAATCACCATGGCTAGTCGATATGCACCATTTTGACCTGATTTTCATCGATCGAGTAGCCGTCTAGGGCCTATCAGCGGGCAGCAGCAGTCCCCATCGTCGAACCATCGCCCTAATCTCCATAGAGATGTGAGTGCCACCACAACACCTTGGTAATCCTACTATCAAACCCGGCGGGACGGCCATGCGAGTCCCAACTCTCAGATGTCAGATGTAAGGTAAGTTATTGTAAAAACTATTGGTTAGCATCGTGTTAGATCGATTATAAAGTATATATAATAGCTAATTAGTATTTTGCTGACAACTAAATGGAAAATTTTAGTTTGCTTGTAAACTAATGAATGTAGGCTGCATAATAAATAAAAAGTGAATAGTTTGATGAAAGTATGGTGTATTTGTTTTAAGCCATGATGTCTTAAGAATGAAGAAAATAATAATAAACCACCACTTTAGTTTTGTAAATGTAAATCTAATCCATAGATAACAAGGTAGGATCCCATTTCGGTACTTAATTCACCGTAAGGTAAAACCATATATTGATGTACTACCGTGTATCTTATTTGACACGTGTGGTTTTGCCGGGGGTGGTCTGGTCCCCCTATGCTCAAATCCTGGATCTGTCCCTGACTCCAAGCACATCCTAATTAATGGATATGTAAAATTCGTCTGAGCAGTTGAAATAATAGATAGTATATTATTTCTGAATAAAAATTTCAACAAATTTTTTTATAAAAATGCACATAATAATTTATACAATAAATTAAATTTAGTAAATATAGGAGTAGCTAGTTGGTGGCGGTTCCTGTAGGAAATCCGCTATATATAGTTAATTTCAACAACCATCGTAAAAGCGACATGCCGTGTATAAAATATAGACGTTGCCTACCAAAATCCTTGACGTCCCTGGCCAGCATCGACATTAAAATCATGCCCATCTCTCATAAAATCACGGAGGTCACCACTAAGCGCCTTGTAGTCTGGCCCATCTGACCATCTTCTTGCTATCGACATAGCCATTTCGCCTAGCCGCTACAATAGATGTGCCATTTCATGCCCCCCGACGGCAACCGTGATGCGTAGGGTTATTAATAGGGTTATAGCGAAACCCTCAATCTTACATCAAAACACTAAACCATAGACCTATACCCTAATTTCTTGACCTAGACCATAGACCATATACCCTAGACCTAAACCTTACACTATTGTAATCGGGGTTTTTGTTGTCCGACATAGATATCTTCGGACACCTCGAAACATTTTTTGCTATGCCCCTCTATGAAACGGGCAGGAGAACTTCAGAAACATGAGAGAACGAACGGGAATGACCATGACGAGCAAATTTCCGCGACCTCTCTATCACCGTGTGCCGACGGCCACCTATGTTTTGTTGAGGATGTGTGAGACGAGATGTCGCCGATGTGTATCCACTCACGAATAACGTCCGAGAGTGCTACGTAGGTATTGGGTCTAGTCTTGTGCGCCGTTAAATAAACCAGGATATGTTTCCCATTCAGAGTCCGTTGCGAGCTTCCCACCACTCAAAACAACTTTAAAGAGTATATGCATGTGTAAAACAGTACAAACCTCGTTGCGACATGCTTTATCTATCTCTCTATATGAAGTCGGGCCCTATCTTTTGCCGTGTGTAGGCATGAAATATGTAATGTAAGAAGAAGAAAAAACCACAGATCCGGTAAGCTCGACGTAGAGATAATGGTAAACTGTTACCAGGGGTCATACGATGCCGGCACCGTGGGTGTCTTCCCCGTAGATCTATTGTTTTCCCGAGTTATTTTCGCAGTACTACATAAGGTTTAGAGCAATGATCTAGGTCTACCATTTAGATCTAGATTTTTGGTCTAGGGTTTAGGGTATAAGGCCTAGCATGTAGCTCGAGAGTAGGGTTTAGGGTCTAAAGTTTAAATCCTAGATCTAGACCCTAAAACATGTAAGTTAGAACATAAGTGTGCAATTGGTAATTCGTATGTGGCGGTGGGAGTTCTAGAAGGATGAAGAGCGGCGTAGATGAGGTCCACACCAATGATCGCCACACCGACGAGTCATCTGGTTGGCATGACTCCATAACTATCCAGACGGACGCGTGAGATGGTAGCATCATTGTGGGGTGGCCTCCATGTTTGGCAGTGTTGTCCTCATGTCCATACTACTACTACATACACGTTTGCCTTAATAAGTGCCCTTACGTTGTGATCTGCATCTGCCGGCGGGAAATCTAGAGTGCGTATATGCTCGAAGATAGGAAGTCTTATGTTTCTCCATCTTATTGTGATGCTAGCTACAGAAAGAATAGAAATAAGAATCAAACCCGAGGCAACGCCGTGGGGGAAACAACGACGAGATCCCCTTGACCGTCCAAGAAAGCATAAGAGTAAGAGCATCTCCACTCGTTCGGCCCACCCCAGACCGTTTCTTCGGTCAAAAAAATTGCTGCTTCGAGGCATGCCGACGTAAACTTTGGCCTGGGGGCGATAGTTCCTAGTCGTCAGCCCAGACACGCCCACTCATGTTCGCCAAAATGCGATGAAATTCAGCAAATTAAGATAGAACATAGGTTGTTATATTAATATTTGGGCTAAAAGACCTACAACATGCATAGTCGTAGTTGGCACGATTCAAACTAAAAATAGAGCTACGACTAGTTTTTGCCGAGGATTTGGTACATCCGGGTGTAGTCACCATCGTCGCTCGGTGGCTCGTCCTTGGGTGGGGCGTAGCTGCAGTCCTCTCCGTCGTTGTTGAATGACATCTTCGTCGGCCCCACGGTCTCCTCGTCGCTGTCGTCTAGTACGGCGATGCCCCTTCTTCGCGGCCACGCCGGCGAGCATCGATTTCCTCGAGAGGGCGACCCTGGTGCTCCAGGTCCTTGGCGACGTACTGGTCGCGGGACAAAGCGATGCCGACCTCGATGTCGTCCGGCGCCCACTCCGCGTGCTCCTCCTTCGGCTGCACCGGGCTATGGCCACGTCGGGGAGGCGAGGGAACGCGGCGGCCACGGCTGGGAGGCGAGGGATCGCGACGGCCAACCTCGTTTATAACGAGGCTTGCGTTGACGTGGTGGCGCAGAAGTGTCGTCTCCGATGAAGACTCGGACTCTGGCATCACGGGGAACAGAGAGGCATGTGGCGTCGAGTCAGATGGCTGCTAAGACGTGGCCGCGGACGAGGAAGACGATCATGAGAATTGTCTCGGAGACTAGGACGCCCCATGGAGGCAAGTAGCGGATGACGGCGGGTATTCCATCAGCGGGGTGTTGCCGGCCTCGATGTGGTCGAGGACGGCCGAGAGAGTGCGTCCGGACACACCTCACCAAACTCGGCGGCCACTGGCGGCTGGCCATGACCGCCGCGCCGTTCGTGGACACCACTTCCTGGCGGTCGTATGGATCGAAGTACGATGTCTGGAGGGTCGTGTTGTTGGCCGCAAAACGCGGGTCGACCTGTGCGTCCGCCGGCATTGCGGCCGGGAGCTGCTTGCCGGTTGGAACGGGAACACCGCCGTTGCTGAGGCGCCACGAGCCCGGCTCGTGCATGTCCGGCGGCACCGGGGTATTCCGCGCCCATGGGGAGGTCGGCTTCATCCTCGTGCAACCAGCGACGACCGAAGCCGTTCGCGGCCACGCCGTCGCCGGGGAAACGTTCTGCCATTGGAGGAAGGATGAGTATGAGGGGGCGAGTTTTGACGGAGGAGACGGGCGAGCAGAGGGCAAGCTGAGCCGTGCGTGCTCGATGGCGAACTGGGCACCGTTTTATAGCATTTGCCGAGGGCGGGAGCGGTGTAGCAGCGGCGGGAACGGTGTAGAAGCGGCGGAAATCCCAAAGGCGCGCCGCCGCATGGGCTAATCACCCGACAAAAGGTTGTGATCGCCTCTACGTGCGAGTGAAGGCTATTGGTGCATTGAATCTCACGGGGAATGAGGCGAGACGATGAGGACGAAGCCGCCGCGCTCGCTAGCAGGCCGGGGCCACCGCCTAGTTTTTTTCGCAAGAGTCGTTTCCCACACATTTCAGCTTCCAGCGGCCCCCAGTGCACACGCTTCGTCTGCGTTCGCCCGCCCACATTTTGACCCAATCCGACGGTTTTTAGGCTCGGGGGTGGGGCGACGAGTGGGAGATTTAACTTTCGCTGGCGCTGAAAGGCCGAAAAAGTGGTCTGGGGCACCTTGCGGGGGAGAGTGGGAGATATAACTTTCGTCGGCGCGCCGAAAGGCCGAAAAGGTGGCCTGGGGCACCTTAGGGGGGCGAGTGGGAGATTTAACTTTCGCCGGCGTGCCAAAAGGCCGAAAAGGTGGCCTGGGGTACCTTGGGGGGGGGGGGGGGGGGCGGGGGCGAGTGGAGATGCCCTAAGGAACCATGCACCTAAAAAACACGTTGAACTTCCGGTGGTTAGTTTTCGCGTGCAAATATTTTATTACCCCTAGTTTCCTGTGTCGTTTTGTTATTGCATGTCATTACTTTATGTTAGGATATAGGCATTACATATCATTTCATGTGTGTTTTGGTTGTCGCGTGTTATTATGGTATCATAGGAGATAGTTATTACCTTTATTTTTGTTGATCTGACATGGAGGCATGCTAAGATACATATGCATCAAAGAGTTTACCATTAATGTATTTACCCGTCAATGGATTTTTTTTGAACGTGAGCTTCAATGAAGTACATTTTCGAGGAATTGAAAATATCGTGGCAAGTTGAGCAAAAGAAAAATGTAAACATAGTTGTTTTAATGACTATTATTTAATAAGTAGGCGCTATCTAATTTGTAAGCATAAATATAAATATATTGTATTTAAACTCGCATGAAACACTTCAGAGTTTCCCGCCTATTTAGGGTACAGTACATGTGGTTTTCAGGGGTTCCCGCCCAAATAATGTGACCGATAATTATCTAAGCATGCCAAATGGAAGCATAAAATAGCTTTACAGCTTTACCTTTTGTAGATGAGCTCGATGGAGGCGATTCTACAGACATTCGAAATATCATGAGGAGTTAGTTTTTGACTACATTTCACTATCTAGTCGAAAGCAACAACACACATACTTTTTAGGATTTTGCGTCCAATTTTTGATATACATAGGGCAGCTGATGGAGCGTGTTTTCCCCCTTTTCTACCTTATATCTTAGGTTTTATAGGATATGCTCTATTATAGGGCAGTTGTTAGAGATGCTATTATGTAGGTGTATTCTTGGCTTATACGGATTTCAAGACCGAGCTAACTTTGAGTAGTTTGATTATATTGACAACACTTAATCTTAAATAGCCGATATTCTAGGCGAGGACACGGTAGGTGGCATGAGCTTCATCACATGAATGTATTCTCTATCTAGTTGCGTGAAGGCCATCCCAACTATGGGTGGCACAACCATTGATATCTTTCTGGTCCGCCGGGTGGGTTAGAGTTTGATATTTAAAGGGAAAATCATGAAATATAAAGATACAATGAACATGGGTAAGTGTAATATATATTAAAGTATTGCATAAGGGACTTTAATTTAGGCATATCACATGTAGGATATGGGATATTGGATAGTTGCAACCTATGCATTGTGCAAACGATCTTGCTACCTTTTTTCACACCAAGGAGAGTGCCGCTAGTTGGTAGGTTCTCACGTTGAACTTCTAGTAATTTGTTTTCATATAAGCAAGCCATTGTTAATTCTTTGGCACGATACTTTATTAATTACGATATATAGATGTATTAATAATCATTGTATATGTTATAAATTCTTATGAATATTATGATTATGTGTTATTTTATGTTTTTAAAATACAAACCATGTTATTTCATGTGCTTAACCGAAATTTACATCCATGAACATGATGTGATCTATGAATCATGTACAACAAATTTAGTCGATCCCTGTGCTACCCCTCTAGTTCCGATTTCACACGCACTCTAGCTTCAACTTCTTCCTCGTTTGGCCCATTGTTGCAATGATGCTTCCGCTTCGGTACTGTTGCACCTTCCTGTTGATGCATCGACCCATTCCACATCCGCCTCCACTCCATCTTGGTTTTGGATCACCTTTTTAAATAGTCTAAGTTCCACGTCGTCACCGTATTCGTTTCGTTTTAGATCCGCCTCATTGTCATCATCTCGATCTCGATGAGCAAGAATCGACTATGATTTCCAAAACAAACTATATATTGCGTTATTATAGTCTGGATCGTTAGATCATAATCGGGCTAGACACCTTACTATAACTAGTGCAAGTGCGTACAAATGTACATCACATCGGGGTGAATTATGTTTTTGGAGTGGGGAAAAGAATCACATGCGCATATTAAGACCCTGACCTCATTTTCTCCTCACCCCTCCCTGCTTGCCAGGCGACGGGGGTGCTGGTCGTCATATTCCCCCAACGGTCAATCCCGGAAAAAGTTCGCTTGTGCTGAGAACGTGATTTTATGGACATGGTCAGTATGTAAGTGTTTTTGCATGAGTGTTGTTGGGGTTGCTTGCTGCATCGAGAAAATATGTGTCAGTTTCAACCCCGCTATGCATACGGCGAATTCATGTACGATCTTTGTCCGACGGAGAAATTCGCCATTCGCTGCTCACCCTTGTCTGCATCCGACAAACTAGTACCGGTGTCGGACGAAAATCGTATGCAAAAGATCGTACGTGAATCAATTTTTTTTTTGAAAGAAAACAGGAAGTACTACTCCATTTTCATTAAGAGCGAAACCAGGACAAATGACGGCGAGATTATAGGGAGAAAAATAAAAAGCTAGCAGAGCTAGAAACAACAAGAGGGATGAGAGAAAGAAGACACAAGCCGTAACCCCGCAGGGAGGGCATTCATCTCTCATCGTCTTCTGATTAACGTTGGACGCTAGAGCACAAGAAGCTGCACCGCCGTAGACGAAAAGCTTCAATCAGCCGAGATCAGCCAAGATGATGTTGGATCTACCGAAGGGCATCACATCGCCGAGTCCACACCCGTACGAAGATCCATGGGATGCCGAGGCTTCACACAAATAGCCACTCGCGAAATCGAAGGGTGTCATGTAGCCGAGTCAACACCGGGAAGCTTCACCGGCTCTAGCCCGAGCCGTGAACCGTCTTCGGAGGAGTGACTTCAGCCCCTCCTTTGAAGCTCGAGCATCTTGACGACGGAGGGAGAGTACCCCCACCAAGAAGCCACCACCACCAACTACCACCAATGTGGACCTCAATCCGGCAGGACATACTCCAAACCGAGGCATCAACAGCAACAACCAAGTAGTCAGTCTCTCCAAGACGACCCCTCCAGGGAGGCAATGACGTCGGAAACGCCATGGTCGTCCAATCCGATGGATTTGGGCTGTCACCCGGAGAGGAGGTGGGCTAGTGAGGTGTGAGAGGCATTGAGACAACTCCTCCAAGGAGGAAGACGGCGCCCAAAGGTTGCGGCGTCGACAAGACTTAACGCAGGGCTTTCGCCCGCTGCCGCATCTCACCATCCCAATTGACCCCGCCGCTGCTGAGTTCAGACCAATAGAGCATGGCCACACTGACCTCCTGCCATTACCACACTCCACTCCCAGGCCCGAAACCCTCGAGCGACCATCTCCGGGAGCCTGCACGCTATAGCCCACGGTCAGATCTTGCACCATCGAGGCACAGCGCTGGCCCACCAGATCCATCCCGGACCTCTCCACCAGAGAAACGTCGGCTGCGGCCTGCCAGGACCCATATCGGGCCCACGCGGAAGCCGACCGCCAAACAGAGCGCTCGCGGCGACGACCTCTGCCGCACGACCAGCTCGTGCGCGCCGAAGACCACCTCCGCCGCCACGAGCTAGAGCACCTCCCCGCACCACCAGACTGCCGTACCGAGGCCGCACGGCGCGAAACGCCCAGCCGCCACCTTCCCACGTGCCTTGCAAAACTTTTCTACGCGGCGGCACTAGGGTAGAGGAGGAGGGGGGCGCGTGGCGCACCGGCTAGGGTTTCCCGTGTCGCCAACGAGGGCGACGCAGGGAGACAGGGAGGGGGCTCCTCACCCAGAAACTTACGTGAATCAATTCCGGTGACGTTTTGATCTAATAGTTACTCCCTCCAGTACTGTTTAGAAGGTCGCACTTAACACGATCCCTGCAATTTCGAAACATTAATTGCAGCGATCAATTAGGACCAGTTTTATCAAGCGGTTAATTGGGCAACTCCTTGTGAAAACGTATCCATGCAAACAAAGCGCGCTGATGGAGGGTGGGTCTAACCAGGATGATGGTTGGACTCCCCTAATTAACGGCCACAATTCACGAGATAAAATTAAGTGTTGTCATGGGATGTTTTTTTTATCGCAATCACCGATTGCCCAGTTCCCAATGATTTTGCTAATGCGCCGTTTAAGCTGCGGCAGGCGGAGTATCGTGGCATGTGTGAGATCAGGGCCGTCTTTGAGCATGAGCAAAGTGCACAATTGCTCAGGGCCCCCATTTTTCGTGGCCCTCCAAGTCTGTAAGCTTAGTATAGAGCTTAGTTCAGGAAAAAAAGGGGAATAGTTCTTGGGCCTACGGTGTCTCCACGCGCACGCATGCTGATCGATTTGTTTCCTGATCAATCGGTACTGCAGGCTGCTAGCTACGTTTCGTTTCGTCGCCGTAAAGAAAAAAAAATAGCTATGGCATCTAGACTCGGAAGCGATCGATCTAATCTAAGGTTGGTGCCAATGCACCGCCCGTGACAGCGAGGCAACGTCAGCTTTTACCCCCATTTTCACCTCACTCTCACCACACCCTCACCCACGGTGCCAGTGCACGGGTTGTAGTGCCAGCTCTCACTTCTCTTTCGCCCACCTACCGCCGCTCTCGCCTCCCTCACGCCCCCCTCTCGCCTCGCTACCGCCTCCCTCTCGTCCACCTACCGCCGCCAACGCGGGCGACAGCGGGGCGGTAGCGCCCGCTACCGCCGGGTGGTGGATCCGTCGCCCGCCGCTGTCGTCCCGCCTCCCTCTCGCCTCGCGTCGGGCGGTACCGCCCGCGCTACCGCCCCCACTAGCACCAGCCTACCGAGAGTATGGCCTCCGGCGACAAGACGATGACGATCGATTTGGCGGCGCCTGGTTCCTGCTTCTGCTTGGCTGCATCCGTGCCACATAGAAGGACGAGGTCCCCGCGGCGGCTGCGCGTGACGACTGACGAGCATGGCCTGGTTACGAGGTAAGCAGGCCACACTTAGGCAGTAATTAAACAACTAGGGATTGAAAAATTCTCAAAGTAATTACTAACTTTACTAATTATGCCACATTCACACTACAACAGTAATTAGGGACCGGAGATTTACAGATTGTGTGACTGTGTTGCAAGAGACATACAATAATGGTGAGTGTGCGACGCGATAGAGGCGGGATTACTGATAAAGGTATTGTTAAATGTTGGTGCAACTTTTCTATGATAATTATAAAACAAATAAATCGATCTGTAATATGATTGAAGATTATATTTCAAGAAATACTAAACGGATAATACTCTTCGGTAGAACATGAGGTTAGTTTATTACTTTAGTGGTATCTATTCGTATAATTATGTGATAACGTGAAACTATTCTTAATTGACATGTAATGAAAAAATTCAAATTTTAGGATCCCATTTTGCGTTTTGCACAGGGGCCCCCAATTTTTGGAGACGGCCCTGTGTGAGATAAATTTGAATCGTGACTTCCCTCAAAAAATTGAATCGTGACTTGCTAGTTTACTAAATCAATCCGGAGTCCCAAGAACTAAATTTGTGCAGCTAGTAGCTGTAGATCCGTGTGTCGGTGCAACTACATACGGTTGACTTGAGAAATTGAAAAAAAAAATAGCGTGCATGGAGCCAATGAGATGGTACAGTAGAATCGTAGAGAGCCCAACACTCGAACGGTGAGAGCCGAGGGGATCCATCTCATTCTCAGCCCAGTCCTACATGCCCAAAAGAAAATCAAAGGACACAGCGCACAGCGCCGCCATTTCCTCGTCTCCCACCATCGATCCCCTTTCTCTCCGCCTTCCACTGCGCCGGGAATGGCCCTCGCCTGAGCTCTCCCCACCCACCCCTCTCTATCCCGCATCAAAATCTGCGCCCCCGCCTGCCTCTGCTCTCCTCCGCTCCTAATGTCGATCCCCGGGCTGCTGCTGCAGGCGGTGTCCGGGACTGAGACGGGGCGGCCGGACCTGCGTCTACCGCCAAGTTCCAGCTACCAGGACGCCGCCGTAGACATCTTCCTGGTCTGCTACCAGGACCTACGTCCGGGACTGAGGTGGGGGAACCTTATCTTACCTAGTTCAGGCCACGGGGAAGCGACCTCATCTAACTCTCGCGCGCGCGTCTGCATTTTGCAGGTCAACACAGGGACCTGCTAGCTTCCGGCAATCAAGGACGGCCGAGGGAGCGCTGCCCTGCTGGATGCCGCCGGCGAGGGGGCGCCCTCCTCCTTTCCCGCGTCGTCCGTGCGGCCGCTCCTCGGCTGCAGCAGTTTGGAGCGACGCCTATAGGCTTCGTCCTCGCGGTGGTGGGCTCCTCCGACATGTTCTATTGCCCGGAACAATGGCCCAGGCGGTCTTCTCTCTCTCGCCCTATTACTAGGTACCAGTCTTGGAGGACGCTGATGTTTGGGTGCAGAATGGATACCATCTAATTGCACAGCTCCTTCTATTACTTATACTGATTAAAGTCTGATCCTGAGATGAGCTTGCTTTTGTAATTTCATTCATGAGTATACATGTACTGACCGGTAGCAATTAGTTTTGAATTTATGCTTCAGAAGTCTCCATGCCAAGCATTCAGACTGTCTCATGTACCTATGATTCGCGGTGATTAGCTTACTGGATATTAATTCAACCTTGTACAGTAGTTACACTTTGGAAGTAAAAAGTTTTGTAGATACACTATGGATGAAAAACTTGTAGGACTGTGGCTGGTCTGAGATAATTGTACCGATTCACAGCAATTAATTTGTTTGAGAGTAATTTAAGAGACTTTAGCATAGCTTGTACACTAGCCACTTTATTGAGTGTGCGTGTGTTTTGCAGGGGACAGCAGCTCCAAGCAGATGCTGCCGGCATCGGCCACCACACGCTGCCAGGAGCTGCATGAACCACTCAGCCGAGGTGGCGCGGTGCTGCTGCTGGACGCTGCCGAAGGGGCGCCCTCCTTCCCCGTGTTGTCCGTGAGTCTGCCCCTCCGCTGCAGAAGGTCGACTCAACGCCTTGGCTGCTCCGTCCTTGCGGTGGTCTTCTCCGACGTGCTCGGACGGAACAAGGCCGCGCCCATCCATCCGGTGAGAGACCCTAGACATATCATAGAAAGAATACCATCTTGCGCAGCTTTTACTATTACTGATTACACTTTGATCTTGAGATGACCTTCCTTTTGTATATTCATTCATGAGCTGTTATTTGTTTTTCCTGCATCATGTAGTTCAGATTGTTGAGTGCAATTTTCTTGTCTAACGGTGTACACTATTTTCATGGTTTGAACCGTGTATATTTTGTACATCATTCTAGCTTCAAAGTTCAAAGTTGTTCCTGTTGTTGGATAGCATGAATCGTGATTGAGTCTAATGAGGCTGTTCAATGCTTGAAAGTAGTATACATGTTCTCTGTTTATTGGCAGTTTAACTAGTAAAATAATTTAATTAATAGTGCACATTGGTATTTCTTGCCCAACTTTCTACAATTCTTTAACTAGTACCTGATTTGTAGGCATTAGTTTATTGGATGGTAATTCAATCGAATTCACCATCACTTGGACAGTTGGCTACTTTATTAATTGTGTGCATGTGTGCTTTGCAGGGGACAACGCCCCCGCCCGCCACAGACTGCAATTAAGGAGTGCCATGAGCCACACGGCAGAGGGATCACGGTGCTGCTGCTGGACGCCGGCGAGGGGGTGCCCTCCTTCCCTTTGTCGTCCGTGAGGCTGTTCTTCAGTTGCAGCAGGTTGTCACAAGTGGTAGGATCCGTCCTTGTGGTCTCCTCCGACGTGCTCGCCAGGTGAGTGAGCTCTCCTTTTTCCTCCATGTATCATTGCTAATTTTACTTTCTTTTCTCCTGTTGAATGAATGTGTTAGCAGTGGAAAAGCTATGCAACAATGAAATCTAGTTCGCTCAAGTAAAACTTGCATATGCATAGGAAAATGGATGTGATCAACATTTCTTTTTTTTGGATTGTTTATGCATACATAGGCAGGCACTGCCGAAAGTTGTCCTTCTATTTTGCTTGGTCCGCCTCCCATTTGGAACCCAGACGAGAACTGTTCTAGGCTAGGTTTGTTGTTTGGTACCAAATAAATATTCTAGCATTTTCGTAGCCAACTATCCAGCCTGTGCCAGAACATTCCTGCTCACAAGATCTGGCTCGCCTTCAACGGCAAAACCATATCTCTCAACGATACGTGTCATGCACAGTGGTGACCACAGTGTGTGCGTTAAAAATTTCCTCAGCTGTATTTGCTTTATTATGGCTGTATGGTTGCTGAGAAAGGAAACCTTGTGCTAGTCATACTATAAGGATGATCATGTGAGGTCCAAATTTCTTCTCAAACAAGTTGGTTCATGTCATTTTTTGCTTGTTACAACACACTGACATGTGAATCTCGGCAGGCTGGTATACAGACTTGACACTGCGATGGCTGGGAAGGAGGTGTGTGACGGGATAACATGCTGGTCGACCTAAGATGTCTAAGATTAGCATCTTGAGGATGTTATTCCGACAACGGTGACAGAGAGATGCGGTAGGAGCCATTTATCATGTTGAATCGCGACCTGTCTCATTAATTACTGTTTTCTTGTTCTTTGTCCCGCGCTCAGATTGCTCATAGCTTATGTGTACTTTGTATACAAAATCTTTTGCAGCACAAGAACATATCTACTGTCCTATCTAGGCAGTCGAGCTTGTTCAAACCGGTGGCAGTCGGATGCGATGGAGCAGCAGATGAGTGATCTCTCTCTATCCTCCTCTTCCCTGTCGAGCCTCAAGATGGAGGACCTCGGACCTGCTGCTGCCGGTGAGTGAGCTCTCTCTCCTCTATATATATTTGCACATTTTCCTTTCTTTTCTCCTGTTGAATGAACGTGTTAGCAATGGGGAAACTATGAAACATGGAAATCCAGTTCGCCCAGTTAAAATTTGCATATGCATATAAGCAAATGGATGCGCTCAATATTTTTTTTTTTTATTGTTTACACATACATAGGCAGGCATTGCTAAAAGTTCTCCTTCAATTTTGCTTCTATAGCATCATGTTTGGTGGTCTCCACCTGGGCCACCAATTCCGTCGCCCGCTGATGTTTTTCCGTCGGCTTCTTTGCAGGGTTGCTCGATGACAGGGAGGCCGTGGACATGCCTGTCTAAAGGCCAGGTGGGGACGTCCACGTCGTCAAGCCGCTCGCCCCCAAGGTCCACCACCGCAACTTCGATTTCGAGCTCGTCGACATGGGCATGCAAAGGTACCTTCTTGGCCCTTCTTTTTGTCCTGGATTTAGTCATCTAGTACATCAGCTGAAGTGAGCATGTTGTGTGCAGATAACTAGGAATTTATTAAAGAATTTCGTAGTTAGAAAATGATGTTTCGATATTGCTGTCAACATTATTCTCATGTTTTTATAGGTTCAACCTTTGCTATTTGATCTAAAGGTCTTTGATAGTAATGAATGGATCTAGCATGTAGCATCCTGTAAATAGCTTAAGTGTCAGTTCATCTGATACATTAGTGCTGCTACAGAGTACAATTTTTAGGAGTCTGCTAATAATTGTACCTTGAATAACAATATCTATTATGCATGCATGCTAGGCCACCTTTACATTTTGCGAAGTGGTAATCCATGGTTAAAAAAAGCTACAATTTCTGACCACTGTCCAATTTTCGGTGCTTATGATATGAGAAACTGATTTGCCATGCTATCGTGTTGGAGCTCAGGCTGATCTGAAACGTTGCTTAGTTGCTAGTTCTATATCTTGAACATTCAAATGCAAGTGAAAGGAATAGTATCTCCTGGCTTTTCTTTTTAGAAAGAAGAAATATCTTGGACATGGAAATGCAAGTGAGTGTTGAATCCTGAAAGACTTGTGCAGTTGTATGTTATCATTATATGTTGGAGATCAGAAATGTAAGAAAGTACTACCTCCGTCTCAAATTAATTGTCACAAAGTTTGACAAAAGTGGATGTATCTAACACTAAATTATGTCTAGATACATCCATTTTTGTCAAACTTTGTGACAATTAATTTGAGACGGAGGGAGTACATAAAGTGTGATGCATCCTTTCTGTTCTACACTTGTTTATCCGTGTCTGAGTACTATCCTATTTTGTATATCTATAATTTTGAATTCTAAAGTACAATGAAAATTCTTATTATCTTAAACCTGTAGAGTCTGTCAATGTTACCACCCATGTAGTATTACCTGTTGATGCACGTGTAATTGATATCGTTTAGGTCATTTGAGCGACGGGGTCTAGTATTTGTTGTTATCATCAGCATGACATGCATCATGACTGAATACTGGGCAACTTGGTATTTGGTATTATTTGGTATAACCTGAGATCCTTCTCTGATCTCGACAGCTAGTTCGGAGTTGCACATGTAATGGCTGCAAATGCGGCTGGCCGGAAACCTGTTATGAAGACATGGGTGAAAGTTGATTATTTTGTTGCATCTTACATTGGTAGACCAATTCTGAGCGACCTGGGCAGTTTGGATATGTATAGTAGCATCATAGTTAGCATATATAGCTCTGATTCATCTGCAGTAGAGTTGTTGATTGTCATCCATGCTTGTTTTGTGCTTTTCAAATATTCTTTCTTGATTAAGCTGAACCTTTGTGGTATATTTGATTGTTGTGTGAGGAAAAATTCTCGAAAATGCAGCCATGGTCATGTCAAATTTCATACATTCTTGCTAATTAACCTTCAATTAATTTCTGCTTAACTAAATCTCGTACATTCTAGTAGTCTCTGCCTACTATCTTGTGCCATTTCGTCGATATACTAGCCTTGCCCGTTGTTGGTTGAATTATGTTTGAACAAGGCAAGTACCTCAATACTCGCTTCTTATGCCTTTTACAATTCTTTGTCATAGCCTGTCGTGCCACCCGGAGCAGCTCCCTGACCAAGTCCCTGAGCTGCTGTTGCTGGCCACCACTCCGACCTCCTGCTGCCGGCGAGGGCATCAGCGGTGCTGCTGCTGGGATCTCAGTGGCCTCCCCCGCAACGCGCGCTGCAGTAGCCTCGTCTACCTCCAGCTTTGATTACCTCCTCGGCCTCTTCATGCGACACCGGGAGTTCACCGTGGAAGGGGTGTTGTCTCAGCCCTCGGCTACTAATCTTCTCCGGTGAGCTCTGCTTAATCCAAACATCTTCTCTACATGCTCTGCCATGGTTGTTCTATGCTCAGGCTATCGATCCAATGCTCTGTTGGTTTAGATTTTAGAGGTGCTGCTATGATTTCTAGGATTTATATGGTGATGACAGCCATTTTGTGTCTTAACAAATGCATATAGCATATAAGCTGAAAACAAAGAAATAAGCATCTAATTAGAAAAATACACATATATTGTTGTTGGTTTGTGTGTTCTTATTTGAGTAAAACACATACTGCATACTTGTCATGATGTCATGAGCTGTTTCTGTTTGCAAACTACGTTGCTCCTGTGATAGATGGAGACTCACACTGTCAATTTGGATAGCTGGAGTAATTCGTGAAATTATGGGTATTTGACTACTTGGGTGCGTTCTGTTTTTGGTTCTGCTGGCTATATAATATGTGAGTTCACAAATAACTACAAGCAGGAAGTTGCATGAAGGTACCTGCTGGTCTGCTGGCAGCCTTGCTGGTGGCATTTGGCACCAATGAATGGGTTGCCAGATTCTGCATGTGTGCTTGGACAGAGTTCCTCGTGCATGCATTGGCGAAATACCAAATATGATTGTGGTTAGTTATAACCAATTATTGAAATTTGAGATAGTCGATAGAATATTATTTGGCATCTACTGCACCGGTGTACATGTAGTCATGTGGATTGTTCCTTTCCCTCTAGGGATTTGTTGTTGATGTTGTGCTAAAAGAAATCCCTACTTCTTGATGCAAGATTTTGGATGCAATGCAGACAATAAGTCACTAACCTTGAGGATTTTGTATGAGAAACTAGAATCTATTGTTTCTCCTACATACAGAAGCCTTGGACTATAATGCATCGTACCAGGTTTTCTGCAGAATTTTCTAGGTTAAAAAGTCACGAATGCCACCTGGTAGCGATGTGTTTTCTGCTTTGTATTTTGGAAATGCTCTCCTGGTGCCCTAATTCACCTTGCCAATGGTGTGATGGTGCCCCTTTTCACCTTGAGCTGTGAACTTTGGTTGTTTATAGTTGTGTGGGATATCAGTCTTTAAATCCGTTTATTAAGAAAAACAATAGGATAAGTTAATTAGAATGCTCCGTTTATTAAGAAAAACAATAGGATAAGTTAATTAGAATGCTCCATTTATATTTTAGTTTACATGCTCAGAGGTTTTATTTACTTGGTGCTGCTAGCTAGCTGGGTGGTATCTCAAACTAATATGTTGTATCATTTTGCATTCCTCCAGTTGGGCTCGGCTGCCCTTGAACGATGGCGAGATGCTGTTCTGAGAACGCCAAGATGGTGTGGGAGGTGCACTCGAGGTACTTGGACCTGGCGGCCTGTGCTCGAGTGTGACAGCGAAGACAGCTACGCTGGTGCGATGAGTTGCAGCTGCCGCTAGTCCATGAGGATGTAAACATTGCTGATGTCGAAGACAGGAGAACGTGTTCGAGTCCAGCTTTGTGCTTGCTGTAGTGTGCAGATTTTATGGCCAGAGTCTTAATCCGTTTACAGATTTAACTAGTTATCCGTGCGTGGCTGCTGATTGATTTTTTTTTGTTCTGTCCAAAAAAGCTGCAAATGTGCGGAAATCACCTGTGTAGTCCAGAAATATAGTAATTCTTGGAAAGTAGAAGCGATGTACCCACGAGAGATGTTGCATAGGTTGGCTGCCAATATGTTTTCACGGCTCTTTGCCGTATCATGTTGCACTCGATTGATCTACTAGTAGTTATAATTCTTGGACATGAAGCTAGCCCTCTTGGTATTCTCTATCTGTGAAATATCACGACTGATTCGTAGGAAGGCAGAACAAAATCCCAACTCTCTCCTTTTTCGGGGGTTTATATTACCATAAAATATAAACCATTTGAAACGAATCACGCGGAATTTTAGCAGACACATTCTATATTGTTGGGGAAAGAAAATCATGTTTTGTAAAGGAAAGTTTTGCCCCCGATCCCACA